>CM077244.1:29496648-30096648 GCA_039654775.1 Spinibarbus caldwelli
ATGTTAAAAGACCCTAAAGAAATGTGTTTTTGCACATGATATATTTAAAAAGCCTGATATTATTATCATTATTATTATTATTATTATTATTATTATTATTATAGAATAATTATTAATTGTCATTTTATAATATTTATTAATTATTGTTTTATAATAATGATTCAATATTATTTAATTTATGTAATTTAATATTATTATAACAGAGGTTAGATTTAAGCTGATATAATAATAATAATAATAATTATTATTATTATTATTATTATTATTATTATTATTAATTATTACTATTACGACTACTACTACTATTATTATTTTTATTATTAATTTTAAAATTAATTAATTTATTATTATGAACAGAATTTAATTAATTAATTAATTAATTAATTTGTATGTATGTATTTATTTAAATAATATCCGACCTCTCTCTTTAAATGTGCCCATTCATTGTGGTGCTTTTCCATGATAAACGATTAGACCCCTGTTGTACATGCTGGACAAGTCAGTAATCGCCCTCAAAGGGGATTTCAATGACTTAATGTCCTACTGGGAGCAGCTAATTCTCTTTTATGCTGTAGCTATGGTGTAATGACTCCTGCTGAATCCAGCACATAGCTACAGTGGATGAGAAATGGCTGCAGCGAATTAAATTTAATTAGTTTAATTCAGGGATTCCAAGCCTCCCTGATAATAAACACTGCCAATGAGAAACATATGTGTTCATTAAGCTCAAGCAGTCAGTACCTTAGACAACAGATAGACTGTGTTCACATGCTCCAGTAAATATCACATTAGCCACGCAGATCTTGATCGTTGCTAACCATCTCGGCAAAGCAATTAAAAATATTACCATTGGCAACGGCTACGCCTGAGAGAGCTGTGGGCAGCTGAGGATGTTGGTGGCATGAGCGACAGACCCCTGAGATGCTGTTCAGAGCAGGACAGATGAGCAGGTCTGCACTCTTGATGGAGGCTGCAGGGTTTCTAATGAATCTACTTGTTTCACTGCCACTGCACAGCAAGTATTCGCTGTACAAACAGATAAAAGCCAAAACTCGGTAGCACTGTAATGGTTAACAGTTTACTGGAGCATTCAGGTAATGCTTGAGAAGATATTACAAACTACACCCATGCAGAGGGGAAAAAAAAAATCCCTTTAATATCTCAGTTGTTTCTCCTAGACAGCAGTAGAAGAGTAAGTGGAGACTTTTATGTCTCTTGCTTATCGAAGTTTTACCTGAGAAAAAATAGATGTCACCTATTTATTTTAAATTTCAGTAGTGATTTCAACAGTCTAATCTGTGCTCATATTTCTGAATCTGAAATTCAAGATTTCAATGTGCACAATTTCAATTTCTCATCAAAATATTCCAGGACCAAATGAGATATGCACATTCAATTTATGCACTCTCTCTGTATCTGTTGATACTTTGTGTCTACTTTCAATATGATCTTCTTAGCAATCATATGTATCCTTACATAAAGTTTGAATTTAGCACACATTTACAAACATTTGTATGACACTGAAACCTACATTATTAAAGTGCCCCTATTATGGATTTTTGAAAATGACCTTTCATGCAGTGTGTAACACAACTCTAAGTGAATGAAAACATCCTGCAAAGTTTTAAATCTGAAAGTGCACCGTGTATAAAATTATTGTCTCTCAAAAGAAAGAGTCGACTCTGAATCATTGAAACGAGTCGTTTTTAAAACGAATCCCAAGCCGTTTCATGTTGACTCAACATGAAATATTAGCATATTGCCCGCCCACTTGTTGGTCTTTTCGTGTTGGTCTGAATGAAAATGTAAATTCATTCTTTGCCACTAGGTGCCGCCTTTGGAGCGTTAAAAACAGCGGGTTCCCCGGTAACGCTGTACACAAAGCAGCACTGCGCTCACAAATGCTGCTTTATCAGGCATTACAGACAAGATGAAATGAAAATGAGACCGATTAGCGTCACGCAAAGGAGGGGTTTGGAAACATGAATCTTTGAGCGAATCGTTTTGGTGTCGTTGAGCAAGTAAGGTAAAAAATAAATGCATATTATAAGACAATGAAAGTGTTTTTTGACCTTGCATGCATGTCAACCTGTTGTTGGGGACTCCCAAAACCAAAATATCAACATTTCATAACCCATAATAGGGGCACTTTAAGTAATTAATAGCATGTAAATGTAAGCATTTGAGGTACTGTATGAACAACTTTACAGTTGAAAGGTTTATGAATCCTTTTTGGACAATAGGAGGCTATATTTACTGTAGCTTAAGTATCCCCTAAGCCTGACTACGAATAGTCTCTCGTAGCCAGACCTTCAGACTGACGGGTGAAGGTCTGGGAACTTTGGCCGCTTTGAATGGCCAAGGCCCGCCCAAGAGGCCATATGACTGACAGGTAAAGCAACCAATTACGTTTCGTTTTGTGCCACAAAACGGTTGTGCAGCATGAATTTTGAATGAATTTTTCAGTTGTTTTTGGTTCTACAAAGAACCATTCAGTCAAAGGTTCTTTAAAGAACCATCTCTTTCTTACCTTTTTATAATCTGAAGAACCTTCTTTCGCCACAAAGAACCTTTTGTGAAACAGAAAGGTTCTTCAGATGTTAAAGGTTTTTTATTTAGACAAAAAGGTTCTTCAATGGCATCGTGAAGCACCTTTATTTTTAAGTGTAAGAGGTTTCTAGATCATTTCTAAGTTTGATGGAATGTTCCTACGTGCAATTCATGAAAAAATTCTAAAAAGTTTTCAAATATTTTCTTAAGAACATCTATTCTTTTTCTTAAGAAGAAAAGTTTACAATGGCAGCTCAAAGGCTGTCATTTTGTGCTGCCTGCAGATTACCACAAAAATCATAAGACAAAATTTAAGACAAGTTAGACGCTATCCTAACTATAAGAGTTTCTTTCTTTCTCTCTTACTTTTTTTCTGTTTATGTTTATGAAAATTTGTTTCAGGGAATTAAGTTCTTCTTGAGTTTTGTCTTTAGAACTGTCTTAAGAAAAAATAAGTACATTAAGAATATTTTATACATCAAAAAACATTTCTCAAGTTTTAAAAACATTTCTTTAAAAAAGAAGAAGAAGAAGAAGAAGAAGAAAAGAGCAGTTCAGAAGAAATGGGTTCTTAAGAATCTTTTGTGAATTTGGAACAGGCTCTCATTATTTGTAGGTATTCAGACTAGGGGTGTGTGATATTGACAACAATATCTTGATATATTCTGGGATTTTATCGATAACGATAATTAGACGATATTTTGCTGAGTGTGTTATTGTGCTGGTATGGACTGCCGTGGACAGCTGACTCCTAAAGCTTTTGATATTCTTCATATTCTGTGTGGTGGTCAGTTCACACTGATAGAAATTAATCTTTTCCAATGAGTTTAAATTGATTTTTACATTTTATTGGCATTTTTACCTTTATAAAGTCATTTTTTTCTAAAAGTGTGCATTATCACACAAGTCAAATTCTTACATTTAATCAGTGAATTAGAATAATAAGACGTTTGGGCTATTACCAAGCAAATGAAATCAGTATCAACAATGCAGAGGAAACACAGAAGCTGCATCTGAAGTGGCATAGATGTATTTACACAATGTTTAGTGCAGGAAATTATTTAATCTGCAGTTACAAATGCATAAATAATATGCAAATGCATAATAAGATAAAATCTGTGCGTACACACACTTGAGGCCCCAGTTGTCCAGTCACAGTCTATTAAAACAGAAAAAAAAAAAAAAGCATTGTAGTATACACAATTTGGTCACACTTTATTTTAAGGTCCAATTCTCACCATTAACAAACCATTAACTTTGACTTTTGCCTCAATAAACTTCTAATTTGCTGCTTATTAAAAGTTAGCAAGGTAGTTGTTAAGTTTTGGTATGGGGCAGAATATGGCCATGCAGAATATGTGCTTTATAAGCGTTAATAAACAGCCAAGATTTAAATAATAGGCATGCTGATAAACTAGTTAATTGTGAGAATTGGTGACATACTAAAGTGTTACTGACAATTTCCACTACTATTTCAAATGACTTTGCCTGCCATTTTTTAATGTTTTAAATGTACCCTATGTACTAAACATGTGAAAGCACAGCAGTCGTGATGCACATCTATCACAGTTCACAGAGTACCCAGGGTTAACAGTGTACGGCCGTGTGTGCTTTGGGAGTAATAAGTATCGTAAACTAACAGATGGAACCTAAAAATGGCCACTATTAACTTCCCATATGAAGCCTCTCTGAAGAACAGCACAGGATATTTTTAGTCCAGTCAATCACACAGCATCCATTTGTGACCAGCAGCAACCCTATCCGTATTCCTGAAGCAGCTGTTCCCCAGCTCCTGTTTCCCCTTCCACTCACTTTGTTTTCACTTCTTTGTTTTTTCATTATGAACCCGCTTTATACGGCAAGGTGAAGACTTAATAGATGGTGGGCTACTTCAAAGCACTCCACCTGAAAGGCCATCATTCACGGCCCTGAATTAGCATTAGCAAGAGAGCTCGTGTGATTATGCCCATGCAAACAGAGGAGGTAATGGAGCTCTTCAGCGCTGCACAAATCATTCGCCAGAACCGAGTTGGACGAAAGAAAACATACTTAGCATGTGATGGATTCATCGATGGAAAACTTAATGCAGAAATAACTAATAGTGATGTCAGCTTGATGAGCTTGAAACATTTGCAGATGTTTTGCCTTCTGGGCAAGAAGAGATGCTGGCAGTAAACGCTCCGATCACTGCTGAGCTTCTGGTTTGATATTTTTAGCAATAGAGCAAACTAAATCAGCCTACTACTATCCAGAAAAACTGCACAAATCAGATCATTTGAATCCAAACAAGAACAAAAGAGGGTTATCCATGCATTCATTACCAGCAGGGTAGATTGCTGTAATGGACTCCTCACTTTCCTAAACACAAAACACACAAAACGCTGCTTCCAGTGTCATTTCTAATCGATTTAGTGTATAAAAATCCCATATTGGCCTAGGAACAACATATCTTGCAGAGATGCTGGTAGAATATGAATCAAACAGAGCTTTCAGATCACCAGGATCAAGCCAGTTAAAATAAGGGTTCACTCAAAACATGCAGAGATGACATTTAGCTATTATGCCTCTCACAGCTGAATAGCCAGTTGCATAAACTGCTTAGACTAGTTTTTTAGAAAAGTTTTTCTTCAGTAGTGGTTATATATATATATATATATATATATATATATATATATATATATATATATTTATTTTTTTATTTATTTTTTTTTCCCACAGCATTTTACGCCTCTATTTGGTCTTATATGTCTGTTATCTTCCTCCTAATATATGTCTTTATTTCATTTTAATTAATATATCTCTAATTTCTTCCATTTTTATTCCTTAATTTTCACTGTTTTTATGAACCTTTTCATGGCTACTATTTTTAAACGGACTCTATTGGGTCATTCCGTGTTAACTCAACCAGACGGCCCAAAATTTTTGATTGTGTCAATTTTTTTTTTTTTTTTTTTTGAAGAAAGATAGTAATGAAAGCCAAAATATTACATGTCATGTTTATTTACCAAGTATCCACTATTTTGTAGAGGGAGTCAAAATGACAATTTTCACCTGAGATTCACAGCCAAATTACAGGGGTTAAAAATAACTTCAGAAAGATGGCAGCATATGTTATTTTCAAACAGAGATTGCTAGGTTAGTAAAATCTGTTGACTTTAGTCATCTTTGTTTATATTTACATTTACATTTAGTCATTTAGTAGATGCTTTTATCCAAAGCGACTTACAAATGAGGACAATGGAAGCAATAAAAATTAACAGAAAAAGAATAGAGCAAGCTAGTGTTAGAGGCCTTTTTTGCTTTTTTTAATTGTATAATAAATAAAAAAGAAAAAAATAGATAGAATACAAAAAGAATAGAGAAGCTAGTGTGTTTTTTGTTTGTTTGTTTTTAAGAAAACAAGCAGTTAGTAAATTAATAGAGTGCAAGTCTAAAAGTTTTTTTTTTTTTTTTTTAAAGAATAGAATTAGAGTAGAGAGTGCTAGAGTTAGAGGGTCAAATAAAGATGAAAGAGATATGTTTTTAGCCAATTCTTGAAGATGGCTAAGGATTCAGCTGCTCGGATTGAGTTGGGCAGGTCATTCCACCAGGAGGGAACATTTAATTTAAAAGTCAGTGAAAGTGATTTTATGCCTCTTTGGGATGGCACAATAAAGTGACGTTCACTTGCAGAACGTAAGCTTCTAGAGGCACATAAGTCTGAAGTAATGAATTTAGGTAAAGGGGTGCAGAGCTAGTGGTGGTTTTGTACGCAAACATTAATGCCTTGAATTTTATGCAAGCAACTATTGGTAGCCAGTGCAAATTGATAAACAGAGGTGTGATGTGCATTCTTTTCGGCTCATTAAAAATTAATCTTGCTGCATCGTTCTGGATTAACTGTAAAGGTTTGATAGAACTGGACTGAAGACCTGCCAAGAGAGCATTGCAATGGACAGAACAAAAGCTTGAACAAGGAGTTGTGAAGCATGTTCTGGAAGAAAGGGCCTGATCTTCTTGATGTTGAATAAAGCAAATCTGCAGGACTGGGCAGTTTTAGCAATGTGGTCTGAGAAAGTCAGCTGATCATCAATCACAACTCCAAGGTTTCTTGCTGTTTTTGAAGGATTTATGGTTGATGTACCTAACTTGATGGTGAAATTGTGATGAAATGATGGGTTTGCTGGAACCACAAGCAGTTCTGTCTTGGCAAGGTTGAGTTGAAGGTGATGGTCCTTCAACTTTGTTGCATTATGTGCCAGTCGTGACAGCTTAAGAATGGGAAAAAGCACTTTTCAAGTTTGCATGTCTGTAACTCAAGAAGTATTACAGATATCTTAATGCACTTTTTGAATTCAGATGTTAACCATTTTTAACATCTTCATTTTTAAGGCTGTATATGGTTCAGCTCCAGAGATATTGGGATCAAAATATGGCTCCAGGAGTAAATTATTAAATTGTACACATTTTCAGTGGTCAAAAACCAAAAATGGGTTACTTTATATTCAGCTGATACCTTTTCCTTTTAAAGAAGAAGGTCTGCAGAAAAAATAATGTTGAAACTAGGACTGTATCTTGTTTCTCTCTATCAAAACATTTGCATTGAGCATACCTGTCCGAGTGCAATTAATATTATTTTTCCAAGTTTTTTAAATTCTCAATCTTAATAAACTTTTTATTTGTAATCTTAAATTTTTAAGGTCCTATATGGTTCAGTCCCAGAGATATGGGGAGCCCAATGTGACTCAATGTCCATTTGGTTGAAAACCAAGTGTTAGTCACTTTGCATACAGCTGATACTTTTTGCATATAAAGAACCATGTCTGAAGAACAAATCATATCGAAAGCAGAAATGTATCTTGGTTCCCTCTATCAAGTAAATTAATGGTACACAACTTAGAGCTGCAGTCCATAACATTTGGTGCTCTAGTGGTTAATAAACAGAACTGCATGTGTCTTTTGGAAGAACATTGTTTATGTTCTCTCTGTTTATGTCTATGGCGAATCATGCATTTATAGGGCTACTCCGCAGTGGTTCCACCAGAACCAGTCTGAAATAGTCTGAATATAAAAACTTATTATAGGTGTATCGTAGTGATTCAGGATAAGCCAAAGACATGGTTTGGAAAGTGGATTCATGATGTACTCACTTCTTATAAATTTAGTAAATTTTGAACACAAAAAAGTTACAGACTGCAGCTTTAAAGTTTAAAATATTTATTTATTACTGTTATTAAAATATTTAATAATTGGTATACTACTTTATATATAGCTACATGAAACAATATATTTTTGGTACTTTTCTGGTCATGAAATTTTAAATAATTCTATTCTGAAATTGTCCAATCAAAACAAAACCTTCAGTACGTTTGAGTACAATTGTCAGCGTGCTTTGCTCTGATGGACTAAAAAACAAACAAAGAAATAAATAAAAGTGTAATCAAGCAGTAAGCACTGTTTTTCATGGCTAGGTGAGTATCTTGGTTATATATTGAACTCAAAATACAAAAGTTTCACACTCATCTGATCATTTCTTGTCAGAACGCTTGTTTATACTCAAAGTGCAACTTTGACATGAAATTGAAAAGCTGTTATTTAAATCAGAAAGCAGAGTCGGGCGACTATCCAAAAATAACAGAATAGAAAATAGGAATATGTGCTGGACGCACAGGGTACACAATAAGATATAAGAAGCAATTCTGGTCCAGCCTATCTGTGATGTACAGACTCTGTGGCAGATGGGAGGATGTGCAAGGAACAGACAGGGAGGGGGACAGCGATGCATTTGAGACGCACCCCAGCGTGTGCTGCGAAACACAATTACACAGCAGGTCGACTCATTCCGGTCTGTCGTGTCTGTTGAGATTAACATGCGCTCGTGTCAGTCTGTCCTTCCTCTCCCACTGATCTAGCCGTGCACGTTTACCTCTGTCCCCCTTCTGTCCTTCATTCGACAGCCCAGGAATCAGAAGCTAGACTGCAGAGTCATTCATCTGTCTAAAAATGCACAGATGGATATAAAGAGTGACTTTTAAGAGTGTTTCAGCATGGTGGACAGGGGCTCACTCACCTTTCTGAAATTCAAGGCTTCCTGTGGACTCAATGTATGCCACATGCTAACTGTCTGCAACAGAACAGGCCAAGTGTCTGCTGGTGCTGTCTGTGCAGTTCTGGCTTCCTCTGGTTTGTAATAATCAGAAGCTAAGATTAATTAAATTTAGTTCTGATTAAATGTGATTATGAATATAACCAATTGGGACATTTGAATTTGGGACTTGGAAATTAATTTGCAAGTCTGTGTCAAGAGCAGTTTTAAGATTAATCTTAATTACAAAGAGCCAATGTACTGTGTTTAAATCATTGTAAGCTGGTGTGCTGGTGGACCAGCATAAGCTATGTTTTGCATACTGGGACCAGCTTGGGATGCTGATGTGCTGGTGGAACAGAATTTGCTGTCTTTTGGGTGCTGGTATGATCCCAGCAAGACCACATCAAAACTTGTATGTGTTACATATCATATTTCTATGAAACAGATTGTGTCTCAAATTAAAATGAATTTTAATAAATTGTTCAATAAAGAAAAACACATGTTGCTGGTTACATGTTTGCACAGTAAAATCCCCAGTGTTAAACAAACATTGCTCAGTTTTCATGTGGTGCTGATCTATAGAGAGTAAAATTGACTGAGCATTAGTAATGACACCTGCGGTTAACAAGCAGAATCACTGAGGATAAGAGGAACAGCAAGAACAAAAGTGAAGAGGTGAGCAGAAACACATCAACTACTTACAGCCACACAGCCTTAGATGAAATCAATATCTCACCAGAGGATGATTAAACAACTGCAAAAAGATAATTACCATATTCACTTATTGCAAACTTATTGCTGAAGTCTGTTACCACTATGGTGATTAGTGTTCCCTTTAGTTGGGCACTTGGCCATTGACTTTGGTTGAATTATCTCTGTTTCAGCAGTTGTTGAATGTGCACGCTATCACTATTTTCAGTAATATTTCATGGTCCTGACTGCACTGACATAACTTTTATTATGTACACTTTTTGAAATCATTGAGTGACAGCTGAATTTGGACATATGCGACTTCCCAGATAAGTATGAAAGTCTTTAAAAACTACAACTTTCAATTTTGAACTTTCATTATCAAGTTTTTCCCACTGAAAGAGCTCTTCTCATAACCCCTGTCATTGAACACACTGCTTATGATTAAGCTTCTATTAAGCATTTTTTTTCTTTCTTTTCATATCTCTAAATGTTATGCAATGTACACAAGCTCTTTTTAACTGATTTTAACTGATTTGTGTACAGATCTTATGAAAAAATAGACAATTCCTTTGATGCTTTAAAACGTTTTAGCAGTTTACCAGTGACATTGATTAATAATGTAATCCTAACTAAAGCAATTAAAATTTTCAGTTCTACTTTCAGCAGTGGGAACAAAAGAAATTACAAAGTTATCATATAATTCAATAAATCATATATTTTAACCTTATATTGTTTTTCCTTTACAACATTAATGTGTTAAATATGCAAGCAAAAACTATGTTTGTCCCTAAAACACTACTTACAGACAGCTACTTGCATACAGACAGTTAACCTACTGACACTCAACCCCTCAAGACCATGCTAGTAAACCATCATCACCAGCTCCGTTTTGCTTGAGAACAGCATGGATATGCTGGTACACCAGCTAGACCAGAACCATACCAGCATATGCTGGATTTTTCAGCAGGGACCAGTGGCTATGAAATCAAAATACTTGCACAAGCCCTCTAGAACCACCGCCAGGTCCCATGAAGACACCTTAGTGCACTGTACTGGCCTCAGCCTCAGGGTGCCACAGAAGAAACGAGTGACAAGTGGGTGTCTTCCCAAAGACTGACCACCCAGATGGGCATGGTTAGCAGCTATGGCCGCCACGTATACCTTCAGAGTGGAAGGAGATAACCCTGCAGAGAAACGCTCCTGCAGAAACTCCAGAACTGTACCAACTAGGCCAGGGGTGGGCAATTAATTTTCCCAAGGGGCTACATGAGAAACTTGGGCGGAGGGCCGGACCAATACACTTAACTCAGTTCTGCACAATATATATTTTATATCTCTCTATAAATGGAACATTACAATCATACAATGAAAATGTGGAGCACACAATTATACCACTAGCTAATGAACATTCACAAAAACAGTTTTGAAATTGTGCATTTTTTTTTTTTTTTGCAGTGTTTCAAAAACTACCATCACAACTTTGAACAAAAAATCAAGTATTTCAAAGATTATGGACGTGACATTCGCAGTCAATACCTGAAACACACATTCTTATAGAATGTATCACTTTATAGTTTTCTAAACCGCTGAAAATAGAGTCCAGACATCAGTAAAGTATCAGTCTATAAACGATGAGGAAAATAGGATACACATGCGTTACGGACATGAAAAAAAAAGAAAAAAAAAAAAAAAGTTTTTGGGAGACAACGTAGGCCTATTTGTAGACTTTCTGTGATTTACAATGCACAGCCCAGAAGCTACAATATCTGCCGGATGAAAAGTGTTGGCTATTCACAACATAAAATATAGCCTATAGGTTATTTTTTAATTTAAATTAATTTGTTTTTATGTTTCAGAGGAAAAATCAATGTTACGGACAGACACCTCTCCGTTACGGACGTGACAGTTCTGAAAGCGGAATTTGTCCGACAATGGACCAACAACTTAACAAGTCGTTCATTTAAATCATTATTAACTAATCACGTTTATATTAAAGCTAATAATCCAATGAGCTTCAATATATTCCGCGCTCAAGCACACGTATAAATTTTGCCACCAAAACACAGGCAAAAGTCGCCTAATGATTATAAATATGTTGGGAAAAAAAATAGATATTTTAATTATTTATTAATTCTCTCTCATCTCCAGAGTACTGGACGTGCCTTTAGAGAGAAATGCAACCTTCATACAGATTGCAATAATCAAGAAATATTTGTTTTTGAATTGATTTGTTTAAAAGTAGACATTTTAAACTTTCTATAATATAGCTTATTTCACATGTCTGCGAGGCAGCCGTACGCTGAGTTTCGGTTCATTTTTCTGACGCGCTCCAGCTTCAGAGATGGCAGAAAGCGCGTGTCCTGCTTTCATTATTTTACAAAAGCAACGTTTTGTTGTTTTTATGAGTTTACAGAAATAAAATCAGTTTCGAACTGATTGACTGGGTCTTGCAGTCGCCGTCCACACCAAGAAGTTAAAAGTCTCCACTTCAAGGTGTACTGTTTCCTCGTAACAGGAGCTCTGGAGTGGAGTATGGTCTCAACAACCTTGGTTGTTGGTTCTTAAACAGCCTGCTGCACTTTAAATAAAATCATTCCCATAAAATTAAACACCAAAGCATTTCATTCATCTGCCTTTACATAAGCACTCTGTGTTTGGTATTGTTTTATGTTTGTCTTTCCATCTGCTTGCTTGAAACCAGTGGCCATGAAATAAAAAAAACTGTTTTTCTTTCTGTTAAACTGGATTCCACCCAATTCCTTTTTCTATAGTCCTTTAATGGATTGAGTAAGAACGAAAGTGTGTTTCTCTACTGCTCTATTAACCACCTGCGTCTCTGCATCCCTGCAGCACTCACATAAACAACACTGATGACATGAATGCATTATGCCTCTGATGGAAGTACATGATTAGCACATATTGTTTCATATATTACTGCATGAGCATTTGGAACCATATGCAATTCACTAAAAAAGAAAAAAGGATTTATTCATTGAAATTAAATAGTTTCAAGGCAGTTTTACATACATTCATGATGTTTCTAATATCTCAATATAATGCAAAAGTCATGACTTTCAAGCAGTGAATAATCATGTGCATCTGATCTGATATAACTATAGTACAAGGTTATGAGATGCATTATGTGATTGCTTGGCTGAAGAGATGTGTGTTTAATCTAGATTTAAGAATGTGTCTGAGTCCTGAACATTATCAGCAAGGCTGGTCCAGAGTTTAGGAGCCATATGCAAATACAGTATAATGTATATATATATATATATATATATTGCTACATAGTATAAAGGTCCCTAGGTTATGTATGTAATCATGGTTCCCTGAGGGAACAAGACGCTGCGTCGAAACGCTTTAGGGAACGCCTCTGTGTCACTGTGTTCTGAAGGACATGTGGAATCAGTCCAATAGAATAAGCAAGACATAACACAAATAAATGGTCTCAACAACCTTGGTTGAAAGACCGAATGCTAATGCTGTGCCCCCTCAGGGTTCACGGCCACAGCTTCACACCTCAACCTCGGGGTGGAGCCTGCATTCTCCGGGCCTCAGCCCCTGTCTCAACAGGATGTCTGCTCCCTGATTTAGGTGCCCAGGGATGTAAACTGCTTTGAATGAGAGGAGTTTTCCCTGAGCCCACAGGAAGACCTGGTGTGCCAGCCTGTATTGTGCTGCCCCTGCCAGTTGATATAGGAGACCACCAATGTGTGCGGACAAGCCCATGATGATCCCCCAGGTCTGGAAGGAAGTGTTTCAGTGGACGAAACACAGCCAGCATCTCCAGGCAGTTTATGTGCTACGTGAGATAATGGCCTTCCCACAGACCCTGGGCAAATCGGCCACTCATGACCGCTCCCCAGTCCATGAGAGAGGCTTCTGTCGTTAGTGTTACGCAACGAAAAGGAGCTCCCAACATTGGGCCTTGAGACAGGAATCAAGGTTACCTCCACATGTCTAAGGCATGTAAGCATCGCTGTGTGATCTTGATCATGCGGAACGAGTTGCCCCTTGGGGAAAACCCTTTGGTCCTGAGCCACCACTGCAAGGGTCTCATGTACAGCAGGCCAAAAGGTATCACGTTGGATGCAGCTGCCATCAGACTTAACAGTCTCTGAAACTGTTTGACAGTGAGTGACTGGCCTTCTGTCACTGTCCTTACGGCTGTGAGAATCGCATCGATACGAGCAGGAGACAGACGTGCCTGCATCGTCATCGAATCCCACAACACGCCCAGATAAGTGGTTCTCTGTAGTGGAGAAAGCACACTTTTCTTGGCGTTCAGCCTTAACCCCAGCTCTTTTATATGGGCAAGGATGACATCTCGATGCAGAGCCACCAACTGTTCCAATTGAGCCAATATCAACCAATCATCAATGTAGTTGAGTATGTGGATGCCCTGGAGTCACTGCAGAGCCAGAGCAGCATCCACACACTTGGTGAAAGTGCGGGGTGAGAGTGACAGGCCAAAGGAAAGAACCCGATACTGGTATGCTTCGTCCCTAAAAGCAAAACTTAGGAACTACCTGTGTTGAGGAAGGATGGATTTGTGGAAGTATGCGTCCTTGAGATCTATAGTGACAAACATGTCCTCGAACCTGATTTGAGACACAATCTGTTTCATAGTGATCATCTTGAACCGAAGGCGTTTTATAGCGCAGTTCAGTAGACGCAGATCTATGATCGGACCCAACCCCCATCCTTATCCGGAATGATGAAGTAATGGTTGTAGAACCCGGACTCTCGAGAGAGTTGAGAGACGGGTTGCAACGCTCTGTTTCTGGGTCTGGCCGTATGAGGAGCTAGACAGCCGGGGCTGCAGAGTGGGAGCAGCCCTGGCCGTCTAGCGCCTCATACCTCCAGACCCAGAAACAAGGGAGCGGCAAGGAAGGAAGCGCTGGAATGCCACCGCTTGCTTCCTCGCCTCTTGAAACCTCTCGAAGACATTGTTTACTGCATCGCAGAAGAGGCTAGAGGGCGAGAGCAGTGCATCCAGCAGGAAGAATCTGTCCTTATCTTGCATTTCGGACAGATTCAACCACAGATGCCAGAAACCACAGAGCGGGCTTCCGATCCCTGAGGGGGAGCCGTGGATCTAGTGGGTGAGGACCGAGATAAGGTCGAGCCCATCTCGGATCCCTCCGCTAAATCCACTCGCGAGCCCCATGACAACAGTCTGTGCTGTGCCTCGGCAGCAGCGGGACCGGTGCCAACGGGATCATGAGCCTGACCATTCTCATCAAACAAGTCCAGGTGGGAGCGGAGCACGCAGAGCAGGAGAAGCTCACAGTCCTGACAATCAGCCCCCTCAAGAGCTGATTGTGCATGCTCCATTCCAAAAAAAATGACACACAGATCGTATGTATCCCTACCCATAAGATAGCCCGGACCTTGTAAGACAGCTTATCAGAATTTTTCCCCCCTTCTCCCAAAACCACTTATACCGCAATTTCAGCTTTTAAAATTGTTCAGTTTTGTATATAATGGCAAAGTGATTATATTTTGTTTATTTTTTTATTAAGTTAATTTAGAAAAAACATTTGGAGCAGTTTTTATTTGTTAAATATGTTTTTTTTTTTTTTTGAAGTTACGACCAAGTGGCCAGTGGCAGACAGTGAGCTGATCATAGCCTATGTTTGATCAATTTAGCCTTCTCAAATCATCACGACTTGCCTAAAATAAAATCTATAGATAAAAAACAGTTCAAGCATATAACAATGTTTAAATGTTAAACCTAGATAAATGTGCGCTATATCCAATAGTTTGTGCAGAGATTGTAAGCTAATGTGTGCTTTGCAGGACATGGAGGCACCAGCGCGATCACTCGCATTTTTTTCAGTGGAAACAACTTAAAATATGCCATCATTTTTGCTCATAAAGGTAAGAGTAATACATACATGCTTTCTGCCATCTCGGTCTTGTACAGGAGCGCTTCACAAAAATTATCCGAAATTCAGTGAATACATGCCTCACAGACATGATAAATGTATCTATAGAGAGCTTTAAATTACTGCTTTACAACATAAAATCAAAAACTCTATCATTATAATCATAATCCGTAAAGATGCACTTCTCTCTAAAGGCACGTAATGAGGAGATGGCGAGTCAGGATCGGCAACTTCATTCTTGCGACACGGACTCAGAAAACACTAGTATATTAGTAAATAATTCATATATCTCCTTACTATTTCCCCCTGACTGTCAGGGTGGTAAAGGAAGAGGAATCATTTGCTGGGATAACAGATTTATTGATAACAGTCTGAACTATGAAGTGAAAATTGTCTCGAAGCCCGGCCCTAAGGGCGTAAAAAGTCGGTGCCTGTTGGGCCCGGGCTGAAATGCAGGGCTCTAATTGCAAACATTCACACACACCACAATGCACTCGCTGAAGAGCAGAAGCTAACATGCGCTTTGCTGGGTGTGCCTATATGCTCCCTGGTTCATGATGTCTCGCTTCTCTGCTGGACTGACACAGAGGCGTTCCTTAAAGCATTTTGACAAAGCTCGAGTTCCTGAAGAGGAATGACAACGGATGTGACGATATCTCGTGGCACGAGATCTTGCGAGATCCGACTGGTCTCGCGAGAACGTGATGATATCCTCGCAAAACATTTTGCAGTGTTTACATTAGAGCTGCACCATTAATTGTTAAAAAAAATGTGATCTTGCGATCTTGATTCAAACACCCACGCGATCTTATTCCTGAATGAAAACGATTCAGCTATGTCTATTATGACTGTTTCACATCGCGAGTGTCAGTGGAGCATGAGAAGCATGTCGCTGCCATGTTGATGAATCAGAGGGTCGGCCATCATCACGCTTCCGATGTGAACTCTGTCATTCACTGATGTGGGCGGCGACAAAACACGCGCTGCTGACGCTCCACTGACGCTTACGATGTGAAACAGGTGTTAAAGACATTCAAATCTGCATTCATGCTGCTGCTGATCTAGAAAGAGCAACACAAAACAGTCGTTTCAACCACACATCATTATTTCTGTGTTACAGACATTTAAATAACAGAAGTACTGGGATAAAAGTTTGTAGTTTGGGTGTAAACACTTATTGTCTACAGTAGCGATCACAACGAAAGTATCTTAACACTTGTATGTATTGTAACGCTTATCCTCTTCCAGCAGGAGGTGGCGACAACCCCCTTTTTTTTGTTCAAATGAATATATATTTTTAAAAGACTTAAGCAATGAACATTTTGTAAGAACCACCAGTAAATTACACTATTTTGTTTAGTTTTCTAAACTTTTTTTTTTCAGAATCGTGAGAGAATCGTGATCTCCAATTTATTAAAAAAAATTGTGATTCTCAATTTATCCAGAATCTTGCAGCTCTAGTTTACATGTTATTACTGCATATAATTCATTAAAATAGAAGTTTAATTTCATAAAGTACGAGTTGATTTCAAAATGCACCTACATTTTTTGCATTTTGTGTTTTTCAGTTGAATAAAAGACTATTTTTCGCTATATATTTCATCATTGAGGATTTTTTTTTTTTAAAAAAAGTCAAAAAATCTCATCTCGTTTCGTTCTCGTGAACCCAGTCTCGTGTCTCGTCTCGTCTCGTGGGATAAGTGTCTCATCACACCCCTAGGAATCACCCTTTGCCCTACAAACTGATATAAATACAGCTTCATATCTATTATTTGGGCAGTGCACAGCAAGCTTGAAACCATTTACACAGCTCTTTTAAATTTGTGCATGAATTAAACACAGATGTTAATTTGATAATTAATAATAATTTTAATGAGCAGATGTGTTAGAAAAGAAACCAACAGCAATTATGTCCACCCTTGAGTCACTGCTCTGTTTCTAAATGTCTCTGTTACATCATTCACTTTTTACAGGTTAATGAACATGCAGAATATGTTTCTCAACCTGTTGGACTGATTATTCATTCATTCATTATATTAATTGTGAAAATCAGGATTTAAAATAAATGGCATGTATTCACATTATAAACACATTCTGAATAAGAATAAATTTAGAACAATATTCCCAAAAATCTAAATGCATAATTATTTCATGTATTTATTTATTTATTTATTTATTTTTCCCACCATTTAATACATTTATTTCATATTCAAGCTTCAAGTAGCTGTATTCTGGATGTGATACATAAGTTCAGCATCTAAACAAATTAAATTGAGTAAAATATTACTCATTTGAACTGACAAAAAAATAAAAAAATTAAAAAAAAATAAAAGAAATTGCATTTATATTGAAGAGGATGCATTAAATACAATTAACAGTGACAGTAAAGACATTTACATTGTTACAAACACATATACAGTTTATATAAACAATATTAAGCAGGACAACTCTTTTCAGCAAAAATGTTTCTTAAGTGTTAAATCAGAATATTAGAATGATTTCTGAAGGATTGTGACACTGAAGACCGGAGTAATGAAGAAAAAAAAAAGTAAATAAGTGTGTGTGTGTGTGTATGTATATATATATATATATAGTGCTGTCAAACGATTCATCGTGATTAATCGCATTCAAAATAAAAGTTTTTGTTTGCATAATATATGTGTGTGTTCTGTGTATATTTATTATGTATATATAAATACACACACATACAGTATACATATTAATATTTAACATAGTTTTCTATTTTAATATACTTTAAAATATAATTACTGTGATCAAAGCTGAATTTTCAGCATTATTACTCCAGTCTTCAGTATCAAATAATCCTTCAGAAATCATTCTAATATGCTGATTTATAATCAATTTTGGAAACGTCCCAGGTTACATAAGTAACTATGGTTCCCTCTCAGTCGGTCACTCTCGACGTCACGTCGGTAATGACCGACTATGGGATCTCGCTTCGAGAGACTAATCTACTTCGAGTGTATCAAAACGAGCCAATGAATATTGGCATGCGCTGATTGCATTCAGCTGCCGCTGATCACAGCGTGAGTATAAAAGGGCAGCTGGTGCAGCGCATATTCAGCTTTTCGCTTCGGAGCAGAGCGAACACATCGTTTTGCTCCTGACTACTCTACTGAGAGAAGACTAAACGAATTCAACGCGCTCTTTGGAGCTCTTGGTGTTGGTGGTACGGCGCTTCAGCGGTGGTGGTTTTCCCGTGTCGAGTGGGTTGCACACAGCAGGCTGCACTACCCCCTGTTTGTGCTGCAGGCAGCCATCTCCCCTGTGCGCTTCAGCACGCTAAAAGAGTTTTTTTTTTTGTTCCTAAAAGAGCATTCACGGGTGCGTCTTTTTAAAGACGACGTTCCGTCTGGCAAACTCGACGTTACGTCTTTATAAAGACGAATTGGGTCTTGCTATAGACAACGTACCAGCCGTGCGTTTCTGGATGAGGTCGTTACCTGGCGCTGGGTGATGGTCACGATCACTGCCTCACGTGTCTGGGCATAAAAGCACACTGAGGTGGCGTTCGTGGATGAGTTATCTTCTCCTTGCGGCAGGCCCGGCTCCAGATAGGAGATGAAGGATGGGCCAAGTGATATTCCAGGTGGGCCGGGGTTATGAGTTGGGGGGGGTGACAAAACCAGGTGACAAAACTAGCCCAATGGCCAGTGAAAAGCAGCACAAAGTAGTCCCAAATATCAAAACTCATTTCCATACCTAAAATACATATTTTACAGTCACTGTTATGCTTCTTAAACACTCAAAAGCTTCCTACCAGTGGCCCTCCTTCAAAACATCCAGCACAGTTTAACGGTAGAATGGTAGAATGCAAAATATTTCAATACAAGCCTTTAACCCACGGGGGAAAAAATCAACCCATGGCAGCAGTTAAAAAAGTTGCCCAATTAAGTAGGAAAAAAAAACTTGAAAGTCTAAAAAACTTGAGTCTTAACAACCCTGCATCCAACACGAGTCTTTGCTGCAGTCCGATCTGACTGATCACGGGTGAAGGGTAAGGAGCAGTGGTGTAGTGCTGCCTGGAGAAGTGGGTATAGGCTACTCTTAATTTATGCCCCCATTTTTTTAAAGCGAAAGGATGAACGCCTTATGTTATAAACAGTGACAATTAAGACTTGCATTTAATTAACCCCCTAAATGGGCCATTTGCACATTTTCACTTAACTTCTGCTACTTCACGGAGTATTAAGGATCATTATGACATTAATATTAGCCACAATAGGTGCAAATTTTGCAATACATAATTCAAATTTTAAAAATTAAATAGACTGCAGCAATTAACATTTTGTCAGAACCTCTAGTAAATTACAAGCTATTTGTTCATTTGTCTGTTCAGAATCATGATCTCTATTTGAAAAAAAAAAAAAAATGTGATCAATTTATGCAGAATTGTGCATATTCCTGTTTGACTGACTGTTTTACTTGACTGTTTGACTTGACTGACACCCCCCCAAATTTCGACCACTGGTCCTGTTATTAAAGAGTGCTCACTTTGGCTAACGTCTTCATTTGAAGTTGTAGTTGAAGAGACAGCATCTCTGTCACTCTCGGGACAAAGCAGGCGCGGGCGCAATCATCAATCATATTTAAAGGGAAGCCGGCGCGTCCTGACCGCATCACACTGTCTTTACTGGGTGTTTTTAGGGAATATTTGCATTTATTCACATACCATTTGATTAGCTACTCGTGTGGTGGTCTGTCATGATTTTGGCTAATGCAGGACTCTACTGAATGCGCATCAGAGGAGATTTAGAAGTGGGTATACACAAAGCCGACTGATACAGAAGTGTAGCCTATACGCCGTATACCTGAATATACCCTGCACTACACCACTGAGACTGACAAGACCATGCACCAACATGCATCAACAGATTCTGAGCTCAATGACAAATATCTGATCTTGTAAGATGTTCTCCCTTTATACAGAGCACTGTACGCGCGATCGCTAAATCGAAAGTGAACAGCGCGAGCGCTTATTCAAAAGGATTTCAATTCCGCGCATATTGATAGCTGCTCCCTGATGCGCGAAAATACAGTATTAGCACGTTTGTAGTTGTGGGCGGGAGTGGACGCATGCGTTGCGGGAGTGGGCGGTAAGAAAGCGAAAAAGAAAAAAATATATGAACCTCAATTGAATATCACAATAATTTTGTGATTGGCTGTTATGTAGTGTGGGGCCAGGGTGGGCCAAGCTTCTGATTGGGTGGGCCAGGCCCCCCCTGGCCCCCCCTGGCCCCCCCTGGCCCCCCCTGGCCCCCCGTGGAGCCGGGCCTGCCTTGCGGGAAGGTAATCATCTCGGAGCTGCAGACCTGGCTCCGTTACCTCAAAAAGGGGCGGAGCTCTGTTGCCTGCCTTGATCTGGTTCTCGTCCTGGCTGCAGACAGGCGAGAATTACTTCAGGCGGTAGTACGGGTGGTCTGAGGGTCATATATATAATATATATGGTGGCAAACCCTCCAGGGAACCAACCCTCGAGGGACCATCGCTCCTCTTGCGCTCCGTAACCAGTTGAGCGGCCGAGGGAACGCACTGGGCCCTCTCAAAGAACATACCAGTGGTATACTTCGGCGCTCCTCCTGATGGCCGGATGTCGATTGCTGCATCGGAGGGTGAGCCGGAGCTTTCTGGAGAGGAAGATTCGGCTGCGCTGCTCTCCCCCGAGACTGTAGCAATGCCTGAATCGGATCTGGAAATGACGGCTATGCTTTCCCGGGCCACCGTGAGGGTAGGGCTCGAGTGGAGACCTCCACCGTGTCCCGAGCCCTCAAGGTTGGACGATTGGTTCTTTGGGGTGGTCCGCGCTGGTTCTCAGTCCCCTGCCCCAATGCCATTCTTCCCGGAGGTGCGTGAGGGGCTTACCAGGTCGTGGATGGCACCTTTTTCTGCCGGAAACCGACCTGCTAACTCCTCCTCCCTCACCACTCTCGACGGTGGTGCAGCTAGGGGCTATACAGGAGTCCCCCCGGTGGAGCGGTCGGTTGCGATGCAATTGTGTCCTAATACCGCCTCCGCCCGGCAGGGTAAACCTTGCCTCCTCCCCCAGGTCTGTAGGTACTCGTCTGGTCTGTCCGGCGATGCCTATGTGGTCTGTGGAGATGCTGCCTCCGCCTTATACGCTGCGGCGTTACTGCAGGTTCTTCAGGCTAAAGCACTGGGGGACCTGCACGAGGGTGGTCATGACCCGGAAGTTCTAAAAGGAGCTCCGAACCACACTGACCTTGTGCTCCAAGCGACGAAGGCCACTGCGAGTTCTCTGGGTCATGCGATGTCCACATTTGTGGTCCAGAAGCGCCATTTCTGGCTGTGTCTGGTCGACATGAGGGACGCCAACAAGTTGGTTCTTCGAGGTCCCTGTGTCCCAGACCGGCCTCTTCGGTGACGCAGTCGAGAACTGGACCCAGCAGTTCTCGGCTGCACATGAGCAGACTGAGGTGCACATCCTGCCCCGGCGGGCAGCTGCTGCCTCCACCCGTCCGCCGGCCGCAGCGCCCCAGGCTGTTCGTCGCCGAGGGCAGCCCCCTGCGTCCACACCCGCTCCCGTGCTGCATCCGCAGCAGCCTCCAGCAAGCGGCGCCATGGAGCTGGGCGTAGGCAGGCAGGCAGCCCCGCCCGTCCAGGCCCCCGTTAACCTGGCGGTGAGCAAAAAAGCAAGAGGCCCTAGGACGGGCGACCCAAAGAACTGCTTTTTGGGGGGGTGTGAATGCACCTCTCCCTCCCCTGGAGGAGGGCTGGGTGGAGAATCTGGTTTCCAAAAAAATAATAAAAATCTCGACAGGAGAGCAGGGTTCTCTGTCTCTGGGTCCCAAGAGGGTATGGAGAGTTGCGGACAGACCAATACCGGACCACACTCATCCTCCTCTCTCGCCAGCAGGCAGCAGCGGGCGGTTCGAGAGCGTCATCAAAGGCCCTACTCATGCACCCTCTGCCAACCGTGGAACCAGGTAAGCGTGCACTGCACACTCAGACCCCTCTTCGGTCCACCCACAGACCGGGTCCCTGCGTTCCACCTCGCTGCCCCACCGCGAGTATGTCGGTGGTCCCGCTGGTCCAGCTTGTCAGGCCCAACAGTCTAGCTGGTTCCTGCAGACCATCAGACTCGGCTTGCTATTCAGTTCACCCGGCGTCCCCCTCCAAGCTCAGCGGTATCTGCTTCACACCGGTGAAGGCGGCTGATGCTCCTGTCTTGCGTGCGGAGTTCGCAGTCCTACTGGCGAATGATGCGATAGAGCCGGTCCCTCCAGCTGATATGGGGATAGGGTTTTACAGCCCCTACTTCATTGTACCCAAGAAAAGCGGTGGGTTACGACCGATCTTGGACCTGCGTGTCTTGAACCAGGCCCTCTGAAGCGGTTACCGTTCAAGATGTTGACGCAGAAATGCATCTCCGGGTGCATCCGTCCCCGAGATTGGTTTGCAGCGATTGACCTGAAGGGACGTGTACTTTCATGTGTAGATCCTTCCGCACCACAGACCATTGCTGCAGTTCGCATTTGAAGGACGAGCATATCAGTACAAGGTCCTGTCCTTCGGGCTGTCCCTGTCGCCCCGTGTCTTCACGAAAGTTACGGAGGCAGCCCTTGTTCCCGTGAGAGAACAGGGCATTTGCATTCTCAACTACCTTGATGACTGGCTCATATTAGCTCAGTCTCAGGACCAGTTGTGCGAACACAGGGACCTGGTGCTCCGGCACCTCAGCCAGTTGGGCCTTCGGGTTAACTGGGAAAAGAGCAAACTCTCCCCGACGCAGAGGATCTCTTTTCCTGGTATGGAGTTGGATTCGGTCGATCAGACAGCTCTTTTCCTCACGCAGGAACGTGCTCAGTCGGTGTTGAACTGCTTGAATACGTTCAAGAGCAGGTCGGCGGTACCACTGAAACAATTTCAGAGGCTCCAGGGGCATATGGCAGCTGCAGCAGCAGTCACGCCACTGTGGCTGCTTCATATCAGACCGCTTCAACACTGGCTTCATGGCTGAGTCCCGAGGTGGGCGTGGCAATGCGGCACTCACCGGGTCCGAGTCACACTGGCCTGCCGCCAAACCTTCAACCTGTGGTCAGACCTCTCCTTTCTCCAGGCAGGAGTGCCCCTGAAACAGGTCTCCAGGCATGCTGTGGTTTACAAGGATGCCTCCACCACTGGCTGGGGGGCCACGTTCAATGGGCTTGAAGTGTCAGGGGTTTGGACGGGCCCCCAAACGCAATGACACATCAATTGGACAACACTGCGACCGTTGCGTATATCAACCGACAACCATCGCATGTTACAACCCGCCCGCCACCTCCTCCTCTGGAGTCAGAAGCATCTGAGGTCGCTTCGTGCCATTCACATTCCGGGTTTGCACAACCGGGCAGCCACGAACTGTCATGAGCTGCGCTTCCCGGAGAATGGAGACTCCATCCCCAGACGGTCCAGCTGATCTTTAGTCATTTCGGAGCCGCTCAGGTAGCCTGTTTGCCTCTCTGGAAACCTCTTATTGCCAGCTGTTTTACTCCCTGACCGAGGGAACACTCGGCACGGATACACTGGCACACAGCTGGCCGCGGGGCCTGCGCAAGTATGCGTTCTCCCCCCCCCAGTGAGCCTTCTAGCACAGACACTGTGCAAGGTCAGGGAGGACGAGGAGCAGGTCCTGTTAGTGGCGCCCTATTAGCCCACCCGGACCTGGTTCCCGGAACTGATGCTCCTCCTGACAGCCCCTCCTTGGCCGATTCCTCTGAGGAAGGATCTACTGACTCAGAGATGGGGCACCCTGTGGCACCCGCGTCCAGACCTCTGGAAACTTCATGTCTGGTCCCTGGACGGGACGTGGAGGTTCTAGGTGACCTACCCCAAGGGGTAGTTGACACCATCACTTCAGCAAGAGCACAATCTACAAGACATGCTTACGCTTTGAAGTGGAACCTGTTTGTCGAGTGGTGTTCCTCTCATCGAAAGGACCCCCGAAGATGCCCGATCAGAGTCGTGCTGTCCTTCTTGCAGTAAGGTTTGGAGTGAAGGCTGTCTCCCTCCACCCTTGAAGTCTACATGGCTGCAATCGCTGCTAACCACGACCCCGTAGAAGGCAGGTCAGTGGCGAAGCATGACCTGATCATCAGATTCCTTAGGGGGACGAGAAGGTTAAATCCTCCACGGCCCCCCTCTGTACCCTCTTGGGGCCTGACTCTAGTGCTTAGGGCACTACAGCAGGCCCCATTTGAGCCTTTGCAGGCAGTCGAGCTGAAGTTTCTATCAATGAAGGCTCTGCTCCTGCTTGCAGTGGCCTCCATCAAGAGGGTAGGGGACCTGCATGCATTTTCGGTCGACGAATCGTGCCTAGAGTTTGGGCCGGCTGACTCCCAGGTAATACTGAGGCCCCGGCCCGGCTATGTGCCCAAGGTTCCCACTACTCCCTTCAGGGACCAGGTGGTGAGCCTGCAAGCGCTGCCCCCGGAGGAGGCAGACCCAGCCCTGGCTTTGCTCTGTCCAGTCCGAGCCTTAAGATGCTACGTAGACCAGACACAAAGCTTCAGGACCTCAGACCAGCTCTTTGTCTGTCACGGAGGCTGGCAGAAGAGGAATGCCGTCTCCAAGCAGAGGATGGCCCACTGGATAGTGGATGCCATCACCTTGGCTTATCAGGCACAGGGTGTGCCCTACCCGCTCAGGTTGAGAGCTCACTCTACTAGAAGCATCGCATCCTCCTGGGCGCTGGCTCATGGCACCTCGCTGGCAGATATTTGTAGAGCTGTGGGCTGGGCGACCCCTAACACGTTCGTGTGGAGCCGGTATCCTCCTGTGTTCTCACCTCAAACGGGTAGAAGCACTGAGTGGCCCCGGCTTCGGGTCGGCTTGCTATAACTGCTCCAGAAAGTCCATACAGTAGACCCTGTCGAGCTCCTCCATCCCCTCGGCAGCCAGATGTGGTGGAGCGTCCGGCGCCAGGCCCTCACTCGATGAATCTGTGAGAAACAGAATCTGGTAGAGGGCTGGGTTCCATATGTAGAGACCTAATTGGATCCCATATGTGTAAAGTCCACGGTATAGCCACAGACCCCGTGTTTCCCCGGCAGTCAGTCTGCGTTCTTAAGAGGATTACAATCACCTCTAATCTTCCATATGCACCTAAATGGTTGATTCATATGTGTAAGTGCTTCCGAAACCTCCTTCAGGAAGGATGGGGCTTCCGCACGTTCCTGTTCCAAGTAGAACGGGTACGTTTCCCAGTGCTATTCAAGTTCACTGAGTGGGTAGTGCTACGTCGACAGTGACTGGCCTTCTGTTGCGAGCCCTGGCCTACACCAAGGGGGCGAAGAAGGCTTGCACAGGACACTGGAAGGGGCAGCATCCGTGGCGCTTTGGTAGGGATCCCATAGTCGGTCATTACCGACGTGACGTCGAGAGTGACCGACTGAGAGGGAACGTCTCGGTTACGTATGTAACCCTCGTTCCCTGAAGGAGGGAACGGAGATGTCACGTCCCGTCGCCACGACTCCTGTACCACCGCTGAGCGGCCGAGTCACCAGCTCGCCTCCTCAGCGAAAACCTGAATCTGCGCTGCACCAGCTGCCCTTTTATACTCACGCTGTGATCAGCGGCAGCTGAATGCAATCAGTGCATGCCGATATTCATTGGCTCGTTTTGATACACTCGAAGTAGATTGGTCTCTCAAAGCGAGATCCCATAGTCGGTCATTACCGACGTGACGTCTCCGTTCCCTCCTTCAGGGAACGAGGGTTACATACGTAACCGAGACGTTCCCCGAGGGAACGAGACGCTGCATCAGAAAATGCTAGGGGAACGCCTTCAGTGATACCATGCTCTGAATCATATGTGTAATCAGTCCAATGGGTGAGACGTCACGGGCGGGTGACGTAATGACCAGGAAGCTTAAAAGCACATGAGGTGCAACCAGTGTTAGCTTCTAGGAATGAAGCAAGCTCTAATAGGGATGCCGGAAGTACATTATCCAAAGCGACTTACAGTGCATTCAGGCTATACATTTTTTGATCAGTATGTGTTCCCTGGGAATTGAACCCACGACCTTTTGCACTGCTAACGCAATGCTCTACCACTGAGCCACAGGAACACCACAAGTATGGCCCTGAGACGCAGCATCTCGTTCTCTCGGGGAACCATGGTTACATACGTAACCTGGGACATTCCCCTTCTGGAGCTGGAACTCGAGCTGTATCGGAAAACACTAGGGGAAGGAGATGCCCACGCCGCCAGACTTGCAAATCCCTGCCTAGTGTGGAAGAGCATAGCTATGGCAAGAGAACAGAAGAGCCTGGAGTGGCTCGCAAATCTAGGTCATAGAACCTGATGAACGTGAGGGGCATAGACCATCCCGCAGCGTTGCAGATGTCCTGCATAGGAACACCTGCCAGAAAGGCCTTGGAGGCCGCCATACTTCAAGTCGAGTGGGCCTTGACCCCCAAAGGCGAGGAGAGATCAGAGGACTCATAGGCAATAGAAATGGTATCAACTATCCACCGGCTGAGGGTCTGCTTGGAAGCTGGAAGATCTCTCTTAGGGGGACCATAGCACACAAGCAGTTGGTCCGCCCTTCCCCACATACAGTCAGGGGCGGACTGGCCATCTGGACGTGCTGGAGAAGTCCAGAACGGCTGTCCGTTCGACGGCCGTCGGCCTGGCTGGTTCATCATAAAAGAAAAAGTGTCAAATTAAGTAACGTTGACAGCCAACAAAAGGGGGCGGTAATGCAATTTATTTTTGCTTATAATAAACCGAAACTGACGCGAAGGAGAGTGGACTCGTGATGGCAAGCAAAAAAACAAGAAGATAAAGGCGGTTGGGAGAAGCAAAAAGGGAAAAAAGCGAACAGTTACGTCAGGTTAGTTTTGCCCGCATCTCTCACTATACACAGTATGAAGCATATAGCACTATAGTAAAATCCCAGGGCAACCCTAGTCCGAGCGTTCACTGCTACTTGTCACTCCGCATTAGTCTGGAATAGTCTGGCATGAATATTCCATTCATTCATAAAGAGACAGCAGCGATTCCACAACGGGTTACACTTGAGAGATATTGAGTTAGAAAATAGAGTAAATGAAGTAGCCTATAAGGTGATTGCCCCGATTAACACACACACACACACACACACACACACACACACACACATATATACACATATGAATACTCAAATTAAAGGATGTAGTTTCAGGTTTCTAGATTTTATGTTTATTATTATGTCAGATACATTTTTGCTTTCTGCTCTTTTCATGTAGATTTCAAGTATTTAAATTCATATAATAATACATTGATTTCAATCCCTTGCTGAAAAAAATAAAGAAATAAAAAAATAGAAACCATCAGTAGAATTTGTAATGGTTTGCAGACACGCACCAGCCTGACCCACTGCCGTGTACCCCTTGCCCAACAGCACTGAGGTGGCTTGCAGCGGCTTGGAGGGCAAGACCGGAGCCTTCAGAGACGATGCCACGCCAGTGGACAGATAGTTCGCAAGTGTCTGCTTTTTTTGGAAAAGTATCACGTTCCAAAAAATAATATGGAGCAGCACAACAGTTTCAACAATTTACAATAAATCAGCATATTAGAATGATTTCTGAAGGATCATGTGACACTGAAGACTGGAGCAATGATGCTGAAAATTCAGCACTGCGTCACAGAAATAAAATCTATTTTAAAATATATTAAAATAGGAAACCAATATTAAAAATTGCAATAAGATTTCACAATATTACTGTTTTTTTTTTTATCTTTATTTTTGATCGAATAAATACAGCCTTGATGAGCAGAAGAGACTCCCTTAAAAAACAGTGAAAATCTTACTGATCCCAAACTTTTGAGCGGCAGTATACACACACACACACACACACACAGGGGCACATAATTACATTTCAATTATTCAGGCATTTAATTTCCATGATTAAATTAGCTGAGTTATTCACAACTGAAAGGAGTGAAACATTTCATTATCATCAAATGTGCAGTATTAGCTTTTCAACTTTGACTTGACTTTAAAAAAAGCAGTTGACACATGGAGCGATTACATTCTCAGGTCCTGGTGATTGATGGACATCATCTTTTGGGATTATGTTGGGGCTGAAGCTCAGAGACCCAGTCCATCAGCAGCAGTAACTCAGCGGTTTGCTGTGAGATCAGCAGGTAATGAGTAATGCTTTAGGTAATGAAACACAGCCGGCCCCTCAGGTTCAGGTCAGCACATTTGCAAGTGGGTTTGGCGTGTTCATTACTAACACTATCACCCTGGTGTTCCTCTGGATATTTTTCACAGGAACACTGTTTTTCGGAGAGTGCTGTCATGAGAAACGCTGTATGTGCATCCCACAGTGACAGCAAATTAACAACTTTAATGATGCCATGTCTCACAGTTTGTCGAATGCATTTTCTCTCTTTACTTTCTCTGTTTGGCTGGTTAAGTTTCTTGCAGCTGGAGGTGTCTGACTCTGAAGTGATTTTGTACTTGTCCGAGCCTCTGGAGTGCACATACACCAGCTCACTGAAGCTACAGTCACGACTGCTCTGTCTCAAGAAGACGCCTGACACTCCCATGATGCCCAGGGGCTTTAAAGGCTACAATAACAGACACAAGAGAGACGTCGTCTAGACAAGTGGTCCTCAAACTTTTCAGGCCTCTGCACTAATCAGACCATCCAAGTACCACCAAGTCACAACGTTTCCCGTATTTGTATTTCAGAGGTGTTAGATCGTGCCGACATCCTGTCAACAGCACCAAAATGTTAGATTGAGTCTCCTTGTCTGGAATATTAGATCTGACCCCGGTTGCCGGATCCTGTCAGAATAACATTTTCATCTGTTATCAAAATTCTGTTTAACACCATGCTTTGTCTGGTACCCAAAATCAGTCTTTAATGTATTTTGTCTAGCACCCAAAACTATTAAAAATCTTTTATCAGCCCAAGAGGCAGACAGAAGAAGCCTGGGAACAGCAGAAAACAGGAGGAAAGAGTCTGAGCCTTGAAACAAAACCATCTATGACTTTCTTGTAAACTCTACTCATTCACTGTCACCTCCTGCTTTCTGCTCTTCTCTGGCTTTAGTAATACACTGATTTTGACATTATCGGCAGGATATCAGCCACAATCTAACAGAAGTGAACAGTTGACCTCTTTAAATGCAAGGTTTAAAGCGATAGTTCACTCAAAAATTCAAATTCTGTCATCATTTACTCATTCCAAACCCGAATTTCAATATTTTTAACACAAATTATGTTTTTAATGTTCACTCCTCATTTTATATCATCCACTGAAAGTGCATGCAACCAAAATGTAATGCATCATAAAGTACAAAAAGATATCATCAAAGTAATCCATATGAATCAAACGTGAATTTGTCTACAAACAATGTACAGTTACATGATGCGAGAGTTATTTCAATTATTCTTAAAGTCATGAACATTTCAACCACAGCTTAATGCAAACTATTGTTTGTGATAACAGTAGCATTATATGGTAAATATTTTTTTTTAAATCTTTTTTTTATAAAATCTAAACAATATTTTTGTCTCTTTTGCCTTGCTAAGGCTAATTTGGTAGCATTTTATGTATTCTAACTACACACAAATAATATTCTCACATAATTTGGCAAAATCATAGTGTGACTGGAAATGACAAAAAAGCAATAATTTCCTTGATTTTTTTTTCTTCACAAATCATGTCTTATTCATTTTATTGACACTGTAGTCTTCTAAACAAGTATGCTAATTTTTTGATAAATGTTATCAGTGAAAAAAATAGTCGGTTGCAATAAAACTAACTCAGTCTGCTTCCTGAACAAACCCAACAATTACATAAATACTTCAGATTGGCAAGAGGTCGGCAACCTCAAGCACGTGAAATATTGAATGTGGCTTGTTAAAAAGAGGTGTGCTGTTATTTTCTCAGCAATCAGACTTATAATGTTTACCTGGCTGACAATATAATCGTGTAGACTTTGAGGGAAGGATAGAGCTAGTAAACCAGTAAAGTTCTGCGCAGACAAGAACCTCTCACATTTTCTTCAGAAAATGTAAAACTCTTTAATGTATGCCATATGCCATCTGTTAACACCCATTTATTAGACACGGCTCTGTAAAGGGCTGTTTGTGCTGAAGTCTTTGCTGCAGACGTCAGATGTCTTGACATATTGTGAGATTGTCTGAATCATTGCCTGTGGTTATGCTATGGAATACAGTGAGACAGATTCCTTATGGCATTTGAATAATTCCCACTGGCCTGAGAGCCTGTCAAATACATCACCATATACACTGTTAGACATTTCTGTAATTTCTACAGTTATTTACTGTATATCACCCAGTATAATACTGCAAATTCCCTTTACAGTAGATAACTGTAATACCCTTTGCATCATGGGAATTTTCTGTGACATCAAACCCCACATACAGAGACTTACTGTATTTTTTAAAATTGCTGTATACTACTGTATTTGCCATAACGAGCTCTTTGACGCCATTCTATTGAGGTTGTTTTATTTTCCTCATGTCTTACATTTGGATTGACACGATTTGCCTAACACCGTGTCTACAACGCCACAACAGCTTGGGACTGACTACACTGGACGTATTACATCGCTTGTAATGATTGGAAAATCCATTTGTCCTTCATGTCAGAAACAGCGAGAGCACTTGGAGTACATCTGTATGGCAGAAATATACCGGGGCATCACTTTACTGTCCGCATCCACTGCAAATAGTATATATAATGGGTTCTATATTGTCTTTTCGAGTTTAACCCAGTAAAATTGACCTGTCAACATGGCGGAAACAAACTTTACTATGGTAAACTGCGCTGTCGTTTCAAACAACATTTGACAGCTTATTGAATTAAGTTACCAAATTCAAATTATTTTTAACGAGCAACGCTTATATTATATTAACATTAAGTTAACTAATGTGAAATTTTGTTCAGGTGTTAGTAGTTAATGTTGGCCAGTAACCTATTAAGAAAATAAAATCATATGTTAGCTAGCTTAAACAAGTTTTATGGCTAGCTGCCTTTCTAGTTTTAGAATTAGTTTGTTATAGTTTTTAATAGAATTTAAGATTTACTGCATTTGTTTGTATTTGTGTTTTAAAGGCAACTGCAATGAAGCATAAAGAAAGACATGAGCATGCCAGCCAACCTGAGACTGATAATTCATGGTAAGAGAACATCTATGGTTTTGAGAGGTTTGTGTATTCTATATGGGGTTTGCCTTTTAAGTGTGTCATTTCTACTTCTTGTTTTTCAGAGAAGACATTTCTGTCACTAACAAAGTGGATGGTGAGCAAAGGTGGCCACGGTTTGGAGCAGCACCTGGGTTTTGCAGATGGCTATGTATTTTTGTGAGAATAAATCTAGAGGATACAACATAATGCACTGCAAAACGTCGTAAGACAGGAGAAATGGTGAAAATGCACTGTTCAAGCCTTTGAAGACTGTATTTTTAAGTGTTATACATACAATGTTTTAAATAAAGAATTTGATATTTTGTAGAATTTGGCTTCTTCTAGCTTTGGCTACTGCAAAGGATACAACATAATGCACTGCAAAATGTCCTAAGACAGGAGAAATGGTGAAAATGCACTGTTCAAGCCTTTGAAGACTGTATTTTTAAGTGTTATACATACAATGTTTTAAATAAAGAATTTAATTAATTATTGTGTCTGTTTTAATTGAATGCCAGTAGTACCTACGTAGTGTAAAAATAAAATGAATTCTATATAAAAATGATAAAATCTAATGAAATCTATATTAAAATGAACGAATTACAGTAGTATACTGATGAATTGGATAATTTTTACAGTAATTTACTGTAAAACAGTACAGTTTGCAACTGTAAATCAAATACAGTTATACAAATACTGTATATCTTAATTACAGTAAGTTACTGTAAAAACCCTTTGAAGTGTCTAACAGTGTACATTCTACAGGAGCTCTAGAGACTGGAGTCTTGAGCAGCAGATGCTCATTTTGCTATGTTATGTTAACCTTTATGTAGTTATATAATGTCTTACTCCAACTGCTTGTCTTATAGAAGTAGCCTACATGTGCACATATCATTCTGTAAGGTCAGTTTAACAGCGGACACTCACCTACTGTATGTCACAAATATCAGTCTAAACGTAGAAATTCTATCTGTTCCTCAAACAATGCTATTAAATGGCTTCAGAAGCTTGCCTGTGTTATATGAACTATGTTTAAGGTACTTAAGTGTGCTTTATGAGTCTTGACAGCAATGTTTCGGTTCACATTAAACTAAGGAAAAACAGTCTGGGAAATCTTCTTTGGTCTGACATGAAATTTCAAATCACATCAGTTTGGAACTTTGAGTAAAATTATAGAAGTTTTAGGGGTGAATTTAAAGTTTTCAAATAAACGTCACAGAATATTTGCTTTAGTATTTATATTTGAACAGTCATTCATTAAACAATTTCCTGGGTGTATGACTGTCTCTGTGCTTTATATGGATTGCTTGCCTAACTAAACTCCTGAGGCTGGATTGATAAAATGAAATGAGTTACAGGGGGGAAATCTTGCCAGTCCAGCATATTCTAATGAGTCTCACATCAGTGATAATGTAGATTCCCCAAAGGACCAGAAAGCCTTCAGAGACCCAGAAATGACTACTTCACTGGCTCTGCAGACCTCATTTTCCCACTGACATGCTTTCTTCAAATAAAGAAAGCCAGTTTACAAACTCTTCTGTATCTGTAACACTGTACCATGTAACAGAAATACAACTTTGAAATGCTGGGTTGAGACTGTTTAGTAAGTACACATCCACACAGCAGAAGAATACGGTTGTCAGTCCTCAATACGGCTACATCCACACAGATTTCACTTCCGCATTCTGTTTCTGAACTCATAACCATACATTTTCAGGACAACTGCATTTTCGATGAAGCCCTGCTGTGTGAGGGGAACTGAATTGGAAAACTAGTTGTCTGCCATGTTATGCAGTGTGAGAGAAGATAGTCCTACTACATGCAAAGCCTCAGCTGTCAGTGATAACAAGAAACACACAGCCTGAAAGCCTGTAATAAACATTAACGTCATGAGCAAACTCTGTATTATTGACTGGTGACTGAGTGGGAACCGAAAAAGCTTTAATACTGTCAATAATACATAGTTTGTTCACAACTTTCAGTGTTTATCAGGGTAACACATTGCAAGTAATGTGAGTTATGTAATCAGATTACTTTTTAAAGTAACTAGTAAAGTAGGCCTAAACGCATTACATTTCAATTTACATCAAAATATCTAAGTTACTTTTTCAAATAAGTAACACAGTTTACTTTGTTTTCCCATTCATTCACTGACATCTCTACTATCCCTGTCCCTGAGAGAAATGGGGAGTAAGTGCAGAGGCAGAGGCACTTCCTTCAGCCTGAGGCTTATTCATTTCACTTTTGATATGAAAGGGCCTTTACAGCTGCCAAAAATATATTTGTTTTTTTTTTTTTTGTTAATAAAAACTAAACAGCAAGCCCAGCCCAGGTGACAAAATGTAACAGAAAAGGAAAGAAATGCATTACTTTTCATAAAAAGTAATTAAGTAATGAAATCCCAACACTGGTGTTTATTACAGACATTTATGAATAATACAGTTATTTATATAATACAGTTTATTACGGCATCACTGAAAGCCTGGGGCTTTGGCTGTAGTGGGACCATTTTCTTTGGCGGAAAGTGTTCCCTCACAGAAGTGCTCCCTCTTACGTCATACTCTGGGGTTCCGTTATGCATTTATGCACATGTGCACTCTTCAAAAACGGTACTTTTTGAGAAAAAAAAAATATATATAAATATATATATATATATATATATATATATATAAATTAAAATGGATATATTTATACTGAATGGGAAATATAGATTGTAGAAGAAGAAGAAGAAGCAGAAGAAGATAGAAAGAAAGAAAGAAAGAAAGAAAGAAAGAAAGAAAGAAAGAAAAGTGTTTATATTATGAAATACTTTGACAACCCACTAGCAAGGACATTTAGCTGGTCCTCTCTAGTTAAAAATGCTTATAAATCAGCCAAAAGATTTTTTTTTCTTTTTTTTTTTTTTAAATCTAGTCTTCTGCATGTTTCTGTGATGGGTAAGTCGGGTTGGGTTAGGTAATAGGAAATATCTTTAAACTGATAGAAAATCAATGGAAGTCTATGCAATAACCTCACTAAGATAGCAAAACAAACCCTTGTGTGTGTTTTAAACAGCATCTTCAGAGTGTCCCCTCAATAAAGTGCACACTATAAAGGTGATTTCGGACTCAGCTCACATCTCTTTGATATTATATTATATTATATTATATTATATTATAATGTCATGAGATATCAACATGTCAGTTCCTGTACAAGTATAGTGGTCTTAATGGGAGTGCACATAATTATAAATATATTTCTCAAACTGATAAATAGCATATTACTGTGGCCACGACAGATATGTAAGTGCATCATTTTTTAATAATTCTATGATCCGGAGTCAAATATAGGAGAGTCCACTTTCTACAGTTACCACATTTGAGGTACCTTGTTCAAGTATTTTGTTTCAAGACATGTGAACTGCTTCCTTCCCATTCCAGGCCTCCATTGCTCCATTTGCAATTCCAAAGTGTCACACACAGAGAGAGAGATACATACGTGAATTACCTGAGTACATATGTGAATTACCTGAGTCTGTGCATCTAAGAACAGTGTTCAGCCATAGTATCTATGAAAGTATAACTACTGCAAAAATAACAAGGTTACAAACTCGCTACTGGGAAAAGTTATGTAGCTCTTCAGTAGGGAAATGGTTTTATTGATTATTATGATAAAGTTGCAGGGCAGGGCTGACAAGAAGTTTCTGTGTGTTTGTGTACATGGGAGAGAAAGAGCAGAGATATTTTTTGAAATTGTTTATCATTTTGTCATGTTTGTCACTTCAGAGTCTTTGTGGTTTTTGGTTCTTTTGCTGTGGTGGGCTGCAAGGGTCTTTGAAATAAATGAAATAATTTGGTGAAGTGATATAGAACTGTAACTGTGGTCATGACCTGCCTGAACTTCTTTAGATGTGCAATCACTGAAAAATAATTGCGCAACTTACAACATCAGTCAACCGATCAGAATCCAGCATTCAATGGCTCTGTCGTGGTAAAAAATAAAAAATAAATAAAAAACACTGTAGTTCCCTTTCATATGTTCACTCAACGCTGTGTTAGTAGCTGACGCTATGAGGCTACGTTCACACTGCAGGGAAATGTGGTGCAATTCCGATTTTTTGCTCACATCTGTTTTTCTCATGACATTGTTCACACTGTGGTCACATTGCAAAACATCTGACCTGTATCAGATTTAGTACCACATATGGAAGTGTCACAAATCGAAATTGAAAAGATCAGATTCCATGTGGTTTGTGCAGTTCATATCATATGTGAACAGTCATATCAGAATTCATCCTAGCGATCGACTGTCTTGCAAAATTCAGCTCCAACTCTAATCAAACACACCTGAAGCAACTAATTAAGGTCTTCAGGATCGCTTGTAAATTAAAGACAGGTGTGTTTGATTAAAGTTGGAGCTAAACTTTGCAGGACAGTCGATCGCCAGGAGCAGGGTTGGGCACCCCTGGTCTAGATCAACATTCATCAGGATTCTGCACTCATGGGAGTCACTTCAAAGATTTTATATATCCAAAGTTATCAAGACAGTTGCGAAAGGTAGTCAGTGGAAGTACAGTGATGTGTCAGAACTCAGAAAGTATTACAATGATAACTCTATATACAAGCAAAACATGAGGGCTCATATCATTAAAAGTTTCAAAACTCTGCTCTCTTTTGTCGCATGCTTGTCTTTATTTTTCATAATGCCTGCACATAATTTCGCTGCCTTCTGTGGCAGATCACACTATAAGTAAACGCATAATTGCTTACTTTATGTCCTCCGTGTTTACGTCCATATGATGGCGCACTGCACAAATGTTGCCAAGTCCACAGTTTTCCTGCAGAATTTCTTTTTCACTGTTGCTGCAGGTTGTTTTTCAACTACGTGGGTTGAAGCGTCCCCACTAATGCAATATTTACCCCCCGGAATACAATTGGGCTTGTTTTAAGAAGCAATTGGGCTGAGTTTGTTGTGAAACCTGGCAACCCTGTTTGTACTGTTCTTTTGCGCATGCGGTTCAGTTCACAACCATGATCTGTTCACACTGGAAATCTGATATTGGCCACATAAAAAAAATAAATAAATAAAATAAAAAAATAAAAATAAATCAGGTCTGAGCAAAAATTGGAATTGAGCACCAAGGCTCACAGTGTGAATGTAGCCTGAGTGACCCTCTGGTGTGACGATAGTCCGAAGCCCATATAGAATCACGCCAATTCATTGGCAGCACCCACTGAGGCATCACATAACTGAAGGAGCCTCATAAGGGAGCATCCGCACCTTCATCAACCATCGTCAATGCTAAAGGGCCTTATCGAGGTGTGCCCCCAGCTTTCTACTGATGGGGTCCCACCTGTCCTTGGAATGCAATTTCTCCCCTGCCCCTACACACTATTACAGCTCAGATTTCTCTTCTTCAGGAAGATGATTTATCTGCTTATGCTAGTTGGTTATATATATTAGGATTCATTGTGCTCAGCAACCCATGTCGAGTGTATTATTATTTTTCTTAAGCTCATTTCAGAATTGCATAGTTCTGCGTATTAGCTTCAGCATGAGCGAGGACACACATAATACCAAAATGTGTTTTGGGTTTTTGGCATGTACAAGTCAAGTCAAGTCACCTTTGTTTATATAGCGCTTTTAACAATACAGATTGTGTCAAAACAGCTTACAGTATAAAATAGGAAAATAGTGTGTCAATAATGCAAAAGGACAATAGTAAACACTCAATTTTCAGTTAAAGGCAGTTCATCATTGAATTCAGTGATAGTCTAGCTCAGTTCAGTTTAAATAGTATCTGTGCAATCAAGTCGACGATATCGCTGGAAATTAAGTGTCCCCAACTAAGCAAGCCAGAGGCGACAGTGACAAGGAACCAAAACTCCATCGGTGACAGAATGGAGAAAAAAACCTTGGGAGAAACCAGGCTCAGTCGGGGGACCAGTTCTCCTCTGGCCAGACGAACCATCAGGTTGTTCCATGCTGCAGCAAATTCAGATTGTGTAGAGGACTCATCTGGTTCCCGTGGTCTTGTCTCGATGGCCGTCTAGGTGACAAGGTCTTCACTGGGGATCTGTCTCTGGGGCTCATCTAGTTGTCCTGGTCTCCGCTGACATTCAGGGTTGTAGAGGTGATCTGTAGGTCCTGATCCACCATCTGGGCTGGATACGGACTGGATCTTGTGGCTACGGTGAACTCGGAATAAGAAAGAAACAGACTAATATTAGCGTAGATGCCATTCTTCTTACGATGTAACAAGTACATCGGGTGTTATGGGAAGTGTTCCCAGTTCCGGCTGACCTAATTAATGCAGCCTAACAATCCTTCAACGGATTTGAATATTAGAAATGTATGTGTAAGCCAGGATAAAGAGATGGGGCTTTAATCTAGTTTTAAACTGACAGAGTGTGTCTGCCTCCCGAACAATGTTAGGTAGATTATTCCATAGTTTGGGCGCTAAATAGGAAAAGATCTGCCACCCGCAGTTGATTTTGATATTCTAGGTATTATCAAATGGCCAGAGTTTTGAGAATATAGCGGTCGTGGAGGACTATAATGCAATAAGAGCTAGCTCAAGTACTGAGGTGCTAAACCATTCAGGGCTTTATATATGCAAGATTTTAAAATCTATATGATGCTTAATAGGGAGCCAGTGCAGTGTTGACAGAACCGGGCTGATGTGGTCATACTTTCTGGTTCTAGTAAGGACTATAGCTGCTGCATTTTGGACCAGCTGTAGTTTGTTTATTAAACGTGTAGAACAACCACCCAATAAAGCATTATAATAATCTAACCTTGAATTAACGTTTCTGCATTTGACACTGAGAGCATACAGTGGTGTGAAAAATTGTTTGCCCTCTTCCTGATTTTTTTTTTTTTTTTTTTTTTGCATGTTTGTCACACTTTAATGTTTCAGATCATCAAACAAATTTAAATATTAATCAAATATAACACAAGTAAAAACAACATCCAGTTTTTAAATGAAGGTTTTTTTAACCTTCATTACCCCCATCCAACCTGGCCAGATTACTGCCACACCTGTTCACAATCAAGAAATCACTTAAATAGGACCTGCCTGACAAAGTGAAGTAGACCAAAAGATCCTCAAAAGCTACACATCATGTTGAGATCCAAAGAAATTCAGGAACAAAGGAGAAAGAAAGTAATTGAAATCTATCAGTCTGGAAAAGGTTATAAAGCCATTTCTCAAGCTTTGGGACTCCAGCGAACCACAGTGAGAGCCATTATCTTTCCTGTAGCTCAAATAGTAGAGCATGGCGCTAGCAACGCCAAGATCGTGGGTTCGATTCCCAGGGAAAGCAAGAGCTCATCAAATGTAAAAACTGTAACTTGAATGCAATGTAAGTCGCTTTGGATAAAAGCGTCTGCTAAATGCATAAATGTAAATGTAAATGTATCTACAAATGGCAAAAGCATGGAACAGTGGTGAACCTTCTTAGGAGTGGCCGGCCGACCAAAATTACCCCAAGAGCACAGCGACGACTCATCCAAGAGGTCACAAAAAAGAGAAAGAGCTGTATCTCAGTATCTGTATCTCAGTTGATCGATTGCTTCAGTCTGTTCCTGTCTGTTGTGCTGCTGAGAGGTTTGCGATTGTAGCTCCACTTTTTTATTGAATCTTTACCTTACTTTCACTCTCTGTTGTTTAAAGTGATAATATATGACTTAATTCCCACCATATTTCTGGTATTATCTATCAAACTAATCTAACTAATTTGATCGTTCGCTTTTAAAACCGCGAGTGCAGAGCGCAAGCAGTGCGTTAGCCGGTTAGCTTGTCACTCGCGGTTCCATTCGCGTTTCTATTCGCGCCTATTATTGGTTTCTTTTTTTTCTGCTCCGTTTTCATTTCTCTCTTGCTCCGTTTTTCACGAGTTCATCAAACAACAGTGGTAAGTGGTAAGTTAAGTTGGTATCATTCATCAATCACGGTGAGTAATGGCTTCTCCTGCTATTGTTGTTTGCACCGCCTGCCACATGTACAGTTTATCTGTCTCTGTCAGCAGCGAGGGATTCACATGTGATAAATGCAGGGAAATAGTTAGGCTGACAGAGAAGATTTTAGAACTAGAGACATGCATCCAAACTTTAGTTGAGGATAGTAAGAATGTGAGGGCTGTAGATACTGCTTTGGATGCGACTAACTCAGGGACTCCTGTACATTGTTCGGTTCCGGCATTAGAGCCCGTGCAGCAGGGCAACTGTGTGACTGTGAGGCGGCCTAGTCTCGGGCCAAAACACCGCTCTTCCGTTCCGATCAAAACATCAAACAGGTTCTCTCCACTCAGTGACGCACCCACTGAGAAACCTGATGTAAATGCTCTAGTTATTGGCGATTCTATTGTACAGAACATGAAAATAGAGACACCAGTCACCATAGTCCAATGTTTACCAGGAGCCAGAGCGCCTGATATCTTGGCAAATTTAAAAGTGCTGGCTAATGCTAAAAGTAAATTCAGTAAGATTGTTATCCACGTCGGCGCTAATGATGTTCGACTTCGCCAGTCGGAGATCACTAAAAATAATGTTAAAGAGGCGTGTGAATTTGCAAGTACGATGTCAGACACTGTAATATGCTCTGGTCCCCTCCCTGCTTACCGTGGCGATGAGATTCACAGCAGACTGTCGTCACTCAATGGCTGAATGTCTAAGTGGTGCCCGCAGAATAACATAGGCTTTATAGACAATTGGAAGAATTTTTGGGGCAGACCTGACCTGTTGAAAAGAGATGGTGTTCATCCCTCCTGGGGTGGTGCCGCTCTTCTCTCTAGAAATATGGCACATAGTCTTAGAGTTCGTACTTGACTAACTAGGGCCCAGGTCAGGAAGCAGACAGACTGGCTAAAGCGACCGTCTGCTAGCCGCCTCACGCCACAGGAGTCAGTTAATTCTCAACACACAGAGACTCCTTCACCTAGATATCACACTATAGAGACTGTGTCTGTTCCCCGTACTAGAAAATATAGAAAACGTCCAAACCAAAGTAATAGTAACAATTTAATTGTTCAACAAATAAAAAATGTTTACAATACAGAGAAACAATTGATAAAACTTGGCTTACTGAATATCAGGTCCCTTTCTACAAAAGCACTATTTGTAAATGATTTGATCAATGATCATAACCTAGATTTGCTCTGTTTGACAGAAAAATGGCTAAAACCAGATGAATACATTACTTTAAATGAGTCTACCCCCCAAGATTACTGCTATATATGAGCCACATCCAAAAGGTAAAGGGGGAGGTGTTGCTACAATTTATAGCAATATTCTCAGTATTTCTCAGAGGGCAGGCTTTAAGTATAACTCGTTTGAAGTTATGGTGCTGCGTATAACATTATCTAGAGAAACATGTGTTAGTGATAAATCCCCTGTGATGTTTGTACTGGCTACTGTGTACAGGCCACCAGAGCACCACACAGAATTTATTAAAGAAGTTTCTAATTTTCTATCTGAATTAGTACTGGCTGCAGATAAAGTCTTAATTGTTGGTGATTTTAATATCCATGTCGATAATGAAAAAGATGCATTAGGATCAGCATTCATAGACATTCTGAACTCTATTGGGGTTAGACAACATGTTTCAGGACCTACTCATTGTCGAAATCATACTCTAGATTTAATACTGTCACATGGAATTGATGTTAGTGGTGTTGAAATTCTGCAGCAAAGCAATGATATCTCAGATCATTATCTAGACTTGTGTAAACTCCATATAGCCAAAACTGTAAATTCTACTCCTTGTTACAAGTATGGTAGAACCATCACTTCTACCACAAAAGACTGCTTTGTAAGTAATCTTCCTGATTTATCTCAATTCCTCAGCATATCCAACAGTGCAGAAAAACTTGATGATGTAACAGAAACTATGGACTCTCTCTTTTCTAGCACTTTAGGTACAGTTGCTCCTTTACGCTTAAGGAAGATCAAAGAAAACAGTCTGACTGCGTGGTATAATGAGCACACTCGCACCCTAAAGAGACCAGCCTGGAAAATGGAGCGCAGCTGGAGGAAAACAAAACTAGAGGTATTTCGTATAGCTTGGCGGGAATGTACCCTATCCTACAGAAAAGCATTAAAAACTGCTAGATCTGATTATTTTCATCTCTTCTAGAAGAAAACAAACATAACCCCCGGTATTTATTCAATACAGTCACTAAATTAACGAAAAATAAAGCATCAACAGGTGTTGGCATTTCCCAAGAGCACAGCTGTAATGACTTTATGAACTATTTTACTTCCAAGATCGATACTATCAGAGATAAAATTGTAACCATGCAGCCGTCAGCTACAGTATCGCATCAGATAGTGCACTATAGATCCCCTGAGGAACAATTCCACTCATTCTCTATTATAGGAGAGGAAGAATTGTATAAATTGTTAAATCATCTAAACCAACAACATGTATGTTAGACCCTATTCCATCTAAACTACTAAAAGAGCTGCTTCCAGAAGTCATAGATCCTCTTTTAGCTATTATTAATTCATCATTGTCATTAGGATATGTCCCCAAAACCTTCAAATTGGCTGTTATTAAGCCTCTCATTAAAAAAACACAACTTGACCCCAAAGATCTAGTTAGTTACAGACCAATCTCAAATCTCCCTTTTCTGTCAAAGATACTAGAAAAGGTAGTATCCTCACAATTATATTCCTTCTTAGAGAAAAATAGTATCTGTGAGGAATTCCAGTCAGGATTTAGACCGTATCATAGTACTGAGACTGCTCTCATTAGAGTTACAAATGACCTGCTTCTATCATCTGATCGTGGTTGTATCTCTTTATTAGTTCTACTGGATCTTAGCGCTGCATTCGACACTATCGACCACAACATTCTTTTGAATAGACTAGAAAACTTTGTTGGCATTAGTCGAAGTGCCCTAACATGGTTCAAATCATACTTATCTGACCGCCATCAGTTCGTAGCAGTAAATGAAGAGGTATCATATTGATCACAAGTGCAGTATGGAGTACCTCAAGGCTCAGTACTAGGGCCATTACTTTTCAAGCTTTACATGTTACCCTTGGGAGATATTATCAGGAGACATGGTGTTAGCTTTCACTGTTATGCTGATGATACTCAGCTCTATATTTCTTCACGGCCCGGTGAAACACACCAAATTGATAAACTAACGGAATGCATAGTCGATATAAAAAACTGGATGACAAGTAATTTCTTACTGCTAAATTCTGAAAAAACAGAGGTGTTAATTATCGGACCTAAAAACCCCACATGTAATAACCTAGAATACTATCTAACACTTGACAGCTGCTCTGTCAATTCTTCTTCATCAGTTAGGAACCTAGGTGTGCTGTTTGATAGCAATCTTTCATTTGAAAGCCATGTTTCTAGTATCTGTAAAACTGCGTTTTTCCATCTCAAAAACATATCTAAATTGCGACCTATGCTCTCAACGTCAAATGCAGAAATGCTAATTCATGCGTTTATGACCTCAAGGTTAGACTATTGTAATGCTTTACTGGGTGGTTGTTCTGCACGCTTGATCAATAAACTACAGTTAGTCCAAAATGCAGCAGCTAGAGTCCTTACTAGAACCAGGAAGTATGACCATATTAGCCCGGATCTGTCAACACTGCACTGACTCCCTATCAAACATCGGATGGATTTTAAAATCTTGTTAATTACGTATAAAGCCCTGAATGGCTTAGCTCCTCAGTACTTGAGCGAGCTCTTATCCCATTATAGTCCTCCACATCTGCTGAGTTCTTAAAACTCTGGCCATTTGATAATACCTAGAATATCAAAATCGACTGCGGGCAGCAGATCCTTTTCCTATTTAGTGCCCAAACTCTGGAACAATCTACCTAACACTGTTCGGGAGGCAGACACACTCTGTCAGTTTAAATTTAGATTAAAGACACATTTCTTTAACCTGGCTTACACATAACACACTAATACACTTCTATTATTCAAATCCGTTAAAGGATTGTTAGGCTGCATTAATTAGATCAACCGGAACCGGGAACACTCCTCATAACACACGATGTACTCGTTACATTGTAAGAAGAATGGCATTTACGCTAATATTTGTCTGTTTCTTTCTTATTCTGTTTCTCAGTCCATGTCCGGATCAGATGGTGGATCGGCGCCGGGAGATGATATCTGCGAGACTGATCGTCGGCAGAGGCCAGACACCTGGATGAGCCCGGGGACATATCCCCAGTGAAGACCTCGACTTAAATACAATAAAAATAAAACAAAATAACTAAAAATATAATAAAATACCTAACTACATAATACTATTATTGTTAGAAATTGCAACAATATAAAAATAGAAATATAATATAAAATATATAAATACATTTCAAATTTAATTAAAACAATAAGTAAAAAAATAAATAAACATTAATATCCTGGCCAGAGGAGAACTGGCCCCCCGACTGAGCCTGGTTTCTCCCAAGGTTTTTTTCTCCATTCTGTCACAGAGTGAGTTTTGTTTCCTTGCCGCTGTCGCCTCTGGCTTGCTCAGTTGGGGACACTTATTTTCTAACGATTATCATCAATTTGATTTCATTGATTTGATTTCATTTGATTTCATTGTAACAAGGAGTAGAATTTACAGTTTTAGCTATATGGAGTTTAAACAAGACTAGACAATGATCTGAGATATCATCGCTTTGCTGCAGAATTTCAAAATCATTAACATCAATTCCATGTGACAGTATTAAATCTAGAGTATGATTTCGACAATGAGTAGGACCTGACATGTGTTGTCTAACCCCAATAGAGTTCAGAATGTCTATGAATGCTGATCCTAATGCATCTTTTTCATTATCAACATGGATATTAAAATCACCAACAATTAAGACTTTATCTGCAGCCAGCACTAACTCTAATAGAAAATCAGCAAATTCTTTAATAAAGTCTGTATGGTGCCCTGGTGGCCTGTATACAGTAGCCAGTACAAACATCACAGGGAATTTATCATGAACACTTGTTTCTCTGGAAAATATTATATGAAGCACCATTACTTCAAAGGAGTTATACTTAAAGCCTGCCCTCTGAGAAATACTGCTATATTGCTTTAAATTGTAGCAACACCTCCCCCTTTACCTTTTGAATGCAGCTCATGTTTATAACAGTAATCTTGGGGGGAACACTCATTTTAAAATAATGTAATCATCTGGTTTTAGCCAGGCTTCTGTCAAACAGAGCACATCTAGGTTATGATCAGTGATCATATCATTTACAAAAAGCACTTTTGTAGAAAGGGACATAATATTCAATAAGCCAAGCTTTATCATTTGTTTATCCGTATTACATTTATTTTTTTATTTGTTGAACATCAAGTAAATTGTTACTCTTTAATTGGTTTGGACATTTTTTGTATTTTCTAGTTCGGGGAACAGACACAGTCTCTATAGTGTGATATCTAGTTGAGAGAGTCTCTATGTGCTGAAAATTAAATGATTTCTGTGACGTGAGGCGGCTAGCAGACAGTTGGTTTAGCCAGTCTATCATACATACAAATGGCATGTTAAACTTCAGGATGAACGTTCTTCATTCTTGTCTCTCCTTTTCAAGGAAAGATCAGTCTTCTCCTGCAGTGGCTGAGGTGCCACATGAATTAGGATTCTGGGTTTCTGCTGCATAACTAGAGATTTGGATCATTCGTCTGAACTAGCAGAGACCATTTTAAATACTAGAGCACCTTCCACAAGGTGTTTTAATACTTCTAAATACCATCTTTTACTGCTTGCTTTAGGTAGTGTGATGTACAGTATAATCAGATCACTCTCCTGTAGGTTCAATGCTGGCTTTTCTAGATGTGCAGATGTGGCCCCAGCTACATCTAGGGTTTATGTGGTGGCACAATAATGGTTTGTCTTGGGAAGGCATTCCATGATACTTGTCTATTCTTGCTGCATGCTGGGGGCAAGATGGTTGAGATCTCTCCAGGACTCATTTTCAGCCCTGGAGTTTCATGCCTTAGACCGGCCCACTTTAGTTCACGACTGACTATATTACAATAATGTAATTAAAACCTCAGTATATACATAAGCAATAGTGCACTGTTCTCTACAGCCTTGTAATTCATTGTATTTTTGCTCGCTTGTCTTCAACAACTGAGGTTTTTTTTTTTTGGTTTTTTTTTTGGTGTTGGGTGTTTTTTGTTTTGTTTTGTTTTGTTTTTTTTAGTAAGGTGCAGCTGTCGGGGGAGTCAGAAGATAATTACATCATCTTTAGGGTTGCCAGTTAAATTCAGAAATGGAAAATAAGAGACAATTGTGATTCAAGAAAATAAGGGATAGAATAAGGAAAGCTCAAAATATTTGTATTGTACCGTCTGCCTGCAGTTAAAAAGTTATCATAAATAAATTTGTTTTGCTTAACCTATTTATGAACAATTATTCTAAAAATAATTTTAATGTCATACAAAAAATCATCAGCCTGAGTAAATTGTACCATTACACAACTGTGACTGCACAAGTAGTGTAGTAGTAATTTAGGAAGTGCAAATACTGTGAAATTACATACAAATGGCATGAAATTTAAAAGCATAACTGGACCTCTATGAAACGTCAGTCAATAAAGCATTTTTTAAACAATGGCACTTAAATTTTTATTGCAACCATATAGCCTATGAATGAATAAAAATGCATATTTTTTTCAATTAAAGAAAACTTGTTTTGCTGCCTTGCTGGATGTTGGGCTCATGATCAAAAAGTTGTTTGCATTCGCCCAAACTGATTTGGCAAATTCAAAATGCGGCTAGTGAAAGGGAATTGCCATTAACGCGATTTGTGCTACCTGCTCAGATTGTGCTACCTCCCATTAAAAAGATAGGTAGCACATATCGATAGTGAAAAATGCTACCTATCAGATTGTGCTACCAGTATCTTATTCATGTGGTTTGAGGCTTTTTTTTTTAATGTCCATACCTAGCCCTACCCTAAACCTACCAGTCCACACCTACCCTTACCCTAAACTTACCCTTAAAAGAATGCAAATATATTATTGGTAGCACAATCTGATAGGTAGCATGTTTTGTCGGTACACCTGGCAGAGAATTGAGCTTGCAAATACGGGACAAACTGCGTTCCTTATAGCTTTCATAAGGGACGCTTCTTTGATGCCTTAAATATGGGACATTTCCGTATTATAAGAACGGCTGGCAACCCTGTGAGTGGGGTTTCGGTAAAATAATAAATAAAATGAGTGGGGCTGCTGTGAGTGCAGGCAGCCTAAGGACAGAATCCATATTTCAACCCCAGTGGCATGACAACACTGGCCCTTGTGGCCAAAAAAAAAAAAAAACAGACCATCCCACGGGAATTCATATAGCCTTACATGAAAAAGTAGTCAGCACACCGATACATAAACAGTGAATAAACCGTAAATAGAAACTAAGCAACATTAATGATATACGCGATACACTGTGTTTTTGATGATGACATTAGGGAATGACTGAGGCTAGAGATAGTGGAGCACAATGAGCTCCTGAGCAACACAATGAAAGCAACTGAAAAGGTAACTTAGAAATGCTATGATAGGTGTCACATTCCTATGGGTAGATATAGATGAGCTGAGCATCAGCTGATGCATGCTTGACTAACATGACCTGCCAGAACTGAAGTTCTACACTTGATTTTTATAATATTGATGTTAATTTAACTCCTGGTTCTCAGGTCTTCCCATTTCTATTCTATCTTTTATCTTTGCTAGTCTGTGCTGTCTAGGTTCATAAACTGATAAATTACTGGTCTTTTCAGCTACTGATGCAGTGGTCAGTTAACATATTATGCACAGTATGTAACCTTGGTTTCCTGAATAGGCAAAGAGATTCTGTATGGCCAGTCATCCAAAACAGCTCTGCTCTGCTTTCCTCCTTGATGAAGTCTTAGCTGTGATGGCATGGATGCTTTTCTTTTGAGAAATGAGTGATGCAGTGCCTCACTGGGTGCTAATGTCTTGGCATGATTCTATGTGGCTTAAGACAATCGTCACACCACGGGGTGTTCCCATAGTATCAGCTAATGACGCAGCATCTCATTCCCTATTCAGGGTACCAAGGATACATACATCATCAGCCTAAAAAGCCATGCACGCCAAGGACGATAACTACAATGTTAGCTATAACTATACATTTTTAATAATCATTCTAATTCTATAAGAATAGGGAACTTGACACAACAACTATAATGACAACACTGACAGCCAATCAGAATCCACCCGAGTTTTAAGAGCTTGAGCATTTAAGGCAGCAGACAACAAAATGTTGGTTGGCATGGCCGCTGATAAAGTTATCAATATAGTTATTGTTCTTAGTGTGAACAAGCCTTAACTGTAGGCTGTTTATGGTTGCCAAGCAAAGTATCAGCATGCATTACCATACTGTAGAATGTGCAGTTACAGAAGCGGCTCATTGGTTTTAAAGTCTTTTTTTTTTTTCTGTTATAAATATTTATAGACGAATTGCTATTCTGTTTTGAATGACAAAACTTTTCCATTATGCATACAGTCAAATCAAGTTTAGATTTTTGGAATATTAATGGATGGTTCCCAGACAGTTGGAAATGAAGCCCAAAAGAAGCCGCCCACTTCCATCGCTGAAATCAGTCCACAGACATGCTGATTCTCCATCATTTGTCAGATTATGCGAGGATATGGTAATATGGAATCAAACTTTTTTTTCCCTTTTCCATTTCCTTTCATCTTCACATTTTTCCATTTTCTCCTATATATCTATGCTCTCTCATTTGTCCTTTTTCCCTTTTCACTCCTCTTCTTCAATATGACATTGTATTTCACTTCAGCAGTTAATCAGACTACATTTCGCTGGTATACCACACGTCAGGCTTCACACTTCAAAAGAGAGCAGCAGAAGCACTTTAATGAGTCTACTTAAAGTCATAGCTCTCAACTAATTCTGTATGATTGAATAGTAAAGCTTTTGATATCAGAGACCAAGGATGTGATGACTCATAAAGGTGATGAAGCAAACTAACCTGTAAAACCTTTCACATTCATTTATGGTGTTGAAAGCATTTCAATGTTTCAGTGCCCTGTCAAAACTCTCTTGACAGTTTTAAAGGGATAGTTCACCTTCATACAGATTTGGAACAACATATAAGGTGAAATATAAACAAGACTGCAGACTTTTCATTTTGAGTGAAATATTTCACATACTTTTGAAAATCCAGCATTTAGTTGATCCTGATAAGTGCTCATCGTCACAGTTGTAAACACGACGGGTTTCTTGCGTTAAAGAACACAACACACACGTCTCCCAGAAATCCTATATAATTCAACCAATCCAATGACGACTTCAAAACTCCTGAAGTGTTTTCAATTTTTGTGTGCCATATGCATGAGTCATTCAGCCAGTGGTCTGTGGCTGAGACTAGTTGGAGCTAAACTCTCAACTCTTTAAAATTGTCTTTGAATTTCCATTTTTGCAGTAGTGTATAGCCTCCCTGTTGAAGAGCAATTAGCTGGTCAAGTGAATTTACTTATTTGTAATGTTCAAAGCAGATGTCACATCAAATGTCAGTAGACCGGTAAGATTTTAAAACAAGTAGCTCATTCATAAATTTGTACAACCTTGCCTTCTCGCTGTGGAAATACAACAGAATACAGAAGAGGAGGAACGCAATGCTGAAAAGGGGCGGAGCTACAAAAAGTCTATAGCAGTGCTTCCCAAACCTGTCCTGGAGGACCCCTAGCCCTGCACATTTTGTATGTCTCCCTTATCTAACACACCTGATTCAACTCATCAGCTCGTTAGTAGAGACTGCAAGACATGAATTGGGTGTGTCTGATAAGGGAGACATACAAAATGTGCAGGGCTAGGGGTCCTCCAGGACAGGTTTGGGAAGCACTGGTCTATAGTATGAATGTATCTAGATGGGATAGTAAAGTGTCCATCATTTGCGCACTTCAGAATCTCACCAGAAGTAAGTTAGTGGGTCATCCAGTACGTTTTGCCTACTCTTTTATGAGTAAAGCAAATTCGGACATACTTCTGTTTTTCGCCTTCAATGTAGTTGGGAAGTATGTGATTTAAGATGCAGCCCATGTGTTCTTTAAAGTTGGATGGATTTTGATTGGCTGTCAGTGTTAAATGTTTTGAAATTGATTCCAGCGAGATTGTCTCACATAGTTAAACCTTTAAACCGATGGCAGAAGGCGTGATGACTGAGACTAGTCTCAAGTGTCGTTATCATTAGATTTGGTGTGGACGTCCCTGTTCTCACAGAATTAGAATGATTATTAAAACTGTAGTTATAGTTATCACTCTTGGTGTGAATAGGACTTAACTGTGGGAAATCTGTGTGAAAGACAGATAAAGTGAGAGCGAGACAGTATGTGGATGAGTGAGTGCTGTGCCGGGGTTGAAGAGGGTTGGAGAGTGGAGGAAAGCAATTAAAAATTCATGATACAGGAAAACTTCAAAATGTCATGATGGGTGGGCTGTTCATAAACATATCAATAAAGGAGCCACAATGGCATTCCACCTTGCAAGCTTATTAATTAACATTTCAAAAGCCTCTGAGTGCTCATAAAAAAGCTAGATTTAACTCTGAAACCACAGCAGACAGACACTTCACGGTTTAAACACAAGACACTATAAGAACAAGGATCACCATTGCACGACCATTGCTAAATAGTGTTAAAAACACATATATTACATCTTATGCATTTGAATTTCTTGATCAGGCAGGAATAAGAATCATGAGACAACTGGTAATTCTGAGTGAATCAATATTGCCCTCTACAGGACCCAGGTAAATAATGCAAAGGGAATACATCCCAAAACCCCATGGCATTACACCACGGTAAATGTTACAAACAGGGTATTTTCGAAACATTTGTTGGTGTAAGAGAACGCATTAAGTACAGTTGTAAAAATCAATCAAATGAGGCTTCAAAGGAACACTGATATGTACTATGTAGGAGTACACAACTAGCATGTCTTGCATAAAATAAACACAAAAATGAACCAAACGATGCTCACAGTTTAGTTTTAATTAATAGTGAAGTGAATGTTCATGTATTAACTGAAAGACCTTTTTAATATATCTTTACATCAAAAAGAAACTATACAGCTGTCTTGTACCAGATCATAATATCACTAAACGTGTAGTCATTCTGTTTGCACCTTATAAAAACAGGATAGAGTAATACAATAATTACAATTAAAACAAATTTCTGATGTCAGGAAGACGAGATATACAATACAATCAATCTACAGCATGTCTCTATACAGTGCACAGGCCGTCTGGTGGCAGACAAAACAAAGTGTACCATAAAACCAGCAGTGATGTGGAAAAGGTTTTCATTTTTATGTACCATTCAAAAATGCACCAAGATTTTTACAATGAGTCCATGATGGTAACATCAACCATTTTGTTTTAAATTGTTCAACGTACAGTGGACTATATCATCATTTACAGCTGAATCTCATCAAACCTGTCAACAACATGTCCAGGTCATATTTCACCCCAAAACAAAAAGTTTTGCTTAAAGAAAATGAAGCTTTAGGATCATTACAAGTTTTGGCATTGTGGGGGAAAAACAAAAAACAAAAAAACATTCTCATTATGGTAATATGTGAAAAAAGTTTTTTTTTTAATTAATTTTTTTATTGCTTTTAAATGAATGTTTATATGAAAAAAATGTATTACAGTATTTTACTGTAATAAATATAAAACCTATTACAGTAACAATAATTACAATTGAGAACAATGCACATGAGAAAAAGCAAAAAAACAAACAAAAAAAAAATACCTCAAAAGTAAAATATCCAACACTATAATAAGAATAATTTAAAGGGAAAATGTGCTTAAATTATGAAAATAATATCTAGTAATATCTAATAATAAAATCTAGTGGATTCTTAAGATTTTTGGGCAAAATATGGCGTGTTCTTGTGGGATTTACCTTGAAATATCTAAAGTGAAGTGCTATGTTGTTAAAAAAAGATGAAAAATATTAAAGCAGGTGTTTTATTTGTGTGAAAAAGTAAATTACAGTAAAATTCACATAAAGAGAAAGTGAGACTGCGTGCCGACGTCCTGAGAATGTCAAAGAAGTGCCTTCAGATCCACACACATCAGTCAGTGTGTGTTCAGCGTGAGAAACAGTGTTACATGCATCTGTGTCAACAAACTTTCTTCTGTATTACTTGAAGGTCAGGCTAAAAAAAATCATGTACCAGTGTTAAGGCATAAGTGGACAGCATATATCACTCACTCACTCACACACTCACAATCGCTCAACACTAAAACAGTTTATCTCCAGTGTCATAATTTCCATAAAAGTATTATTGTTGGGTACACGAGCATATTCTTGATCACAGAAATGTGTGTACCATAAAGATTAAAACACCCCAGTCCACGCTGTGGGAATCATGGGAACTCTACGGAGCGCTGGCCCTCCAAACCTGCTCCCCAGAAGTGTCTGAAGTATCAAGTACCAGCATCTCACACACACCCACATCACTTCCTCCTCCTCTGGACTCCAGAGCACCGAGCGGCTGGCCCCGCACTCGTCAGTGCAGGCTGGAGGATCATGGGAAACAGGATGCTGGAGTGAGATGGAGGCTTTTAGCTGCAGCTTTCATCCGTCTGGGGCTTCCTCTTCAGAGACGCGGATTATGGCCGATGAAACCTGCAAAAAGAATTGAAAGAAAACATGACATATTTGTTATAAAATCCAGTTGATGGTTAAAGACAATGATCACGTTCACATATATTCCAATTACTGCTTTTAATCAGAAGAGAAAAAAATAATAATTCCCAAATACTTTCATTACTATTCTACAACCACCTCTCCATTTCTCACTTGACTTTTAAGGAACATTTCTTTTAATAAATGGCTTTTAATGAAACACACACACACACACACACTCAAACGTTTAAGTTCACTAAGATTTTCTTTTTTAAAGAAATTAATACTTTTATTCAGCAAGGGCACATTAAATTGATCAAAAGTGAACTTAAAGACATTTTAATGTTAGAAAAGATTTGCATTTACATAAACATTGTTCTTTTAAACTTTATATTCATTTGAAATATTTCTTGAGCAGCAAATCAGCATATTATAATGATTTCTGAAGGATCATGTGACACTGAAGACTGGAGTAATGATGCTGAAAATTCAGCTTTGCATCAAAGGAAAAAATACATTTTTACTATATATTCACATAGAAAATAGTGATTGATTTGTTACACTATTTCGCATTATCACGGTTTCTTACTGTATTTTTTGCAGGCTTGCTGAGCATGAGACTTTCAAAAACATGAAAAAAAATTCTTACTGACCCCAAACTTTTGAATGTCTCTGCAGATACAGACAGTGTTAGGAAGGTTACTTTGGAAATGTAATTGTTACAGATTACAAGTTACCCTGTTTAAAATGTAATAAGTAGTGTAACTATTTCAATTACTTTATTAAATTAATGTAACTGATTACATTTGATTACTTTTTGATTTAAATTTCTAATGAATGCTTTCAACTGTTCATCATTTTGAAACATTAGGGCCGGGTTAACCTTAAGTCTGATTACTGTCCGACTTCAAAATCCTTAAACTAAGATTATAAAAAATTAATTTTAAAGCACAGACAACACAAAAATCAGACTTTAGCAGCTCTTTTTACTTAGAGATCGTTCTGAGGGTAAATACAGATTTAATAGAAAAACAAGAAATAATAGTTATGATACTGTTTTTGAGATCAAATCTTTGCATAGCTATGACAGGAAACACTGGCATCTAACAATGGCTTGGAGAGAGAAAAAAAAAAAAAAAAACTGTTAATCTTACAAAAATAAAGCATAAACCCAAATAAGAAATAAAGCAGTAATTGAATAAGCATGCGTCCTATTCTGTGTCCTAAACTCCAGAAACATTTGTCTGTCATATTTTAGTGCAGTCAATGCAATTTGAGAAAGAAATCAATCAAATCCGTATGCGTGTGAAAATATTCAGATGAAACCCTCTTTGTAATTGTTAACATTTTCATTTTTTTCTCAGTAACTGTAACAGATTACGGTTACATTTATTTTGTAATTAAATTACGTAATAACATTACATGTAACTAGTTACTCCCCAACACTGGATACAGATATAAATCACGATCCTTGTGGATATTCTGAATGAAGTGTTTGTAAGATCCAGGATTCTGATTATTAAAGGTGTTTGTTACGTATTTGACCAAATTCCCGTTAAAATCTGACTATTCTTGTGCGTGTAAACACTTTCATTTATCCAGTTAAGAAAGTGTTAAAAGTCTCTCACCTGGTGTATATCCTGCTGTCCTCGTGAACTTCCATTTCTGAGCTCTTATACTCATTCAGCTCTTTTCTTATGGCCGCCTGGAAGAGGACAAAGAAAGAACAACATTAACACTGGTTGTATTAAGCAAGTTATAAAACACCTTACAGTACACCTTAATTAAGATGTCATTTGGTCAAATCAACATAAAATTCTGATGCTTTAAAGTCAATATGGTTGAGAAACAGTGTCTCTCAGTGTCCATGTGAATTTTTAAATAAGATTTGTTTGTCAAGGAGGTTTTGCTGTTTTCAATTACTTGCAAATGTTTTTATGTAACTCTACAATTTGCATAAGACGCCATTTAAATGCTGTTATATCGGACAGCACCAGGGGGCAGAGGAGAACAGTGATTGGCTCAGACCTTGTCAGCAGGTGTGAGTTTGGTCCAGGGTTTGTCGGCGCGCCGGTCGTAGTCTTGAGCGTGAGTGCACTCCACATACTCATGAAAGCGCAGGATCTTTCTGGCCTGCAGCTCAGCCACCGTAGGCCTCTGGGACAACTGCACACAGAAACACAACAGCAACATCTGCTTTCAGGCTCTGCTAGATTACTCGCACCAAAATATTTTGAAAAAAATAAAATAAAAAAAAATTAATAATAATAATTAATGTCATTTGATTAGTAGTAGGTTTTTGTTTACATTCTTTTGTCCACTATTCAGTGACAGTTAAGAAGTCAAATAAGTGAGTAGTCAACAAGCATTTATATTTTATATTACATTTTGAATTTTTTAAAATTTAACATTTTTTAAAATTTATTTTTTTTTTTTCTGGAAAAGTAAGAGATAAGAGAAATAACTTGAATGAGCAAAATTTAAAATTTCTCGATTAACAAAACTTTACACAGGGACAATTCATCCACTATCATTCTATTTCATTTATCTGTAATAAATAATGGTATTTATTAATATTATTAATAACGTATAATATTATTAATTTTACAATATTATTAATAGTATTTTTTTTAAAAGTAACTTTTTTAGCAAGGACATTAAAATGATAATAAAAATGACAGTACAAACATTTATGTTACAAAAGATGTCTGTTGTAAATAAACACTGCTCTTTTGAAATTTCTATTCATCAAAGAATCCTAAAAAAAAAAAAAAAAAAAAATGCATTACAATTTCCACAAAAATATGAAGCGGCACAACTATTTTCATATATTATCAATGTTGAAATGCTTCTTAAGCACCAAATAAACAGACTGTAGTTAATGGCTGCTGAAAATTCAGCTTAGCCTTCAAGGGAATAAATTACATTTTAAAATATATTAAAATATAAAAAGTTATTTTAAATTGTAATAATATTTCACTATAGCACTTAATTTACTGTATTTTTGATTTTACATTCAGACTTGAGCATTGGAGATTTCTTTCAAAAACATAACAGAAAAATCTTACTGACTCCAAACATTTGAACAGAGAGCATTTGTCTACAAAAACAAAAAAACAAAAAACAACAAAAAAAAAAAACCGCTTTAGAGGTTTTCATGAGAAACAAACAGTCAGATAATGGACGTGTGCCTCCAAACCTTTCTGGTCAGTCTACGCTTGATTTCGCTCCTTTCTGCCCGTCGGTCTGCTTCATTCTTGGCTGAAACAAAAGAACGTGCAGATGTTAAAAAAATCTTTTCTGGAAACATCACAAAATTGGGAACTACATCAGCTATGACTGACAACAAAAAATGCTATGAGGACAAGAAGGCCATGGATGTAAGACTGACCTAGTAGGATGTTTCTCTGCTCAAGCTCTTGTGCGGTGGGTCTCTGACTCAGCCTCCTATGAGAACATGCAAAATACATAGTGTGAGTGTGGACAGTACAAAGACCCCATAAACCCACAGTGAACACACAGTCGCAGACCTTGTGAGGGTGGTGCTGATCTTGTTGCGGATAGCTTCCCACTGCTCTTTGTTGTTCCAGGCGATGTTCTCCTGGTCCTGAGACTGCTCTTTCTCCTGCTGACGCTCCAGCTTTAGAGCCAGAGTATCCTTACGCTTCACACGGCTCGCAAGACCACCTGACAAATATACGCACAATCCTCATTAGCTGTTTTCACAAACTTGGTATTGATGCTATTGATCCTATGTGTAAACAAAGTTGCAACATTCATGATTTGAGCACAGAAGGTTAAAGCCCTGATAAAAGAAATCTGTTAGCAAAGAGTTTGAGCAAACCACTACTTTCTGAAGGAGATGACACTATTAATCCATTGCACTTGTATGCCAAAAAAATAAAAAAAAAATAAATAAATCTACTGCTTAAAGCACACTATCATTCAAATATTTGGGGTTGGAAATATTTTTTCATGTTTTTGAAACAAGGTATTTATTTGACCTATATTCAGTAAAAACAGTAACACTGAAATATTATTACAATTTAAAATTAATTTTTCTATTTGAATATGTTAAAATAATTTATTCCTGTAATCAAAGCTGAATTTCCAGCATCATTACTCCAGTCTTCAGTATCACATGATCTTTCAGAAATCATTTTAATATACTGATTTGCTGCTCAAGAAACATTTCTGATTATTATCTCACAATAGCTGTCCTATTTTTCTGAAAAAAAAAAAAGACATTTACCGGATTATTTTGATGAATAGAAAGTTCAGAAGAGCAGCATTTATTTGAAATAGAAATCTTTTGTAACATAATGTAACTGCCACTTCTGACTGAGTCTGAATCCGTCTTTGCAGAATAAAAGTATTAACTTCTTCAAAAAAATTAAATAAAAATTAAAGAATGAATGAATGTATGTATGTATGTATATTATATATATATATGTATGTATGTATGTATATATATATATATATATATATATATATATATATATATATATATATATATATATATATATGTATGTATGTATGTATGTATATATATATATATATATATATGTATATATATATATATATATATATATATATATATATATATATATATGTATATATATATATATATATATATGTATATATATGTATATATGTATATATATATATATATATATATATATATATATATATACACACACACACATACATACATACATATATATATATATATATATAGTAAACTGACCCCAAAATTTTGAATAGTAATTTCTAATAAAGGCAATTAAGAGTTTTAATACCATATTAACCAGTTTCATGTTTTAAAGTGGAGACCGTTACGCAACTTTTTATGCACTTATTAATGCAGGACAGGTACAATATTCCTCAATAACTCTCATAGGGCTGGTCAGACAGAACTAAAGAATCATACTTGTGGGAACATCCTCCTCATCGTCGTCATCTTCATCGTCATCTCTGTAATTGATGGGTCCATCAGAATCGCTCTCTTCGCTCTCCTCGTCATCACTGTTTCCATGTCCCATGTCCTCAGGTATGACAGTGACCCGTGGGTCTCCCACCAGACCGCGCCGGCTGCGCGGCTCCAGCTCAAGCTGTCGTGTGGGCCGAGGGGCGGGCCGCAGCTTCTGCAGCTCTTCTTCAATGTCAAAATCATCATCTTCAGGCCTAAATAATACACAACCATATAGACACAGTGAACATATGAATGTGAACTATTCCTTTAAGTGCAATATATACAGGTGCATCTCAATAAATTAGAATGTCGTGGAAAAGTTCATTTATTTCAGTAATTCAACTCAAATTGTGAAACTCGTGTATTAAATAAATTCAATGCACACAGACTGAAGTAATTTAAGTCTTTGGTTCTTTTAATTGTGATGATTTTGGCTCACATTTAACAAAAACCCACCAATTCACTATCTCAACAAATTAGAATACTTCATAAGACCAATAAAAAAAAAAACATTTTTAGTGAATTGTTGGCCTTCTGGAAAGTATGTTCATTTACTGTATTTGTACTCAATACTTGGTAGGGGCTCTTTTTGCTTTAATTACTGCCTCAATTCGGCGTGGCATGGAGGTGATCAGTTTGTGGCACTGCTGAGGTGGTATGGAAGCCCAGGTTTCTTTGACAGTGGCCTTCAGCTCATCTGCATTTTTTTGGTCTCTTCTTTCTCATTTTCCTCTTGACAATACCCCATAGATTCTCTATGGGGTTTAGGTCTGGTGAGTTTGCTGGCCAGTCAAGCACACCAACACCATGGTCATTGCACCCCAAATCATCACAGACCGTGGAAACGTAACACTGGACTTCAAGCAACTTGGGCTATGAGCTTCTCCACCCTTCCTCCAGACTCTAGGACCTTGGTTTCCAAATTAAATACAAAACTTGCTCTCATCTGAAAAGAGGACTTTGGACCACTGGGCAACAGTCCAGTTCTTCTTCTCCTTAGCCCAGGTAAGACGCCTCTGACGTTGTCTGTGGTTCAGGAGTGGCTTAACAAGAGGAATACAACAACTGTAGCCAAATTCCTTGACACGTCTGTGTGTGGTGGCTCTTGATGCCTTGACCCCAGCCTCAGTCCATTCCTTGTGAAGTTCACCCAAATTCTTGAATCGATTTTGCTTGACAATCTTCATAAGGCTGTGGTTCTCTCAGTTGGTTGTGCATCTTTTTCTTCCACACTTTTTCCTTCCACTCAACTTTCTGTTAACATGCTTGGATACAGCACTCTGTGAACAGCCAGCTTCTTTGGCAATGAATGTTTGTGGTTTACCCTCCTTGTGAAGAGTGTCAATGATTGTCATCTGGACAACTGTCAGATCAGCAGTCTTTCCCATGATTGTGTAGCCTAGTGAACCAAACTGAGAGACCATTTTGAAGGCTCAGGAAACCTTTGCAGGTGTTTTGAGTTGATTAGCTGATTGGCATGTCACCATATTCTAATTTGTTGAGATAGTGAATTGGTGGGTTTTTGTTAAATGTGAGCCAAAATCATCACAATTAAAAGAACCAAATTATTAAACCACTTCAGTCTGTGTGCATCAAATTTATTTAATATACGAGTTTCACAATTTGAGTTGAATTACTGAAATAAATGAACTTTTCCACGACATTCTAATTTATTGAGATGCACCTGTATATAGTACACACAGAGCTGGGTAATAACTGATTACATGTAATCTGGATTACGTAATCAGATTCCAAAAAATAAGCACTTGTAATTAGATTAAATTACATTTAAAAATACTTGTAATCAGACTACAGTTACTTTTTATGGATTACATGATTACATATTTACACAATAGAAATAAATTATTCATAATTTATTGATTCTCCCTAATTTCTCTTTCATCTTTTAAATTTTCCTTTCTAAAAGAGCCTACTGCTTAGATATAGGCAGAAAGTCTTCCAGTTTTGTTGAAGACAGCATTTGACCACTGAATTTACAAAAATCATTTCAGGTTTAAGAAGTGTTTCAACATTGCTTCAATGATGAACACATTAATGATGTTTATTTGAATTATCACTCAATAGGTTAACTATGTATTTCTATGTCTTTGGAATGCTTTTGTCTTTCAAACAAATTAAAATAAATGAAAAATTATTAAATTAAAATGCACAAATTCACAAACATTTGTCATCTGATCCTCTTTCACTAAATATATTTACTTCAAGTACCCCTGAGACTTTAAAATAAATATTTTAATAATTAAGTATCACATTTGCATGTTCGTGGTTCTCTTATGTTGGTTATGGTCACATGACATGGCATGCAGGTAAACAAATAAAATTTCATTTATTTATTTATTCCAATTTTTGACTGATTTTAAAAAGATTTAGTTTAATTTAATATTTTTGATGATTTAATTAATTATTAGATTTTCATTAAACTCAAACTCCCTGCAGTTCTTTCACAAACCCCAGTTTGGGAAACCTTGATGTAACGTAAAGTTTAAAGGGGTCATATGACATTGCTAAAAAGAACATTATTTTGTGTATTTGGTGTAATGCAATGTGTTTATGCGGTTTAAGGTTCAAAAAACATTATTTTCCACATACTGTACATTATTGTTGCTCCTCTATGCCCTGCCTTTCTGAAATGCGCCGATTTTTACAAAGCTCATCGTTCTGAGAAGTGAGGCGTGCTCTGATTGGCCAGCTATCTAGTACATTGTGATTGGACGAATATCTCAAGCGTGAGACAGAAATGTTACGCCCCTTACCGTATTGTGATGCTGTGTCCCGGCGCAACGACACAAAAACAATAAAACATTACAAACGAGGCATTTGTTGCATCCAGTGGGGACATAATTACTGATTGTAATGACTTATACTGTCTTTTTACGCTTCGTGTTGCATCGCACCGCATAAACATTACCATATCTGCATTTTTGATCGGAGAAACGACAAACAACAAGCACTACTCTACACAGCTCAAAACTCGCGTTTGAATAGTCAGTGGCAAATTCTTTAAATTTGAAAACGTACTTATAGGCTGTGAGTCAGAAGAGCCAGACTGTCCTTGCAAAGTTGGAATTGTCCCACTTTATAGAAACAGTCTTTGAGCAGCTGGCAGCTACTCCCAGGTTCAGGAAATAGTCCTCCGTAAAATGCGATGCACACACTCTAATATTTGGGTTGTACTGTTCTGGAACAGTGTTGTAAATACAACTTAACCTATATTTCTAGTTGTGTCCTCTTTTGGAAACCCAAACAAAGTACTTTCGCTTTCACAACGAAACACACAGCGTCTCCACGACATGGCGCCGGCGGCAGCAACAATACTACAGCGAGAATAAAAGTCCCGCCTTCTTTCATTGCGTATACATTTGGGCGGTGTTTTGCAAATCTCCCCACACCGTGACGTAGACATGTGGGGGCCTGTTTGAATGAGCCATTTTAGGAGGGTGTGGTCAAGTCTTAACTTTCATAAAGAATATCTTTAGTCTCTGCAACTTCAGGGATCTTATCTATGCACAAACAGCTTGTAACACTCCAAAGACAAAGGAAAACTTGAAATCGCATCATATGACCCCTTTAATGCACTCCATGTTGCTAATAACAATGAATGGAATATAATTTCTTAATCTTTGTATTTTGATTAATATGGTACAAGATAATCCTATTTAAATCCATGTGATAAATGAGAAAGCTCAAAAAGTAATCTAAAAGTAATCTAAATGTAGTCTGATTATATTACCTAAAATGTGTAATGTAATGGATTACGTTACTAACTACAATTTGTGTCATGTAATTTGGAATCAGTAACGAACTACAATTTTTAAGTAATATACCCAGCTCACAAAATACATGGCATAATACTAGGCAACATTTCTTTTTGGGATGCAAAAAGTAGCAATCTGTTATAAATGTACAAAAGCAGAGAACACTGTATTCTGAGATGAACTGATCTGCATACTCACAGTCGCAGAGGTTCGATAGTGACTGGAAGAGAGTATCGCCCCCCTCCTGGGGCGTCAGCCAGAAAGTCTGGTGGTGACTCAAACAGAAGCGAATGAGCTCGTTGGGATCCTTCCGGGTTGGGCTGGACCGGGCCAGGACTGTTCAAGGCTCTCTGGATGCGTATGTGCAGAGGTAAGGGCGGCTGCGAGGGCGGCTCTGTGGTGGGGCTGGGCGGCTCCACATGCGGGACCTCAGGGGGCGGTTGGGCACGGGGAGGGGATGGAGGGATATGGGTTGGTGGAGGAGAGAGTGCTTCTGAGTTTTTGCTGTTGTCTGATTGGGCAGGGGGCGGGGCAGAAGCAGGGGCTGGGACTGGAACAGAGGTGGGGCCTGGGGGTGGAGGCTCAGGGTGATTGGCCGAAGAGTCGTCTGAGTGGCGCTTGGTAACAGGAGTCATCCTCTTTGGGGGAATGGGAGGAGATCGCTTGACTGGGACCGAGACTTGGGAGGGATCCACTGTAGAAATAAACAAAATAAAATCAAAATGAACTTCACATAGAAACGAGGGTTAAAGCACATATGACAACAACAAATTAGTTTGTATGAAAGTGCCAAGCTAGGATGCTTAAACACTGATTTGCATGCCATGGAATTAATCAAACGGGTATTAGTACAGGATGGGGAGGGATTGGATATTCTAAGATAATAGATTCTACAGATAATATTGTAAAGATGAAGAGTTTCAATATTAAGGTCTAAAACATACCACTCTATGCAAGTTCATGAACATAAGCTAGAAATGAGTTACATTCTGAATGCTGCCACAAGAGACAATGTAGGACCTGTTCACACTGAGGACGATAAATGTAACGATAACTATAAATTTTTAATAATTGTTAATAATTGGGAAGTCAACATCACAACTATAATAATGGCAGAGTGCAATAATATCATCTAAATCACTTTCAGAACTTATTTTATTTTATTTTTTTTGCCAGATGAATGATAAAAACATTGACAGCCAATCAGAATCCACCCGACTTTAAAGAGCCAGAACATTTAAAGCAGTAAACAACAAAACTGCAGTGTGTGCTTATAGTAAACAGAAAATAATATACGTCTACTGGTGGATATAGTTGTCATTAGTTATCGTTTTTGGTGTGAACGGGCCTTAAACATTCTACTTCAATGGACGTTTTTCTCTATCAGGCCAACTACTGTCATGGCAGAGCAACAGTTTGAAGAGAATCTTTCTGAGCAAGTTAGTTAAAATGAACATAAAATCTAATATGTTCCCTAATTAGTTTCTTAATACCATGTTAATAACACAGACATGAAGAAAATAACTCCTATCTTGAGTACTGCGACAGTGCAGGTTAAGTATGCACTTGCAACATGAGGTTGACCAAGCATTCATTTCTGAGATTGTGCACTTGCGTAAAGTGTGTTTCTGGGCTAAATGTCAAAAATCTTAACCTTAGGTGAAGGCCAGTTCCATGTCAAAAACTCAACGTTAGACACTGGACACTGCCACTCATTACCTGCTATTCAGTGACAATTTTTAAATTCCCCAAGAGAATGAAAATGTTGAATAAATTAATAAAATGTTAGTATAAATGTACATTTTCAGATGTCATCCAGACTGATTCTGAATTTAATCTTCATTGCCGGTTATTCTGTTAATCCTCAATCATGGTTACCTATAATTATCATATCTTTTGAATAGGGTGAACTGAACTCCATTCATTAGTTCTCAGTGATCACAGTGATTTGGAGCAGGATCATGGAGATCTTGAGTATGGGTGTGAAAACAAGCATGACTCTGTGAGGTTATTAGAGCATTAGGGCATGCATGCCAGCTGGTGTGGGACGGGATGGCACCAGGGCTACCTGGGCAGAGCTGAGCGCCCCTTTGGCTGAGGTAGGTGGGCAGGGAGAGATAGACTCCAGACTCTGCCTGCCGTCTCCAGCTCGTCCAGTACTGAGGAGGTGGAGCTTTGTAATATCTTTGTAACGTTGAAGCTTTGGGGTGGATGAAGGGAAATGTGTTTTTAGCATCTCAAACAACAATCACACGCACTTTTGGACACTGGTCCAGTCCAACAGGTCACACTTATTAAAACCTCCAAGTGCTTAAAGGGATAGTTTACCCAGAAATGAAAAATCAGTCAATTACTCACCCTCATGTTACTTCAAACCCATTAGACCTTTATAATGAAGATATTTATTATGACACTTGACAGAATTCTATCCCACCTTTGAAAGTTGAAGTGGTTTAATCCAAGTCAACCAAAGATATGATCACTTTATGTGGTGAACAGATTTAATTTGGGCTTTTACCTATAAATGCTGAGCAACACGCATACATAGAGCTCATCAAATATGGTAAATGGAAGCGCAAAAATTTGGTGTGCGAAAACCAACAAATTTGTTCTTGCACCAATGACTATGTGAATAAAAGCCTAAATTAAGTCTTTAGAAAACTTGGGATTAAACCATTCAATTCATTTGGATTTTATTACAGTGTCCTTCTGAAATATTTGAAATATCAAAGTTTTGGCAGGATGGACTTTTAGTGGTGGAATGGAAATCAATCAGATTTCATTAAAATGCTTTGAAGATGAGCAAAAGTCTTAAGGGTTTGGAAAGACATGAGGGTGAGTAACTGATGAGATAGAGTTTAAACTTGCTTACAAAAAAAAAAAAAAAAAAAAAAAACCTAAGTAAGAACATCCCAACATGTCAGCCTGTGATTCAACCAATAGCAAGAGTACAATGAAAACTAGTAGGATGCATACAATTATTTGCAACTCAAATGGTTTTATCAGGGGTCCAGAAAGACACACTTCAGCTTTAAGCTGGTGGATATTGGTGACTTAATTTGTGGTAAAGTCAAACCTACAAAACAAATGTAAAGCGTTTAAAATAATTTGAGCTAAAATGAGGTAAGAAAATATAACTTAAATACAAGTGAATATTTTAAGCAAATCTTCCATCAACGAAGCCAGTATAAACCAGTTGGGGGAAAACACTTGGGTCAATCGGTAATATGCTGTATTTAACCAATCCAGTTTCAACAAAAAAATGGCAAATCCAATTCATGGCCCAGTTTTAAAGGGGCCATGAACTGAGAAATCAAAATTCTAAATCAAAACCCTAACCCTTGATCTTTTGACATATAAGAGGTCATTGTACTATTAAAACATCCTGTACGTTTCAGAACTTAAAACTTTCTTGTTAGTCTAAAAACAACTTATATTGAAGGCAGTCTGCCAAAACCACAGCTTGTGGAATGTGCCATTTTATGATGTAATAGTGCAGCTAAACCCTGCCTCCAAAGATGATGATCAACGCCTGCTTCTACATCGCTGCCTGTTTAGCCCCGCCCAACAATTCACACCTGTAGTGTAAATAACGAGAGAGGCAAACGCAGGTCTACGCAGAAACCGAATGATAAAGATCACAACCCTCTACATTGCAAGTAAATCACTCGCATATGCGACTAAATTTCACTCTGGGCGACTAAATGATGTCTAATATTAGCCACTGGCTAATAAATTCTCAGATTTTACTCGCCAGTGTGTGAGTGGGAGGCTAAGTATAAGTTAAGCACAGATATATTTTCACTCACCGAACACTCTGAATGACAGCGTCAGAGTTTCACTCTCTGTCAAGCGATCTGGGCTATTTTTCAGTTCATCTCGAATGCGCAGCGCACCTGTGTTTCACGTAACGTAAACTCTAGTGTGAAGGCGCACAACTCGCCGTCACGTTGCTTTTTTCACACACGCAAAGAGAGATACAGAGCGAGAGAGTCTTACATACCAAGCAGAATTGACGCGCTATATGTAAACGATATTCTTTGTTGTTTTTTCCTGTCAAAATAACTTAAAATTGCTTTGGAATTCTTCAGCTTTTAAGAACTGCTGGTTTCTCTGGTAGTGGGCGGAGCTAATGTGCAAATGACAATCTCATTGGCTGGCGCTCACCTATTATCATCCCTGTTTTGATTTCAGCAAATCAATTCGAGCGAATGCACACAACCTGATTAATATTCATGAATCCAGCAGCTCGTTAATCCTTACTGCGTTTTATATTGTTATTCATAGTATTATTATCTTACCAGTATTATTGTTAGTTTTTCCCCCATTTTTTTTTTTTTACAGAAACACAGAATGACCAAAAAAAAGCACCACCACCAGTCCTAAGTTTAGTTAAAATAACTAATATGCATTCATATATGGTTACCAAGTTTTAATTCAAATTACTGAAGTTCTATCATTAAATGATACTTGATTATCATAATATCATATTATAATGCTTGACTGTCTGATGTTAAGAGTGTACTTTCAGATATTTAAAAACATTTTACAAACATTATTTTTTTATATATATATATATGTGTGTGTGTGTGTGTGTGTGTGTGTGTGTGTGTGTGTGTATATATATATATATATATATATATATATATATATATATATATATATATATGTATGTGTGTGTGTTTGTGTAAAATAATATAAAATATATATAATATACATATCCATATATAGTATATCAGTCTGGTGAGTAAACTAAAAAAAAAATGTACTAGCCAATGGCGATTCAATTGCCAAGGTGTCCGTAGAGGGTTGGATCATTTCAAATACAACAAGATGCTGTTTAGTGCCAAGCTATGAAAAAAAACAGTCTTTGAATTGCCTTCCTTATGATCATAATATTAGAAAAGAATGGATGCACTTTAATTTTAATTAAGATCCAGACCACATCAGTGAGAACTTGGTTCTTTGTTCACTTCATTTTACTGCGGATTCGTTTACAAACAAGGCACAATTCGACACAGGATTTTCAGAAAGATCGAAACTAAAAGACGATGCTGTGTGACTATACTGGATCCGACAGTAATGCTGCAACACAAGTGTGAGTAACTGTTTTTATTACGTGATCGCTATTGCTTTGTCTGTTAAACAGATTGTTTGATTTGTACTGAGTATTTAAACGTTTTTAACCTAAATCACAGCATCGTCCATCTTTGAAGGACGAAGACTGTCAAACATACACAACTATTAGCCAATCATAGCAGTTGGCGTTTACTTCCGAGTCTACAATCCGCCACACCTATTCAAATAGCGTTCTGATGAGGGGGGAATATATATAAAATATCCTATTACTTCTAAATTATGTTGGTTTTTCTTTCTTTTTTTTATGTAAAAATCTTGATAACATAAGTGGACCTCAGAACAGTACACAATAATAAAAATGATGTTCATGACCCCTTTAATATTTTTCATCATCATCTCAGTCTCTCAACTGTTTTAGAACGAGAACTGAAATGATATTGTCCTGGTATCTAGGGGCATCTATAAATGGATCCTGTTGGACAGGGATGGTGTGCTGTGTTTCTGACACTTGGGCAGCTGCTGCCTGCCTCTCATACCACTGGCCACGACATGTCTAAAGTTATCTTCCCTCAATGGCACCTTCAACCATCAGTGTGAGCTCTCTTCCACTTTAATTCAGTTTGCAAAATCTACTGGAACAAACTATAGAAAATCAACCACATATTAATGCAGCAAATTATGGGCTGAACTCACTGATTTAACTAATCAAACAAATTAATCAAATATTAAGGTGGTTACTTTCATGCCAGGTTACTTTCATCCATCATTTGGTTCATGGCTAAGAATTCTTGACTGAAGGATTTTCTGAAATGTCTATGGAGAAAATGAATGGAAAAAATAGAACCGGAACCCAGGTGGCTAGAAAAGTGGGCGGTTTCTGTTTTGCTCTATTGTACTAACAACAAAAAAAAGCTAAGGACAAAAGTACAGTGAGTTCTCATGTCTGTGAGCAGACAGAGCATCAGCTGCTATGTAGGACAAACAGACACACTACAGTCCTACAGGAACATTACACACACACAGACTTTTTTCCATCCCTTGCCCAGGTGCAATTACTTTGGCCATTTTTGTATGATTTGTTATGAAACGGTACATTTAAAACCTGTCAGACAGCAAACATTGTGTCTCAGTGTAGCTGTCTGTGTTTCTTCAGAAGTGGCTGGAGCCGGGGCCGCTGCAGCACTCAGAGACAGGTGTGGGTGGGTGTGTGTGTGTGTGTGTGTGTGTGAGATATGAAGTTGCTCAGTGAACAGTGTGCCAGCACAGCAGCACAAACAGCACAGAGACATGTCTCAGCCTGCCCATCTCAATGGAGCGCTCATCTGTCTCTCTGCTTCACAGGGAGGGAGCAGCAGACACTAACACACCTGATTCACTAAACACACAGGCCTTCATCTATTACTAACCGACTTGATTCTGAGGAGGGAAAAATTAAGAAAAAAAGATTTCATAATATGTACAGCTGTGATGCCCGTGTGGACACAAAGCATTTCCCCTCTCATTTCCTCTACTTTCCTTTTCTCTTCACTGTCCAATACATTACAAACACACATATCCCATAAAAAAAAAAAAGTTGTAAGCAGCAACTAAAAAAGTAAATGAAAGTGACATGAGTATTGCGTGTAGATGACCTATGTCCATAATGCACCTCAATGTTGACAACTATTGGTTCATACTCTTTACTCAATGACATAGAAATATCTACATTATGAATGTGTAAGAAATTGAATGATGAACTACAACCCACTGTTATAACAAATAGGATTTTACCACTGCTATGGGACTGTTATATTACCCATGAAAGCTACAGTGTACATTATTTTTTGTGAAGGTTATCAAAAGTCCTGATGAATTAAATCAGGATGTGATATAGCCAATGTAATAAGTAGGTAACACTTTTCAGTAAGGTTTTATAGATTAAAAGTAATGCAATATGAAATGTAAAATGGCAACGAATAATATTTTTACAGCATTTATTAATTTAGTTTAATGTTAATTTCTACATACACTAATAGTGTTAACAAGCTGAGTATATTAAACATGAACATTAGTTAATGTATTATTAATAAACAATTATAAAAAATATATAAATTAACTTTATTCTAGTAGTTAGTTTAGTGTATAGTTCATTATATTTAATACATTGAATAATGTTAACAAATTGAACCTTAATGTAAAGTGTTACCAGTATGTTTTTATTCGATAGACAATTTGTAAACTAAATAGCTGTAAGCATAACTGCATAAGTCCGAGTTACATAGTAATGGTAATGTCCAATCTAAATCATGTATGTCTCTGTCATGAATGAATGAAGTTTGTATCACCAGTAAAATGAAGCTCTGCTGATTAAATATAAATTAAATATGAATCTGTACCGAGTCAAAACAATACACTGTGGAATAGTAAACAATATAACGGATTACTGATACAATGAAAGCACAGTATGACCACACAGGCAGGTGGAGCATGGAAAACTATCTACAGAATGGCAATCCATGAAGAAGACAATGTACAACAGTCAGGGACATGTACACTATATATGGTGCTGGTTCAGAGCAGTGCGGCATGACTGGGTACTGAACAGAACAGCCCAGGACTGGAGTCACAAATCATTCTTAAGAAAAAAAAAAAAAGGATGTCCTTAACTGATATTTTCCTCTTATTTTCTAACTTAAGAATAAAGTTTAGAATATTTGTTTTCCCAAAAGCACTGTTCTTACCTTTTTTCTTAAGATTGCTCTAAAGACAAAATCTGAATTCCTAAAAAAGAATATTCTTAAAAATAACTAAATCCTCTTAAAGTCAGGATAACCTTCAACAGGTCTTAAACCCCCTAAAGGTAAGATGTTTAAAGAATATTTTGGGTGGTTTAAAATATTAAGCATTACAACATAACACTAGCTAATAATAATAATTATTACTATTACTAGGGATGGCGGTACATGAGAACTCTGAAGTGACATCAATGATTGGTCATGTAAACAATGATCAGTCATTATGAATATGCCTGATTTGACTTTCTGTAGAGACAACTATACAGAAATAACTCAAATAGGGACCTTGTTTTTAATTTTATAATTAGTAGAGAGGTCATATACAGGATGCGCTCACTCTATTAATACACACACACACACACACACTCACACACAAACATACAACACATTCACACTTTATTTGCAGGTGAGACATGTCCCCACCACGTCAAAGTCAATTTCGTCCCCACTTTTTGAAAGCCACTGAGAAAAAAAATATGCAGAAGACATAAGAAGCACATCAAATCTGTCTCCATAATATACATGTAACACAAAATATGCTTGTGCAGACAATAGTGGCATATCCTGGGATTTATGACACAACGTAAATAGTGTGCAGGCTTAATATGATTATTGCGGTAATCTGAAGGCAGCTCAAAAGGCGGCCTTTGAGATGTATGGACTTGATCAGCAAGTCTTCAGCAACAATCACAAAACAATCATTTGCTTCTTAGGAAAACAATGCGACATTATTAAGAAAATATTTGATAACTTCTTAAGAATTTTTCAAGAATTGCACTTAGGAATATTCCTATGACCTTATTAGAAACTTTTTTCTTAAGCGCTTTGTGAATCTGGCACCAGTTACTAGAGATACAGTTCCCACACATCTTTGAAACAAGGATTTTCCATAATTTTTTTTTATAGTTTTTCCAGCCATTCATAATTAAAGGATTAAAAAAAAAAATCCTACTGCATAATGATTTTTAGAAGTCTAGTCAAATATTTTAGAGCCAAGCATAACCAGAATCATAGAAAAACTACACTCTAAAAAAAGATGGTTCTTCAAAGATTCTTCACATGTTGTAACAGTTCTATTTAGAACCATAGCATCCTGAAGAACCCTTTTAATGCTGAAATGGTTCTTTGTGTCAGAGTTTAGGGTTCTTTATTCCCGCCTTTTTCTTTCTTCAAATCTGTAACTGTCAAAGCACCTCATTACTGATTTTCTGCAGCTCAGTGATCCAACTACAGATTGTTAACACACTCTCAACAGGTAAATGATTTCATTCTTAAATTTAAATACAAATTTAACTTTAAAATTGTGTCTGGTTTTCAAACAAACTTGTTCTTTTCTCTTCTTTTGATCACATGTAAGTGTGAGCAGCTCTGTTAAGCTGAGGATAGCTAATCCTCTTCTCCACTAAGTAAGTAACAGAGACATTGAATTTATAACCCATATTGTTAGAATTGTTTTTTTTTTTTTTTTTAAATTGTTGTTTATTTATTTATTACTAACAGAGGCTACACTCTAAAAAAGATGGCTTATTACTTTTCTGGAGTTCAGCTAACTACACAGACTGTCAACACACTCTCAACAGGTAAATGATTTCTTTCTTAAAATGTCTATAATTTTTAACTTTCAAATTGTAACTGGTTCATATCATGTCTTTTTCTCTTTTCAGTTTAAGAAAACATGTAAGTGTGACCAGCCCTGTTTAGTTAAGGACACTTCTCTCCCCTTCACCACTAAGTAACAAAAATACTGAATTTATGGTCCTTTTTTGTTTTTACAAAAACAAATGGAAGGAGACGCATTGTAACTCTAAACTCAATTGTATATTTCAGATGCATCACATCCTACAACCTCATCATCTGCAGAGAGAAACTGGCACTCAATCACACCAAAATACACATAATGATGGACTTGCAGGCATCATAGAGGATTATTAAAATACAGTATTTCACTGGAACTTGGTCTTCATTTCACTATTTTGTTTTACTTCTTGTAGTATTTATTTATGTTCAATGTCAATTGTCATTTATTAATGTATTCTGCTAATAACTGTTGTTAGAACACTAATTTTTGCTACAAATTCACATGCCAGTAAAAAAAATAAAAGTACCTAAATGACACGTTGTTTTTGTTTTTATGTAAAACCCTAATAGACACTAAAAGATATCGTAACACCAGGCAGATAGATGTATAAAAAACAATATTAATCAATAATATATACAAATAATATAAATATATTAATACTAATTAAAATGAATTACTAATTAAAATACTAATTAAAACCTATATAGCATTTTCAAAGCATGGTTCTTTATGGAACCCTATAAAAAGGGTTCTATTTAGCACCAGAAAGGGTTCTGCTATTGTTACAAGCCAAAGAACCCTTTTTTGGTACTGTTTAGAACCATTTTTCTTAAGAGTGTAGCATAATGACTATAGAAAGATTGTATTAATTCCCTCTGAGATTTCCAGGCTTTGAAATCACCATTTTAAACCCCAGCTGATAGATCCAGGTTTTCCATGGGCGTGGGAAAACTGCTAGGTTACGACATTTTGAACAGGTCATGCTTTTATCATTCTGCACAGCGGAGTCTACTCAAGAAAGCAGCATGAAGCCACATATACTTCACAGTTGCAGTTTTGGGGCGAAAGCTGACAGGACAAATACTAACTCACCTTGAAGTGCAGTGTTGCTGTTGTGATGGGCGGGTTTGGGAGGGGGCACTGGCGGCTGTTTAGGGGCAGTAGGGGCAGGAGGGTTGGAGTGGGAGGGGACAGTGGGCGGGGTAGAGTGGGCGGGGACAGTGGGAGGAGTCGAGTGGGCAGAAACAGTGGGCGGAGCAGAGTGGGCAGAAACAGTGGGCGGAGCAGAGTGGGCAGGGACAGTGGGAGGAGTTGACTGGGCAGGAAGAGTGGGCGGAGTTGAGTGGGCAGGCACAGTGGGCAGAGCTTCACGGTCTCCTGCTGTTACGGGAGGAATGGGATTACTTCGGGAGGAGTCGTCTACATTTAAAGACACAGTCCGAGGAGGAGGCTTAGCAATGGGGGGAGCAGAGGATGAGGATGATGAAGATGACGATGATGATGAAGAGGAGGAGGATGGTACTGGAGCAGTCTCAGTGGAGGAGGAAGAAGCCATCAGCCATTTGGGAGGGAGAATGGCCTGTTTAGGGGGCGGCTGGGAGTCTTTAGTGGAGGCACTTGGTGCAGGTTTGGGCTCAGGAACAAACCGCACACCCATTGATCCTAATGGTGAGCACAAGACACATGCACAAACATACATAAACACAAATAACAAAACACACACAGGTGCACAGCATAATCACAGCAGCAGGCATGAGTAAATCAGGCATGGCATGTGAACAGAGTGACAGTGGAGTGCTTTAAAGACCCCATGAAGTCAAAATAGCAGTTTTGTGTTTTGAGGGCATCTATATGCCCAGTGTTGACAAAAATAACTTTTAAAAGGTACACTTAGGGCTACACGATCGACATATCCTTCAATAGCCAATACAGGAATCCAGCTGTGTCATGGGGTCTTTACCATCGCTTTGCCATGAGCAAAACAGTGCATAGTGAAGTTCTGCAGATCTAGCAATTCAACTGCATGAACTGTTTGATCAGCACTCAAACTCTTGAAATAGCGGGTGTACAGCTAAGCTGTCTCTCAAGAACCTGATATAAGCTGCTTTAAAGAGCTTAAGCAAATGTAATTGACTTTTGACTTTGATGGACACCACACTTAAGTCTATTATTATCCCATTTATTTGACAGACAGGCTAAAGAGCTAATAAGAGGTGGCAGGCAAGAAAAAAAAAAAAATGATATCAGTAAGTTTAAATGTTCTTGTAACAGACCAATACTGTAGGTCCAGGGTTATTTTGAACAGTATAAAAAAAAAGAAAAAAAGATTGTCAATACTAGGGACGCACCGATATTGAACTTCTGGGCCAATACAAATAAACAATAATTGCAATTTTGCATTTAAACTATTTAAAAACAACTGGAGTGGCTAGCTTATTAAAACAACTTAATTAAAAGTAGCTGTCTTTCAAAATGAAACCAATCACAGCTCATATAGAAGCCAGTTTGAATCAAGCAGCTTCGATTTCGATAGCCGACTTGAATAGTGGTTGACCGATGTATCGGCAAAGCGTTCAATCCATCTATTTATTGTACAGATTTATTGATCATCAAGTTCAAATGATTTAATAATGTTTTATATGTATTCACTTTCAAATTATTTATTTGTAATTTATTAAATATTATATAAAATAAATACATTTCATTTTAGCAACTGTTATTTATGTGCTTTTACTATCATTAAATTGAATAATGTGATATCATGTATATATGGCTTTATATCGCCCATCAAAAGAAAAAAAAAATCATTATCTGTTGACCACTGAACCTGATGCAAAATCTGCACGGGGAAATCTTTCAGCCTTTTGCTGAATTCCCAATCTACTGAAATGACTGGATTTCGCCTGCAGAAATTCACCAAAATGTGACCTCTAGTGTTAAATTCTGATTTTGTTGCCAAATGCATTTTGTTGTTGTTGTTTTTCAAATTATTTAAATGTGTTCAATATCAGATCTGATGCGTGAACAAAACTTCACTAAACATTATTTGTAACAAGCCACCCCGCGAATAATTGTAATAAACTTTGTGCTTTGTTACTTTTGATATGAAACAAAGTCTGAACTTTCAAATTGTATTCTATTTTCCAGCGCAAAAGTATATTCTTTAATAATTTATCCAGCCCTAGATGTATGTGAATATTAAAATTTCTAGTAAGCCTCAGTTTTGAGCGATGCCTTTATTGCATTTTATGAGCCCACAAATGTAGTGTCAGGAATGAAGTGAGCTGGGTGAGAGTTTTACCTGTCCGTGCCCTTGTTTCCTCTTCTGCAGGTGTGTATCGTGGCAGTGTGCTGCTCTGGATGGCCTCTGAAACCGGCCGGACCTTCTGTCCAATGTCAGACGAGCTCTTCTGAAGAATGGGCCGCATGTCCTGTTCTGACTGAGGACGGAAGAGTTTCCCATCAGAAATCACCTGTTTCACGGGTTCTGGCCTCCTGACATCTTTCCTTTCTCTCTCGTCTTTTCTGTCTCTCTCCTCGCGTCTATCCCGTTCCTCTCTTCTTTCCCTGTCCTCCCTCCTCTCATTCTGCTCCTTTCGCTCTCGATCGTCTACTCTCTCAGGCTCATCCCGTCTTTCGTGATCCTCTTTCCGGTCTCGTGGCTGTTTCCTGTCCCTGTTTTCTCTCCAGTCTTTCTCTTCCCGCTTTTCTCTGTCATTCCTCCTCTCTTTCTCACGCTCATCTCGCTCACCTTTTCCATGCCAGTCTTCTTTATCCGGCCTCCTGTCTCGTCTGTCTCTGTCATCTCTGCGTTCGCCTCTTCCTTCCCTGTCATCTTTTCTATCCCGTCGTTCTCTGTCCCTACTTGCTTTCTCATCTCTTTCCTCCCGCCGATACCGTCCCTCCTCCTGTCCTTGTCGTTCTCTCGGTAAAGATCCTGCTCGTCTCTCCACGTCTGACTCCAGTCGGCTGCGTCGGTCTGTTTCAGGCGGTAACCGCGTCCGAGCGTCCACATCCAGCGGCTGACGGTTGCGACTGACATCGGAGGGCGCTCTGTTGCGGCGCTCCGGTTCAGGTGCGAGGCTGTTCCTCTGTTCTTCTCCTTGTGGCCGTGAAGATGGTGCCTTGACCTCTGACCCTGTGTCTGACCTGCGCTCTCCAGGTACTGGAGCAGTGTGGCCGTTCTTCACTGGAGGAGCTTTGTGATTCACGTCATTACTCTCTGAAACAGATGTGGATAATGGATTTTGAGACAGAATACAACAGAAAAAAGAAAAACAATGTGTCAGACTGGATACTAAAAGTATAAAATGATGCAAAACTCAATATTACAGATGCTCAGAAGATGGTTTCACACATTTTGACCAATTTCCATGACTTTTCCATGACTTTATGAAAAGGTCAAAGAAAATTTAGTTTCATTTAAGATCATGTTATTAGCCAGTATAATGTTCTAGAAAAATGTATTTCCTCAACAGATTTTTCCATGACTATTCTTATATATTTTAAGACTTTATCATTGGCTTCTCCAGAACTGAAAATCATGATTTAAAAGTCACCATGAAATCAAAATGGACTTGGTTTCTTGGTTTTAATTGAATGCTTTAAGTGTTTATTATAAATGATTTATCTGTGCATATCTTTAAATAAAAATAAATAATAGTTCTCATAATCTTTAATCAAAAACATTAACATGCCCCCTTGCTGTGACATTTCTTTTCTGATGTTGGACTGTCTCACTGACTTTACTAATCCTGGTCTTCATTGACTGTGAACCAGTTTTAAACACCACATTGCAGCTAATTATGTATTTTCAATATGGAAAAGTCAGAGAATTACCACCATAAAGAATCCTGAGAAAAATAATCCAGAGCATATTTTTATGTATCGTGCTGAATTGTCATTAAAATAACACCACAATGCAAAAACTCTTTATGATCTTACAGTAAAAGTAAGATCATAAAGAGTTTTTGCATTGTTGACGTTAATGACAATTCAGCACGATACATACAAATATGCTATGTTTATGATGGATGGAATGAATCTCACAAAACCTTTAAAGCAATTAAATTTTGAGCAATTAAGTTCAAAACAATGAGACACATGACCATGCTAGGTTGACATACCATTCTCTGGGACGTCCTTCAGTAACCCTCGCTCTATCAACTCCTCTCTGGGCTTCCTCATCGAAATCTTCCTCTCCAACACTGATCATTCCGAAAAACAGCAGACACACAATCACTTAAGCAACTGGTTTTGAAAGACACCGAGTTTAAGAAAATCCTAAATCCTAGTTTCGTTAATAACAAATCAAAACTTATTACTGTAACTTCCAAAAAAAATTTCATATAAGAATTCAGTTTTCAACAGAACCAGCATTATAATATAACTGCATATTAGGGCTGCACGATATATCGTTTCAGCATCGATATCGCGATGTGCGCATCCGCGATAGTCACATCGCAGGATGTGCGATGTTTAGTAGGCCTGATCGTTATATTTATACTGATCGTTTTCTTTGCTCACACACAGACACCGTGTCTACTCCGGACGCGACAGCTGCACAGAGATACACATTTTTAAATAAATTTAGTAGCAGAGCTACTGCAAGCGATTTTCAGTGCTGGAAATCCATTTATCCTTTGTTGAAACTTCCGCGTCGTCGAGGAGAGCACATCACGGATGTTTAGCAACGGCAGGCGCCAGGAAAGCGCAAGCTCCCGAGCGCTTTGGAAAGGAGGAGGAAGTGGCGCGGCGGGAGTTTTCCACGCGTTTGCAGATGTGAACGGCCCCAAAGTCTTTCTACACTGGATGCGACAAAGCGACCGTTGCCAATCGTGTCAACTTTGTGTCAGTACGTCATAAATAGAGCGAGGCATATCAGTTTACTGGCGGAGATTCGTCGTGTCGCGCCGCATCCAGTGTAGTACGACACATATGCGCGAAACCGTGTCAAAATGCATGTCTCCAAGTATCCTTGTAAAAAAAAAAAAAAAAACAGTTGCTTATGTCTTAGGTAAACAATTGAGAAAGAAAGAGGATAACAATAACAGCAGTTTAATGTCTCTGTTGCTTTCTGTGTCATAATCAAACAACAAAACAGAGAAAAATCACTTTTGTAGCTTTAACACAGATTTATTAGATTTAATTTATACAATGAAGACTGTATTATGCAGTGTTATTTTACATTTTATTATTAAATTTCTGCACCTGAATACTGTTGGACTTGCCTTAAAAATACAAAGCACTGTTTATTTCATTTGTATCTTTGTTCTATTATATTTATCTATGCTTGTAAATTGTTTATTTCCTATGCTGATTTACTCACCTACAAAATCAATATTTTTTTTTCTCTCCAAATAGAGCTATTCAAGTCATTTGGTGATTTTTTTTTTTTTTTTTCATATCGCAATATATATCGCAGAAAAACAAAATATCGCAATGTGAGTTTTTTCCAATATCGTGCAGCCCTACTGCATATATTATAATATGACCGTATTCGATAAGTGTAGTTTGAGAGTCAGTAATCGACAGACCTTCTGACGTTTCCTTGAACTTGTCACTGCTTCTTTTCTTCCTCCACTTCCAGGGTCTGAAGATCTTGCCCAGGCTGGGGAACTTGCTCTTGCCCTTTGCCGAAGGAGTTCCTGCTCCTGGAGGTGCTCCATCACTGTCTGGCACACTATGATCCACTTCATCATCTGGGAAGGAGCAGGAGGAAAGAGAGAGAAGTTGGTTCCAGGCCTGTTTTGTATTTTTATCATGCATTACTTGTTTGATTACATGCCATTAACTAACTGCATGATTTTTACTGTACATTTATGCCATATGGACATCAACTTGACCACAGCTACTAATAAATATAATGTAGAAACGTTAATTGGTAACACTATTTCGATAGTCCACTTTAGACATTCTACTTTGTAAGTAACTTTGCAACTACATGTCAACTAGCAGTCATTAGAGTATTAGTAGACTGTCTGCTTAATATCTTCTAACACTTTATTTTGATGGGTCCACAACATACAACATACTGAGTATGAGAAACTTTGCAAGTATATGTCAACTTATTCTACTAACCCTAAACCTACCCTACTGAGAGTTAGTAGACATGTAGCTGCAAATTAATGACAATTAGTTGACATGTAGTTGACATGTAGTTACAAAGTTACTTATAGTTAGTAGAATGTCTAAAGTGGACTATCAAAAAGTCTAACCCGTTAATTTTCTGGTAAGCTGGTTTGCAACAATCTGTCTTGTGAAAAGCGCTATACAAATAAACTTGAATTGAATTGAAATGACTAATCAGACATTAACAAGGAAAAATAAGACAAAGTAAAATTAAAATAACTCATTCTAATTTTAAGGTTGTGCACAGCTGTAAAATACTGTTAAACACACATGTGAAACATTCTATGTTAACGTAAAGCAGAATGTATTTAATATTTTTGTCATTTCAATAGCATTCGAATGCTATTTAATACCAAACTGTCATATGAAAGCAGTGTTAAAACTTATTAAAATCTCAGATATGCGTCTCAATATATACTAATCAGAATGTACAAACATCATCAAAATGAATTAAACTAATAGCTCTCTGTGTTGTGCATGTAAAATTACCGTAACACAACCTCTCATGGATTATTTTTGTGTAACATGACAATATTTTCAAAATGAATCCTGTCATATATCAAATCTAAGAGTGTAACGAGAACACTCTAGATACAATTCAACAAACGATGCAAATCAAACTACAGGACATCCAAGCATGATGACGGTCAAAGCACATGTTCAATAGCAGTGAGACGTTACATTGATCATATATGTGAAAATAATAATAACACTAGCACACTGGCCCGGCCACTGACTTACTTCAGAAACCTGAGTAACACAAAACACCCACCGCACTGCTACACATTCACAGCGAGAGAAAAAGAAAGCAGACTCGGTTTCTTATGATAAGACTCAGTATATACTTGCCACAGTAACTGTAATTGCCTAAACATTTATAGTCTGTCCGATAACAGTGTAATATTTTGCTAAAATGGATTGACAAAACAATTACAACTCTTTCAACAGCCTCATGACTCACATGTAACAACAGTGGGCGTTGATTCAGGACAGTTATATGGATACTGAAACTCTTACTCAAACAAGCTATGAGCTCAGTGTGATTTATAAACCGCCAAACAGTTTGTGACACCCAACTGATTTTTACAAATCTTGTTGCTACTAAACCCTCTACCTGTAGTCATAAGCACAGGTTACATTATGGACTGTATAAAGATGTGCTTCTGTAAATAATACCATAACCAAACCTAATCATGGCACGTCAAGCCACCAGGCCAGTTTCAGTGTTTCACAACATCCCGCAGGAATCTGAGAGGTGCAACGCTTTAACGTGCATTTCAGACATTCAGCTGGTGACAGTACAGATTTAACCAGCATATAAAGATAAACACTAACCACAGATCCTGTTAATTAACGTTGGGTTAACATGATTAGCTATTGTGGTAAAACAGAGAGCTGAATACAAGTTAAAGTCTATAAAATAAAATAATAATGGTCTTTAGACCTTTCGTTTCTAAAACAGAAACAGTAAAGGGAGTTCAGCATTGCATCAGGATACTGATAAAACAATTTCAGAAATAAAGCTGCAAGACATTAGCAGTTTTCAGACTTGTTTTGTTTGTCGGGTCAGAGTTCCTATTAAATCATAGAGATTCATACAGAGCCCTGAACATAATACTAATAATAACAATAATAATATTCCCATGATTTATTAATTTGTGGCACATTATATTAATGTGTCTTGTTTTAGGCCAATTAGTGGCCACAATATCACAACTTCTTTCAACTTGCCGTCATGTCTGGGCTTAATTTAATTGTGATAAAACATTTAAATTTAATCCGCTTAAATCTATAAAATTAAAAGTTAACTTAATCAGTTTGTTTTGGACTACATAAACTATTTTTGTCAACATAACTGGACAATGAATTTCTAGTACCCAGCATGTTTTGCATGGGACTGAACTTGGATAGTAAATTGTAAAATTAAGCATAACTAGATGTGTTTTTGAGTAAAGGGAAAAATACAAAAACGTTCTTGTTTCCTCTTTGCTTGCTTCATAGATTCCACAGTACATGCCATTTTTCCCTTGTTTGAACAAATGCTAGGATGTTGTAACATAGGAAAGAGAAGGCTGTTTTATTCACTGTGCAAATGATGTCTATTTAGCATGAATAATGAGACAGAGACCGTTAAACTGGTCTGAAGACACAAGACAAGGCAGGTTATGTATGACACACGGAGCGCTTTGGAATGTTTATGGGTTTTGGCAGCTCTGTTGGCCTAGATGCTCTTAACTGATTTGGCAAGGGTTTGACAGCACACAGACCTAGTTTACTTCACTCAAACGGGATTTTTCCAACTAAAACACTTTACACATGTGGAATAACCATTAAAGAAGATATACAAAAACACCCTCAAGTCAAAAACTACAAACTCCTCTGATGAAAGTCTAGCTGTGACAGTGAAAAGATAGGTGTAATCGCATATTGTTTTATGAAAATTCTGTGAAAATGTAAATAATCATTCAGCCCTGTAACTCACTTAATTATATGATGAAAGCTCACTTCTGACTGGTCAATGACATGGCATCCAAAAACAGACTCTTATACACTTTAATTTACAAAGTTACCTCCACATTCCCCATTTAGTGTCTGCCAATTAGGTCTACTTGGTCTACTTACTGCTTACTGGAAAAACACACTGTCCTCGTGTTGTTTGGACAAAAAAGAAGGGCACAGTGACGAGAAAACAAGGTGGCTCATTGTCATGACACCACAACCTTGATAACACAGAATAATAAAGTAATGAAAGTGAACGTAACACTATCAAAGCACAGGCCACAATTAACCCAACAACACCAAGCACTGATCTTCACCTGACAAACACACACAATCAATATTTCTACGAAGCACTGCCTCAGCCTCAGTGAGCTCTTTGTTTCAGGAAGGCTGCGCATTCCTCTCATATCAGTGACATACGTGAGAATAGCCTGAACTCAGGTGTAACGTACAGCTGTGATAATGGTAGAGGACATCACACACGGACGTCGAGGACACTGTGTGTGTAAATAAACACAGAGGTCAAGAGTCAATGGAAGAACTGATCATGCAACTACAATGATCAAACGTTAAGTGAGAAGAGTATGGCACATGATGCTGTTTGATTAGAGAACAAACATAAGATTAACGGGAACACCTTAAAACAACAGGTGCTTGTCTGAAACTGAGGGATGTATAGAAATGTGTGTGTGTGTTTGTGTGTGTGTAACAGTATGCACTAGTGCTGCTGCACCAGAACAACTGCTGCTTATTTGAGCTCTATACATTAAAAAAAAAAAAAAAAAAAAAAAAAAAAAAACTTCTGCTCACCAAGGGTGTTTTCATTTGATTGAAAATACAGTAAAAACGTCATAATGCAAAATATTATCACAATTTAAAACAACTGTTTTCTATTTGAACGAATGTTGAAATATAATTAATTTATTTGATGCAAAGCTGAATCGTCAGTGTCACATGATCCTTCAGAAATCATTCTAATATGCTGATTTGCTACTCAAGAAACATTTCTGATTATCATCAATTAGGGCTGTGACGGTTGCAGATTTTTACCACCGCGGTGGTAATGGACCAACTACCGCCGGTGGCGCGGTGGTATGATATTAATTAGCCTATATTTATACATACAAATTATATATATATAATCTTCACATTCAAAATGTTATATATGTGTGTGTAATTTTGAAACGTAACAAATAAATGAGGCGGCAAGACACGACAAAATACCCATTATAATCGATGCTGTGTTCATTGGATGCTATGCGACATGACACGACAAATCCCTACAGTAAACTGCTTCGTCCTGTTTATAAAGTTCAAATGTCCTGTGTACACACTCAACCTGTTGTGTTGCGACCATAGACTGTAGGTTGCGACGCGGCGTGACACCTGTCGTGTCCAGTTTAGACACGGTTCTGTTTCGCCACCAAGCAAGCGGCCGTGTTAAGTCCTCGTCTGCACGCGCTCTGTGTGGAATAGGAATCACGGCATATGTGGCCACATTTCTTGGTAGCATCTTACATTTATCGCTGTCTCGTTTGTATTTGGCTAGTTTGGAGAAAGCCTAACCAAAACAAACCTGACCAGCCGAGCATTTGCGATCACGTGAACTTGAAGACACTTGTACAAACGCAGATGGGTGACATGAATGGAAATGATTCCAGATCGGCGATGTAGTATTTGGTTTCCCAACAAGGTCCATCGCTCAACACGAAATAAATTTGCTGAATGCAGAATAAACTGTATTTTCCTGCGCTCAAACCTACCAATCTAAAGGAAACACAGTGTATGGTGTTTGAGGTAATTTGTGAATTAGCACAGACTTAGGCCTATAGTCTAAATAAAACAATTGGCAACTGTTATATTATTACATTTGTATACAAAACTTTGTATTATGCTTGTTATAGAGCGTGTGACGTCACGTGCACTACCGCCGGTGGCAATAGACAACTGCGGTCACAACCAACCATCGTGGTGACCGTCACAGTCCTATTATCAAAGTTGAAAACAGATGTGATTCTTTCAAACTTTGATCAACAGAAAGTTTTTAAAAAGCATTTATTTTAAATATAAATGTTTTGTAACATTATAAATGTATTTACTATCACATTTGATCAATTGAATGCATCCTTGCTGAATAAATAAAAAAAAAAAAAAAAAAAAAATCTTACGGACCCTACACTTAGTAGTGTACAAACCAAATATATTTTATATAAATATAAAAACACAGAAAGAAAATGTTTTATACTATTATATTATTTATATTTTAAAATCTATATAACATTTTTAAATAAAATATCATTGACAAAAATAGATTTATCATGTCGTAGTTGACTGCTGGATGTACTTGATTAATTATATTCGGAATGGAATGCAGCTGCCATTAAAATAATTTTTCAAAACAAAACAAAACAAAAACATCTGATCCTGTACAAACTAGGCAATGGTAATGTGTCAAACAGTTGAACACTACATTGTCACACAAGCTCAGCACACACATTTAACTGCAAGTGTTCCCTAGCTATCAACTCTCAGATATAATTGGTTGATTTGAATCAATTTAAATCAATTAGCATAAAAGCTCATCAGTCCCATCAAAATTGAGAAAAAAAAGTAACCTTTATTTCCAATTCATTCAACACTAAGATGAAGTTGAGCACACTTCAATGTGAGCTGGTTGTAAATGATTTTAAAATACACTGAGCACTTAATTTTTTTGCACTTTGTAGTAATAATACAAAGAGGATTGCTAGTATCTCTGCATGAAACCCTTTTTTGGATACACAGTAAATTAATTTTAAGTGTTGAGTGTTTTTATTCTTTTGTGAAAAATTGGCACATTGAAATTTTGTATATACACCATACAGCACAACAGCATAATAATTCAGAACATAAGACATCTGAAAATCATTCATGAAAGCATTCTTATACAAGTTGATGCTTTCAATGCATTTAGGTATGAATCGTTTTATGAATGAGCTCCACAGCCTCTATCAGTGTTTTAATGCAGCACAAGAAAGACAAGGCTGCATGTTGGCTTGCGATTTTCAGAGCTGGAAACGGCGTCAACAAGAAACCACTTGAGCCAGCTTGAATCAACAGACAGCACAAACAGGTTTTCTCCTTTAACGCCGCTGCATACAACTCCCGCACCAAACACATGGTCACACATGATTAAAAAGATGCAATGTAGAAACTGCAACAGAGAGCCACAGCGGAGCACGTTCTCATATCATCGGTAAGGTCTAATCCAAGAGGAAGCGTGCTTGACAGGAACATGAGAATGTCCGATTGCACAATCGCCAAATTTCTTCAGCGTAGATTCACCTCACCTCACCTGCCCATGCCTGTTTCTTTCTTCCTTCACGTCGATAAGCGTACACCTGCGATCGCTCAGACTAGTGCAGTTGGCATGAGTACGCATAAGCAATAAGACCAGATCCCCTCCAGCGGAAAAAACAAAACAGGTCTGGCTTTCAAACAAACCGTGAGAAAGCACATTAAATGCATCCCATCATCTTCATACTCGGAAATCCATGTCCCGTCTGAAGTGACTCACCTGTAATGTAGGCAGGGTTCGGGTTTAAAGTCTGAGTGCTGGCTCCCTGTCCCATAATCTTGCTCTGTAATCCTGTGTCCGGTGCGCCCCGTCCTCTGCCTGTCCCGGGGCCCGCGGCAGGGAGGGCAAACACAGTTCCACTATTCTCTGTAATCCTAGATGTCGGAGCTCGCACTCGCCCTGTTCATTCGTCCCTCCTTCTTACTTCACAACTTCTGTTTTGGTGGCTCGCTCTCTCTGAGTCAACAACTCCTGAAGGTCCCTCCCTCCCAGCAGCCTTGACTTCATAAATAACATACGCCGCTCGTCTGAAGCACGTCAGCTGGCCGGGATGCCGCTCATTCCCGGTGCCGGAGACCAGAGGAGATGGGAGCCAGGCTTTAGGGTCTTGACCTTAGGTTGCTACACACCTTCATTTCCCAAAATGCATTAGACGGTGCAGTGTAACCTGAGAGCGGCTGCAACATGAGTAGGGGCTGAGGTGGAGCGCTTGACTGGCAGGAAGTGACATCACAGAGAGCTCAGGTTACAGTGAGGGAGACAGATAGTGAGGTGGCGGCACAAGCTGATTACTGACGCGTGTGTGGGAGTGAAATGAAGACCGTTCACAGTATATACTTACACTGATGCTGAACAGCTAGGCGTAACCAAAACGGGATGAAAAATTCCAGACAATTATAATGATGAGAAATTTAATTAAGCAACGCAATGTTGTAATGTGGTTGGTATAGTCGTAGTCACGTCTACTGCCCAGTAACATCTAATGAGAATATGCAAAGTCATACTATATATATTAGTATATTGTATATTGTATAGTATATTGTATTTAGCAAAGATGCCACTGTGTATTCGTTAGGAATGAATAAAATAAAGTCATCAGATGAGGCTGTACCTTCACATCTACTGTGGAGACTAACAAAATGGACTTTTTCTGAACAATTCACGACTTTCAAATCAACAGGTGCTTCAGGGTGGATGCATGAAATCATCCATACAGTGTGAAAAGTAACCATACATGTGAGGTTTAATCGCACAAAGTATAAATAAAACTATATCTATTATTTATGGATCTAAGAGGTCATGCAATATATATATTTTTTTCCCATTATATCTTAACAAAATTGTTGTTTTCTCATTATCATCTTTTTTTTTTTTATTCAAAAATTGTTTTTTGTTTGTTTTTTTGGTTATGAGCAAAAACTATTTTTTAGAGTTTCAGCCTCCTTTACAAAAGGTAACCAGTTACCATAATACCATTATGAGAGTTTTTGTGCTAATACGTTTTGAATACAACAATAAAATTGTAACATCACAGTTATTTTTTGGACTTTTTTTTTTTTTTTAAACAGAGAAAGATGCTGTATTATTTGTGCATTTAACATTTTCAAATGGTCTAGCAATGGACCCGTCAACACAGTAAGCGCAGGAGGCGTATATTATCAAGTAACTTTATAATGTGTGTGCATTTTATTTTTTATGTTTTTCAAAAAAGTACAGCGCTCCTATCAGCACAGTATGAAACTTAATTAGTGCTGCTGTCAGATGACGTGTTGTGTGTTTGACAAAATCATGAGAAGACGACTCTTATATGTTGTGATCATGAGAAAAATAAACAAACAAATAAATAAAAAAAAATCCTATCAGCCCCAAAAAAAGATAAAAAAATGTTTTATCTTTTTGTGAAATGTAGTGCTTGAAAAGTGTGTTTATGCTATCTTTGAAATAAGTTTGTTGGGGGTCAATAAGATCAGCAAGAATGCATTAAATTGATCAAAAATTAAATTTTTTTTAACAATTTTATGCACTTTTTTTTTTAATCATAGAATCTTGAAGTAAAATATTTCATGGATTTCACAAAAAAACACGAAGCAGCACAACTGTTCTTAACGTAATAATCATATTAAATGTTTTTTGAGCATCAAATCAGCATACAGTATTAGACTGTTTTCTGAAGGATCATGTGACACTGAAGACTGGACTAATAATGCTGAAAATACAGCTTTACATGACAGGAATAAATTACATTTTAAAATATATTCAAATAGAAAACTGTTATTTTTAAATTGTAATAATATTTCACAATATTACTGTTTTCATTGCATATTTAGAAAATAACAGCAGCCTTGTGAGCAAGAGAGACTTCTTTCAAAAACATTAAAAACATAAATAAATAAATAAATAAAAATCCTATCAGCCCCAAACTTTTGAACGGTAGTGTATGTAGACATCGAGATGGAAAGAAAAAACAACAACAACAAAAAAAGAGGTAAATCAAAAAGAACTCCCCGTCAAGCTGTTACATTAAATCTCTCAGGATAAGGGAGTTGTCCATACAGGACATGATGTGGCTCGTGTTTTCTGTATGTGTGGGAGTCTGGGATCAGCGATATGGAGCAGCGATATGGAGACGGAGGAGGACAGAAAAGCAAAGCTGGCTGTGTTTAGTACCAGTTAGAGCCAGGTTTTGCAGTGAAACACTCACTCACACACACACACACACACACACACACACACACACACAAAAACACTAGCGCTGTGCTTGGATAAACTCACTTAAGCTGTCAGCAGACAAAAGCCAGACAAGGGCTGAATAAAGCAAGACAGATAAAACTGGTTCATTAAATAGGATACAAAACTTAATGCTACGCATTTAATGCTCTTTGTGTATATAAACAGTTTGTTTAAGTATCAGTTAAGGGATTTCCCAAGCATCCCAATAATAATGACAGAAATAAGAAAAACTCCACCGGTCTGCACTTCAGATAAACAAAGCAGACAGTTTTATTCTGCAAGCGGAGCGTGTTAACAGCACTGCCCTTTAAAGCACTTGAGAGAGCATCCAACTGCTCAACTTTCCCACAATCAGTTTAAACTGAGAAGGGGTTCCACAGTTTTGATTAAAGGGTTTTTTTCCCCCCTCCTTTTGATAAATATGCCTTCAGGAACTCTAAAGTTTCTTGTGCAATGTATATACTGTTTTCACATTCTTACAATGCATGCTTGAATGATTGTGTACTGTGTATAAAAAAACAATAAATTAATAAAATTAATTTTGTATGCTTGCCTCGAAGGCCTTTCCTCTTATAGCACGAGCTGTTTTATTTAGTGATCATGGGTGTGTCAATTTCTTGTCTCACATCCTTTTTGTTGTACAACGTTTTCTGTCCCAGACAACCTAGGTTTGCCAAGTTATAAGCAAGACCCTTTTTCAAGACACAAGCTTAAAACATAATAATAATAACACTAGTGGGGGATTACTGGAGTATGAAATGTTACACAATAAAACATGAAAATACTGTGAGCTTCTGATAACCACAAAGCTTCAGGCATTTAACTAAAAATAATAATAATAATTAAAAAAAAAGACAAGCTGTTTATTAAAACAGCAGAAACCTAATGAAAAACTTGTATATGTAGACTGTAAACAGGCATAATTAAGAGCATAATAAGCTTTATTGTTCTACAATAACAGATACTGTAACTGTAATGCAGATACAGGCTGATAGGTTTCCAGTGGCTAAATACATGACCTTTCATTTGCAAAACACCAGCGCCATCTGAAGGACACAGTGTGTTACTGAAATTTAATTCAAATCATCCAAATACAAAACAATTTATCCAAACAATAAAATCATTAAACCCAAAGCACAAATCTATCCTGAAACTCTGATATGCTGAGTCTGTGATAAAGAGAAGGTGTAGCATTATGAATAATCTTATTTATTGTTCCAAAGAAAAAAAAAAAAATACAACTACTTGGTTGTGTAACAAAATATACTAGTATTTCCACCTAAAACAACAATGCAATATATAACATCACTTTAGTTTACAATGACTCAGTGTGTGATATAGAGTTGCTCATACTGTCCACTTCACTCTGAACTGCTTTGGCTAGTTGTTCTTTTGATACACCCATGTGAGGCTTTAGATGCATTCAACTCATTGTGCTGCTCGACTGCTGACTCACTGGACATTAGCATATGGTTATAAAGACTGCTGACCAGTGAAAGAGCTAGAAGAACTGCTAAGAACTGAATCATCATTAGCAAAGTGTATATTATATAATGATGCCTTGCAGGAAGTAAACAGACTATTGTAAACCCAGTTACCACACGTTTTGACCAATGCATTTCCATGTCCTTTCCAATCAATTGTGATCACTGAATAAACATTTTTTTAGAATCATTTTGATTCAGACCAGTTCTAATGAGTCATTCAGACTGATTCATTAAAAAAAAAAAAAAAAAAAAAAAAAAAGGTTTTTCACTCAACACAATTCACTGAAAAATCAGATCTCATGACACGCAAGCAAATTTAGTCTTGACAAGAGCAACAGCTAGATGATGAAATACTTTACTTCGGAGTGAAAATAAAATCTACATTCATTATAAAAATGTATGACTTTTCCAGATCTAGAAAACACATCTTAAAAATGAACTGATTTTAACAAACACCATAGAGAGAGAAATTTAAATAGACCTACATTTGAATTAAATATCTGAAAAATCTTTGACAAGTTTCATCACAACAGTCTTAACTGCTGTAGACATGAATTTTGGTGCTATGATATCAAGGTAATATTTTGATTCAGATAAATTGTCTGTGACGTATGGTTTCATACAATGTATATCAGTACCGGCTACTGATGACGCTCACTTTCAAAAGGAGTTCAGCCATGATAAAGACAAATGTATCAAACACATATAATGTCCACGCATTAGACACAACATTGCCTATCTGTATCCCTGTTCTCTCCCTATCTGCTGTCCTGATATCTCTCTCTGTCCCAACGCTCAAGACAAGAGTCACCGGAAGAAACCAGGCCAAAACACTGAAGTGAGTAAATCCTATCAAGGAAATCTCTTGGACTGTTTCCAAATCAGAGCAGAAGCTCGTGTAAGTAAAGAGTTAATCCACTTCCTGGCACAATCCCTGAATTTAACTTTCATTACTAACAAAAAGTGTCAACAAATATAATGGTTTTCTAATGATGTTTTTAATAAATTGGGACCGTGGTGGTGGTGATTACTTTTATTTTATTTTTATTTTTTAATTTTTTTCCATGGTATCACAATGCCTTGAGGTTAAGACATTTTTGCTAATTTTAAAATATTCTGTGGAAAATGGATTTAAGTACAAATACATATTAAATAAACATTCTATTTATTTTTAATAAATATTTTATACATGTGTAATATATATGTTGATCATTGTTCGTTCATGTTAGTTAATACATTTACTAATGTTAACAAATGACACCTTATTGTAAAGTGTTACCGACCATAAATAGTAATTATGAATTAACAAAGGTTTTTAGATTAAGCATGTCACACCTGGACAACTATGAACGACCCAAATAGCACGGGTGTATCATAGAATAGTAGAAAAATTCTGTAATGTTATAAATGTCTTTACTGTCACTTTTGATCAATTAAATGTATCTTTGCTTAAGAAAAGTATTTAAAAAAGTATCTCACGAACATGAAACTTTGAAACAGTTGTGTAAATATTGAAGTATGATGCAGTATATGAAGTATAATCCCATACCATGACTGTAGCATGATACTGACACAGCACAGATCTTCAGATGATCACACATCTGCTGTTGTATGCTCTCTAAACTCAAAAAGATGCAATTTAGCACTTCAGTCTACAGATTTTTTTTGGTACAGACAACAGCTTTCTTTGTATGAATAAATAGATCTTAGAGTACATAGACATGTATGGGGAGCAGTTATACATGCTCATATGTGCTGTTGAATATACACATATAAACACCTAAAAGAAAAGGAATAACCCGCAATCTGAAGGAAAAAACAGTCTCTACCCACAAACCTTAAAGGCCACTTCTATTTTTAAACGTTCTTCTTCGTTATCAGAAAAAAAAAGCACTTGACCTTCAATGGCAGACAACAGATATTTACCCTATTGCTCAGTTGGCAGACACTGAAGGGCAGTAAACTAACATTTCCTACCTGATGAGGCAGTCTCCTCTTCTACAGAGTTACTCTCTTTGTCCATAAAGGTGAAATTCCCCACTGAAAAGCGAAACTACACCGTGGCAAATGAAAAGTGCTGAGTTTCACCTGTGGGTGTGTCGGCTGGGCAAAGCGTGATCAGATATCTGACTCAAGAGCCAACACACCTATGCGTCACATGGTCAACCTCCTTTATGAGCCTAACGCTCCTTATGAGCTCAGTGATATTATAAAACAACACGACACAGGATCACTGATATCACCAGCTACTCTACGATCAAGAATAAAACTAAACATTGTTTTCTATGAAATATGTGGTCAAAATAAAAAAGGCCAAAATGCAACTATTCCAGGACTGAAACAAATAGCCTAATTGAAAGAAAAAAAAAAATAAAATAAAATAAACTCTGCTTATAATCAATAGCGAAAATGAGTGAAAGTTTAAGTTTGTAAAAGCCTCTGTATATGTGACCTTGGACCACAAAACCAGTCTTAAGTGTTAATTTGTCAAAATTGAGATGTATACATCATCTGAAGGCTGAATAAATAAGCTTTCTATTGAAGTATGGTTTGTTAGGATCAGACAATATTTGGCCGAGATACAACTATTTGAAAATCTGGAATCTGAGGGTGCAAAAAAATCTAAATGTTGAGAAAGTCACCTTTAAAGTTGTCCAAATTAAGTTCTTAGCAATGCATATTACTAATCAAAAATGAAGTTTTGATATATTTACAGTAAGAAATTTACAAAATATCTTCATGGAACATGATCTTTACTTAATATCCTAATGATTTTTGGCATAAAAGAAAAATTGATCATTTTGACCCATGCAATGTATTTTTGGCTATTGCAACAAATATACCCCAGCAACTTAAGACTGGTTTTGTGGTCCAGGGTCACATATAAGATGTGGAGTATTCAGTGAATCTCCACATTAACTTTGAATGATTGTGACCAATCGCAGATATTTCTTTAGTCTATTTAATAACCCATCCGCTTACCTCGGTTTTCCATTCCTGCGTCAAGAACACAGCAGCAGGTAGAGAGGTTCCTGAGAAAATAAGAGACAGATTGTTTGATTAGTCACAAACACTACATATTATTTCACCAATACAATGGCTGCAATGTGTTTAAAAGGTTCAGTCTGACATTAAATGACACCGTGAGAAGACATGAATGAAGAAAGAGTTAATGCAAAGTCAACGCATTATTGCAAAATAAACAGCAACAAACCAACACAAGCTATCAGCCTGAAGGGGTTTGTTTTGCGATAATGACCAGGTGACAATATAATCACACGCATTACTTAAACAAATAAATGGACATTAAATATTGATTTACTTTTTTTGTTCAATTTGATTATGTTTAAAGGAGTGTAGAAAAAGTGTGGAGTGATACGAGTCGTGAAGCAATGTAGAAAACTGGCTGCCTGTGAATGCAGCAACTGACCAATCATGCTCAAGTATCCCATGTACAGTAAATAACTACAGTCCTTTATCTGGTAACACATACCATATCTTATCCATTCAAACACCGATATGCTCCGAGAACGGACACTGCACTAGTGATACAAAACACACAGGTCTGTTAAGAGCAATACTTTTAATAAGGTAGCCCAGTGCTTAATTTGTAAATTGCGAGGTCCCGGAATAAAGCGGAGTAACGGATTCGGCATGTGATTAGAGGAGGGAGAGGACCAATCTCTAGTGATTGAAAGCGTGCATCAGTTGCTTTAATAGGGTTCGTACGGTCATGAAAAACCTGGAAAAGCTATGGAATTTTAAAACAGAAATTTCCCGGCCTGGAAAAGTTTTGTAAAAGTCATGGAATTTTATTTCACAAATCTCTGTATAATAGAGATATATTTAATCAGGTCCTGAATTTGTGTGTATATCGCATAGTTTTACTCATTCCCGCAGATTTCAAGTTTATAATGAGTGAAATTCCTGCAAACATTTATTGAATATAGCATGTAGGTTAGATGAGTAAATAAATCCACACAAAATATCAGATTAAATCAGTCATTTGAAAACAGCGTGAGGGATTCAGCTGTACCGCGTCTTCTCTCTTTCACTCTCTCAAAGCGGCTTCACATCGGCGCATCTCGTCTGCACTACAAGAGCTACTGCACGCTGATTCAAGACTTTCGCTCGCATCTCGGGACAGTTGACAGAAAGAAAACGCATGCATCGCAGTCGGTCTTGTGATAGCAGAGGGTCTGTTCGCATGTCGCGTCTTTTGCACACTTATTTCGTTATTTCAAATGTAAATGTCCAGCAAGCGCACTCATAATAGAAGATTTTCATGAAATATATCCATGCTATAGGTCAGCACGAACGTCTTTCACTGGTGAACGGTCTGTTGCTGGTGCAGATGTTCAGCCAGGTGGACAAGTTGAGAACCGTTTCGCGGAGGATGCCAGGTGTTCGAGAGAGAGAAGAAAAAAAAGGGATATTCGAATCTCAAAATTGAAAATCGAATGCCAACTCACTGAACGAATATTCGAATAATCGAATATTCTGGTCCAGCACTAATGCAAATACAGTCTGTTTTTTGGTCAGACAAACACTGCACACAGGCTAAATGTAAATGTAACTCTCTGTAAATCCACTCTCTGTCATTAGGTGGCGCTTATGGAACAGCAGAATTACAGATGTTTCCATGTAACCTATTATATTATATTCATATTCATAATATTCATATATTCATTTGTATAATTCCCTTAACACTCTTTTAAATCCTCCCAGCTATCTGCCATATTTTCACACAAAACGAAACTACTCTGCATGCTGTGCGCACATGAGACTGTTACTTAAAACTCTGCTTTATCCTGGACAAAATATATTTATCTTTATTTCTTCAAATCATGATAATCTAATACGGTTTTATTGATAATTAAAATATGAAACGGTAGTACTAACTGTGTGGGATTTTATTATGATTTATCATCAAACCGGTAATTGTTCCATCCCTAATAAGAAATAATGGTTACTTGACTTGCATATTCCTTACAGCACGAAACTACTCTCACAATAAACATTATTCAGGATGTGTTATGTAATTGTGGAATTTTAAAGAGTTGCTGATTTCTTAACTGGTTTAATTGTGTCTTAAGATGATTATTACCAAACATTACTAAAAGCAAATATCTTTTTTACACAACAGATTTTTTTTTTTTTAAACTATCCAAAAATACGCCAATTAAATTGTAGTGTTTTTTTTTTTCTGTATGTTTTTGTGTTACTGTATATCAGACTGGCTCAATTCTCAAACTGTTCTGTGCCTTTCCACCAAACAAAAGGGGGGTTCAATCTGGAAAGATCGGTTCACCTCCGGCCATAAAAAACTGCTGGTCTCAAACGGCATAGGGGAGCAGAGGGTATAGAAATGCTGGTGCTGTCTATGATAGTCCCATTGAGCAATGAAATGGCCTTGCACTGCATTACTCTGTATGTCTAAATATATAAAACTGAAAGAGAGAGATGCGACATGCAAGAGAGAATGAATCATCAGGTTCAGTTTCAATAGCAGTAAAGGCAGAACAGAATATCAAGAGTTGATATATGCCAGTACACATAAATCACACCGGTACTTTAAACAGAGCAACAAAAGTGGCAAACTGCCTGCAAAAACACAAGTGTTTGTTTTTAGACTGGTTATAGTCATGTAAACAACATGTACTGTAGGAGAGTTAAGTTTAGAGATGTTCCGATACCCTTTTTCCCTTCCTGATACCGATTCCGATACCTAGGGTATCGGTCGATATCGAGTACTAATCTGATACCTGGGTGTGTATCTGGTTATACAGCTGTATATACTACTAACCCTGTATTAAATGATACAATTGTGTGCTTCACCATAGATAGATAGATAGATAGATAGTCTGGCGAGTAAACAAAAAATATAATATATAATGTTTGGAAAATAACATCTTTTTAAATATCTAAAAGTACACCAACATCAGTCAGTCAAGCATTATAAATATATTATGATAATCAAGTATTTAATGATAGAACTTTAGCAATTACAATTAAAACTTGGTAACCATGTTTGAATGCATATTAGTCATTTTGACTGAACTTAGGACTGGTGGTGGTGATTTTTTGGTCATTCAGTGTTTCTGTAAAAATGGGGAAAAAACTATCAATAATACTGATAAGATAATAATCATACTATGAATTCTACTAAGAACAATATAAAACGCACTAAGAGCTTTTGGATTCATGAATATTAATCACGTTGTCTGCATTGGCTCGAACTGTTTTGCTGAAATCAAAACAGGGACGATAATAGACGAGCACCAGCCAATGAGATTGTTGTTTGCACATTAGCTCCGCCTACTACAGGAGAACCCGGCAGTTAAGCTGAAGAATTCCAAAGGAGCTCCGTTATTTTGACAGGAAAATACAACAAAGAATATCGTTTACATACCATGCAGAATTGACACGCTACATGTAAGACCCTCTCGCTCTCTCTGCGTGTGAGGAAAAAAGCAAAGAGACGGCGAGTCGAGCGCTTCACACTAGAGCTTACGGTACATCAAAAACAGGTGCACTGCGCATTCATTCAGATGATCTGAAAAATAGCACAGATCACTTGACGGAGAGTGAAACTCTGAAGCGCTCAATCAGTGTTCGGCAAGTGACAATATATCTGTGCTAAACTTATACATAGCCTCCAACTCACACACTGGCGAGTAAAATCTGATTATTTATTAGCCAGTGGCTAATATTAGACATCATTTAGTCACCCAGGGTGAAGATTTAGTCGCATATGTGAGTGATTTACTGGCAATGTACTAGCACGTTTGTATTTCTTCTTCGCTGCTCTAAATAGGGGTTGCTTGTGGCAACAGCACAACTTCCTGTTTTTGCATTCTGAGCAGTGAAGAAGAATTGATTTCCGATTTGCAGCATTAAGGAAAGCTAGCGCACATAACTATAGGTCTTGTTTAAGAAAATGGTATCGGATCGGTACATGGGTTCAAGTACTCGCCGATACCGATGCCAGAATTTTTTGTGGCATCGGTGGAATTTCCGATACTAGAATCGGAACAACCCTAGTTAAGTTATCATTCATTTCTCAAGTCTGTGTAAACACAGCGAGTTCATCTGGTTGAGCACCAGGACTGGGCTGACAATACCGATTTCTCAATCATAATCGACTGTCATTTTAATGAACTGATATCAATTCTTCAAGAATGGATCTTGTAATCTACAACATTTTCAAATGCCAGAACAAAACTTCATTAAACATTTGTAGTAAGCATTTCATCCAATCAATCACAATAAACTTTGTTACTTTCGACAAACAAAGTCTAAGCTTTCAAATTCAGTCAATTTTAACACAAAATTCAAACAGCACCCACTGTCTTGATGCTCTTTGATGTGGCGTGACAGATCGATGTGAGCTCCTCAATTCAAGTGGCAGCAAGCAGCACACATGAACAGATCATCTGTTCCTCTTTACTACTAGTTATAGTACAAAATGAACATGAATGAGGCGTTGAAAGAAACAGAAAAACTTACTGAAATGTGGCCGAAATGTGGCCGAAATGTGGCCGAATACTGAACACAGTTTTTCGCATTTTTTCCCCATATGTATTTTTCCAATTTTTTTTTCTATATATATACCATTGCATAAATTAAACAGCCATGATGTTAATTTTATTGTTTTGTCTTGCTTTTCAAAGAACAAAAAAAAACAAAAAAAAAACAATTACAAAACAACAATTTAAAAACATTTACTTAACACTGATTTTTTTTTTTTTTTATACATTCAAGCAGACATTAGCCTATACCAACAAAGCACAATTAGTAAAATAATATTATTTGACATTTTTGTGACCCCCTTCTTGAATCAGGCAAGTATCTTTTACTGTACAAATTAATGCAGCCTTGCTGAGCAGAAGAGAATTATTTTAAAACATTACAAAATTTTACAGATCAAAATTTGAACACTACGTTTGAATGTTATAATAATATTTCATCATTATTATTGTCTTACTTTATTTTACAGAACAACAGTAAAATTGCAATACAAAATGTATGAATGTTGATGGACTTCCTCCTACTTCCTTTTTCTCAGTTTTTATTTTGGCAGAAACCCAAAGGAAGTCCTCAGTGCTTCTTTTTGTTGACAACAGCAGATTTATAAATGATTCTCTTTACAAATTTGTGAAGATGTTTGTTGCATGTATCACATTGTCACAAGCCTTGTAAAAATTATACAGTAACCAGCAACAACCACCCCTTCCTCTTCTCATCGGAAACATGCGATGCAGTACTAAACAGTCTCTCGCTGTCGGTGCTTGTAATGATTTTAGTGTCTTTCTAAGACACTTTTAAAATGCTTCCACATTGATGAGATGTTTGCTGCAGTGCGTGCCTCTATTTGATGGTGTCACATCATTGTTTGGTACAATTTATTCTGTCTTTTTGCTTATTCTAATTTTGGTTGCCGAACATTCGGTGTATCCCTAATATTAACTCTTAAAAGCTGTACTTATATATATACACACATACACACACACACATATACATACATATATATATATATATATATATATATATATATATATATACATATATATACACATATATATATACACATTGGCTGCCCACTGCTCCAGGTGTATGTTCACTACTGTGTGTGTGCACTTGGATGGGTTAAATGCAGAGCACAAATTCAGAGTATGGGTCACCATACTTGGCCACAGACCACTTCCCTCCCTTCTATATATATGAATTTATAAATTTAATTGCACTCATGCCAACTCTGAAGCTCATTAAACGTCTGAAAATACACCTACAAGCCACTTTTGTGTTCTTCTGTTCCACCTCAATGGAAAATAATAATTGTGTTAATACTGATTTAATTTGATTGGTATCTTATTCTATTTGTTCTTATTCTATTGTTTTAATTAGAAATTTTAAAAAGCTTATAAATGTTTTTTTTTTTTTTAATTTGACATAAACGATGACATACTTTTAATAAAGTTAGAAAAATGCCATTACAAAGGTAAAAATAAAATTCCCCTGTAAATCACTTTAAGGAGTCAAATATCACCTTGTAATGGGAAGGCTAATTTTTGATCAGATTTTTTTTTAATTAAACATTAGTCGTTCAGTTGTTACCATCTTACATTAGGGACTCGTCTGACTTCATTAATAAGATTTCTGATTTAACTGATTTACCTGAAACTTCTTTATTATTAACTTTAGACATAAGCCTTTATACTAATATCTCACATGAGAAAGGACTCAGTGCCCTTAGACATTATTTTTTGTCACGTGGTGATGTTATTCCACCTTCGGATTTCTTGGTTGAGATGGCTTCGTATGTCTTGAAGTATAATTATTTTAATTTTGATAAGGATTTTTTTCTTCAGATTAGCGGTACAGCTATGGGCTCAATTTTTGCCCCAAATTATGCTAATTTGTTTATGGGATATTTCGAACATCGCTATGTATTTGATGCTCAAAAAAATCCTTTTTGTTCACGTATTGTTAAATGGTATAGATATATTGATGATATATTTTGTATTTTTTTGGGAGATAAAAATGAGGTTGAAGAGTTTGTCTCGATTCTTAATAATTTTGATGAAGATTTGGAATTTACTTTGGAGTGTAACTCGTTGAGAGTACATTTTTTAGATATGTGGGTCCAAAGACAAGATGATAAATTGATAACAACTTTGTACACCAAGGACACGGATCGTAATACTTTACTTGCAACCAGTTTTCATCTGACTTTTTAAAAAAAGGGACTTCCTATGAGTCAATTTTATAGATTGAGGAGGATTTGTTATTCTGATGAAGACTTTATTGAAAAATCGAAAATCATGAAAAATAAGTTTTTAGATAGGGGTTACCCTTCAGGATGGATTGAAGAAGCGTTTAATAATGCTTTTCAAAAGACACGTTCGGAGTTGTTAAAAAAGAAAACGAAAAAAGTAAAAAAAAAAATTATTTTACGTTTATTACAACACATTCGACTAAGTCTTATTTAATGAGATCGATTTTTAAGAAATATTGGTATTTGTTGTCCTCTGATCCGGAGTTGGGTACCATTTTTCAATATCCACCTTTGATTGTCTACAAACGTTCTAAAAATTTGAAAGATTTTTTGGTACATGCTCGTTTTCAGACAGATACGCTTGAGTCTACTCAGAGATTACTTACCCCGATACCAAATGGTAATTATCGATGTGGTAATTGTGCTCAATGCAATAATACATCAAAAACTTCTTTCTTTTGTCATCCTAGAACTGGTAAGAAATATAGAATTAACTCTGTTATTACCTGTGATTCTACGTATGTTGTTTAATTGATTCATTGTCCTTGTGGTTTAGCTTATGTTGGAAAAACATCACGTCAACTTAAACAAAGAATTAGTGAACAAGAGTTCTATTAGGAGAAAAGATTTGAACTATCCAGTTGCAGCTCATTTTCATGCCTGTAATCATGATGTTTCCACGTTACGTTTTTGTGGTATTGAAAGGGTTAATGTGCCACCTAGAGGTGGCGATATTGAATTGCTTTTACAACAACGTGAGCTGTTTTGGATTTTTACCCTTCAGACACTATCACCTAATGGCATGAATGATGAAGCTCTATTTAATGTGATGTTATAATGTAATTTGTTTTTGATCTGTGTGTTAGCATGTATGTATAGGATGCGTTTATGTGCACATGTATATGGGTTAATGTTGTTAATGATGTACCCATGGTGGGTTGTTATCAATCAATGGATCTTTACAGAGATTGGTCATGAATTTGTTTTTAAATGTGGTTAACTTTGTGACTGTCATGTTTGAAAAGAAAATAGTTCCTGATGAAGGTCATGCGACCGAAACGTCGTTAATAAATATTTGATATATTTTTGGCATAGATAGTGTGCGGGATGTGTTTTTGATTTTTAGTTTTTGACCTGGCTGGTCCTTGTTTTCTACGCACCTATTCATTGCCGTCAGGTGTGCGGAGTTTTTTGCTAATTGAATTAAACATTAGAAAAAAATAATTAGGCTATATCTTAGGAAGCTGAGACACTCCTTCATTCAGAAGGCATAAAACTGAAAGCAACTCAAACCTCAATGAAACATTAAATGACATATATTAGTTTAAACAGAGTTCTTAAAGTCAATTTGAAGGAGATCATGGTGTATTTTGTATAAAGTTTTTTTGTTTTTTTTATACAAAATACACCATGAAAATATTTTTTTATACAAAATACAAAAATAAATTGAACTGAAACTGGAATATATGAAACACACTGATTCTGAAAGGCATTTCTAAATAGTTTTAATACAGTCCTTAATGCCAATTTGGAGGAGAGCATGATAAATTTTGTTAAGCTGTTTTGAAAACCACCATACATTAAAATCTGTAGAAATAAATAAATGAAGATGATTAATTTAGCCCCGATGTGTCAATTTATCTCCCCCCCCCCCCAGAATCTTTATTATATATATATATATATATATATATCTCAACATAAAAAAGTAAATACAATTTTAGGTAGAATTATTCATAATAGCACATATTAACAAAATACATTACATTGGGATATGCTGTTAAACTGATACAAATTTACTCACACAGTCACATAAGTAAGCAATTACATAAGCCATGATGTGGCTATGGAAAGGTGATTACAGTTGCTTGCGTGTTTCATATGAAACATTTTTTGCCTTTTGCACTTCCGCAGAAAGTTAAATGCTTTGGCTTCCCTGTAATTGCACTGCTAAATTTATTCAAAGTGTTGCTGCTGTTCACAGAATCAGAATCAGCACAGAACACCCTATGCATACTGTTTGTTTCTATAGTGTGCTGTTGGGCCTCCACTAATAAGCCTCTTTAAACAGAACGTCGCTCTCTGTTCTCTTCTCTGTACGGCTGGAGCAGCTTTAAGCACCAGACTAATGTGCCCTATGAACCCTGGGACAGCAGATGTGAAATATCCCCTTGCACCAAGAGCAGGATCAAGGTCAGCAGATCTAATCTAGATCCTTCAACGGCAAAAGCTGATTGAAGTGTCACACTGTCACCAGGACAGCTCAGCTGCTGCCTCACATGTGATCAAGATAGGTAGGCATATTCATAGGGAATCACGTTTAGTTTCATTAAAAGTGTTGCATTATTGGTGGTATATGTACACTAGGGCTGCACGATATATCGTTTCAGCATCGATATCGCGATGTGCGCATCCGCGATAGTCACATCGCAGGATGTGCGATGTTTAGTAGGCCTGATCGTTATATTTATACTGATCGTTTTCTTTGCTCACACACAGACACCGTGTCTACTCCGGACGCGACAGCTGCACAGAGATACCCATTTTTAAATAAATTTAGTAGCAGAGCTACTGCAAGCGATTTTCAGTGCTGGAAATCCATTTATCCTTTGTTGAAACTTCCGCGTCGTCGAGGAGAGCACATCACGGATGTTTAGCAACGGCAGGCGCCAGGAAAGCGCAAGCTCCCGAGCGCTTTGGAAAGGAGGAGGAAGTGGCGCGGCGGGAGTTTTCCACGCGTTTGCAGATGCACCATGTGAACGGCCCCAAAGTCTTTCTACACTGGATGCGACAAAGCGACCGTTGCCAATCGTGTCAACTTTGTGTCAGTACGTCATAAATAGAGCGAGGCATATCAGTTTACTGGCGGGGATTCGTCGTGTCGCGCCGCATCCAGTGTAGTACGACACATATGCGCGAAACCGTGTCAAAATGCATGTCTCCAAGTATCCTTGTAAAAAAAAAAAAAAGTTGCTTATGTCTTAGATAAACAATTGAGAAAGAAAGAGGATAACAATAACAGCAGTTTAATGTCTCTGTTGCTTTCTGTGTCATAATCAAACAACAAAACAGAGAAAAATCACTTTTGTAGCTTTAACACAGATTTATTAGATTTAATTTATACAATGAAGACTGTATTATGCAGTGTTATTTTACATTTTATTATTCAATTTCTGCACCTGAATACTGTTGGACTTGCCTTAAAAATACAAAGCACTGTTTATTTCATTTGTATCTTTGTTCTATTATATTTATCTATGCTTGTAAATTGTTTATTTCCTATGCTGATTCACTCACCTACAAAATCAATATTTTTTTTTTCTCTCCAAATAGAGCTATTCAAGTCATTTGGTGTTTTTTTTTTTTTTTTTTTCATATCGCAATATATATCGCAGAAAAACAAAATATCGCAATGTGAGTTTTTTCCAATATCGTGCAGCCCTAATGTACACCATAACATCTTTGTTGTCAGTGACACAAAAGGAACATTTCATGTAATTCCACAAAAGTATTTACAACATCTGAATCATACTGTGATTTAAAAAGGTTTATTTAAGCTTTAAAGTTGTCATTCCAATGCAGGTGTTTCTATAGGTATACAGGTGTTTCATGGACACGTTGTTCACTTGGCTGATCATGAAAACCTCATACTGAGAAGTCAGAAACCACATTTACAAGGATGATTTGAGGATCAGTCATCAGCAGTGAAAAAGGATGTGTCAACCATGCATGACAACATTAATGAAACCCTATCCTACTAATAGCAAAACAAACAGATTACATTTTCTCTATAGGACTCCAGTGGTCATTGACAGGGGGAACAGAGAATGTAAAAACAAAAATCAATTTCCAATTAACCACTGACTATACTGACCAAACAAAGGGCCTCTGTAAGTTAGGTAAATTTAAAAATGTAAGACCTTTGTTAAGAGCAAGTAAATTAATGGAAACACAACACAACACGTTTTTGTGTAAAAGTCTAGAAGCAGACAATGAGTTTTTTTAAAAAGTTTCCCAGCGTAAATGTCTAAAGATCCTCAAATCAGATATATTTACTTGAGAAGCAAAATAAGATCAATCAAAATTAAGTGAGTTTATGATTCAAACCAGAACAATTATTTGATAGTGAGCTAAATTATAAGGTTAAACAAGTTTTCATTTCCCATCGACAGATATTTGTTCATATTTTAAGTAAGAACTTACTTAATTTTGTTCAGTTTCACAAGACTTCATTTTACGCATGCATCAAGTAAATCTTGATTTAAGGACGTTTAGATTAATATAGGAAAACAAATTTACAGATATACACACGTGGTCAGAATTGTTGGTACCCTTGGTAAATATCACAAAAAAAAAAAAAAAAATGAAAAAAAAAAATCTAACCTTTCATTGAACTAAAACAATTGAAAATGGGGGGGAAATCTCATTATGAAACAAATGTTTTTCTAAAATACACATTGGACACAATTATTGGTAACCCTAAAAATTCGGTGAAGTATATTCCCATTCATATTTACAATTTTGAGCACACCAGGGTAATCATGAACATAAAATTATCCAGCCATGGCTTCCGTTTCACAGGAATATAAATGGGAGGGAAAACAAAGCCCAAATTCCCTTAAAGGGATAGTTCACCCAAAAATGAAAATTTGATGTTTATCTGCTTACCCCCAGGGCATCCAAGATGTAGGTGACTTTGTTTCTTCAGTAGAACACAAACGAAGATTTTTAACTCAAACAAAAGTCGATGGGCACACAATCTTTGAGAGAAAAAAAAACATGCACACACAAATCCAAATTAAACCTTGCGGCTCGTGACGATACATTGATGTCCTAAGACACGAAACGATCGGTTTGTGCGAGAAACTGAACAGCATTTATATAATTTTTTTACCTCTGACGCACCACAATGTCCAGCCATCCTGAGCTCATCCACAACATCCGGCGTGTGACGCGTCAACGGCTCTGGAACACAGATCCCTACATATCGCGACCCATAGAAACCGTCGCTAATGAGGCATCTACAGTGGGGCAAAAAAGTATTTAGTCAGCCACCAATTGTGCAAGTTCTCCCACTTAAAAAGATGAGAGAGGCCTGTAATTTTCATCATAGGTATGCCTCAACTATGAGAGACAAAATGAGAAAAAAAAAAAATCCAGAAAATCACATTGTAGGATTTTTAAAGAATTTATTTGCAAATTATGGTGGAAAATAAGTATTTGGTCAATAACAAAATTTCATCTCAATGCTTTGTTATATACCCTTTGTTGGCAATGACAGAGGTCAAACGTTTTCTGTAAGTCTTCACAAGGTTTTCACACACTGTTGCTGGTATTTTGGCCCATTCCTCCATGCAGATCTCCTCTAGAGCAGTAATGTTTTGGAGCTGTCGCTGGGCAACACGGACTTTCAACTCCCTCCAAAGATTTTCGATGGGGTTAAGATCTGGAGATTGGCTAGGCCACTCCAGGACCTTGAAATGCTTCTTACGAAGTCACTCCTTTGTTGCCCGGGCGGTGTGTTTGGGATCATTGTCATGCTGAAAGACCCAGCCACGTTTCATCTTCAATGCCCTTGCTGATGGAAGGAGGTTTTCACTCAAAATCTCACGATACATGGCCCCATTCATTCTTTCGTTTACACGGATCAGTCGTCCTGGTCCCTTTGCAGAAAAACAGCCCCAAAGCATGATGTTTCCACCCCCATGCTTCACAGTAGGTATGGTGTTCTTTGGATGCAACTCCGCATTCTTTCTCCTCCAAACACGACAAGTTGAGTTTTTACCAAAAAGTTCTATTTTGGTTTCACCTGACCATATGACATTCTCCCAATCCTCTTCTGGATCATCCAAATGCTCTCTAGCAAACTTCAGTCGCGCCCGGACATGTACTGGCTTAAGCAGGGGGACACGTCTGGCACTGCAGGATTTGAGTCCCTGGCGGCGCAGTGTGTTACTGATGGTAGCCTTTGTTACTTTGGTCCCAGCTCTCTGCAGGTCATTCACTAGGTCCCCCTGAGGTTGTGGACAGGTGTCCAACCCCTGAGGTTGTGGACAAGTGTCTTTTATACTGATAACGAGTTCAAACAGATGCCATTAATACAGGTAACGAGTGGAGGACAGAGGAGCCTCTTAAAGAAGTTGTTACAGGTCTGTGAGAGCCAGAAATCTTGCTTGTTTGTAGATGACCAAATACTTATTTTACCGAGGAATTTACCAATTAATTCTTTAAAAATCCTACAATGTGATTTTCTGGATTTTTTTTCTCATTTTGTCTCTCATAGTTGAGGTATACCTATGATGAAAATTACAGGCCTCTCTCATCTTTTTAAGTGGGAGAACTTGCACAATTGGTGGCTGACTAAATACTTTTTTGCCCCACTATATATATATATATATATATATATATATATATATATATATATATATATATATATATATATATATATATGTATGTATGTATGTATGTATGTATGTATGTATATATATATATATATATATATATATATATATATATATATATATATATATATATATATATATATATATATATATGTGCCAGAGCAGGTTGACGCGTCACGCACCGGATGTTGTGACAGTCGGACATTGAGGTTTATCAGAGGTAAAAAATTATATAAATACTGTTCAGTTTCTCGCACAAACCGATCGTTTCGTGTCTTAGGACATCAATGTATCGTCACGAGCCACAAGGTTTAATTTGGATTTGTTTGTGCATGTTTTTTTTTTTTCTCTCAAAGATTGTGTGCCCATCGACTTGCATTATAGGACTAACAGACTGCAACGGTTTGAGTTAAAAATCTTCGTTTGTGTTCTACTGAAGAAACAAAGTCACCTACATCTTGGATGCCCAGGGGGTGAGCAGATAAACATCAAATTTTCATTTTTGGGTGAACTATCCCTTTAACCATACATCACAATGAGAAAAACCAAAGAATATATTTCTGATGTGCAGCAAAAGATAACTGAGCTTCACAAACTAGAAAGTGACTTTAAGAAAAGAGCTAGAGCAGTGAAAATTCCCATTTCCACCATCAGGGCAATAATTAAGAATTTCCAATCAACATAAAATGTTACGAAACTGCCTGGAAGAGGACGTGTCTCTATATTGTCCTAATGCACGGTGAGAAGGAGACTTTGAGTGGCCAAAGACTCTCCAAGGACCACAGCTAGAGAACTGCAGAAAATAGTCTCGGGGTCAGAAAACCTTAAAAAATATAATCAAACCTACACCACATGTTGTTTGGGAGGGTTTCAAGAAAAAATAAATAAATAAATAAATAAAAAAAATAAAAAAATCAAGAAAAGAAAATGCTCGCATGCAAAAATAATCCCCAGCATATTCAGTTATCAGACACGACTGGAACTTCAAATGGGACTGGCTTCTATCGTCAGATGTAATTAAAAAATTTGCTTTTAGCAGCAAACACTCAAGATGGGTTTGGTGAACACATGGATAAAAAGTAGCCCATGTTTACAATGAAATATACTGCTGTATTTTTAATGTTGTGAGCCTATATTTCTGCTGGAGGTCCTGGACATCTTTTTTTCGACACATGGCATCTTTGATTCTATCAAATACCAACAGATAAAAAATCTAAAACTGACTGACTCTGTTAGAAATCTTATAATGGGCCATATTTGGATCTTCCAATCAGACAATATTCCAGAAACAAAACTTAAAAACAATGCAAAAAGGGGTCACTGGGTACAAAACCAAGCTTCTGCTATGGCCATTCCAGTCCTCTGACCTGAACCCTATAGAAAATGAGTGGGGTGAACTGAAGAGAAACACCATCATGGAGCTGGGAATCTAAAGGGTCTGGAGTGATTCTGGATGAAGGAATGGTCTCTGATCTCTTGTCAGGTGTTCTCTGACCTCATCAGGCACTATAGGAGAAAACTCAGAGCTCTTAAACTGGCAAATGGAGGTTTCAAAAAGTACTGAATAAAAGGGTATCGTTAATTATGTCCAATGTGTATTAGAGAAAAACATTTATTTCATTACGATATTTCTCCCCATTTTAAATTCTTATTCTCTAATGAAAGGTTAGATTTTTGTGATTTTTTTAAACAAAAGTTCAAAATAATTAATGCAGATTTATTTTCACAGCCTTCTTTGATCATATTTACCATGGGTACCAACAATTCTGACCACGTGTGTACATGTAATGCTAAATTTCTTTTGAGGCCTTAAATTGTGGAAGAGACAATTAAGACTTTTTAAAACATTTTCATGAAGAAGCAATAACTAAACATCACTGTTTCAATCAATGATTTCAGTCCTACAAAAAATATTTTTGGTTGCCAAAATTTTGGTGCATCACTGGTGTTAAGGCCAAAGTGTTTTTTTTTTTTTTTTTTAAACAGTGCATATGCTAAGGGTACAGCTGAACAAACAGCCTTTCAAAGTAAAGATACTTAAAAAGTTGAATTCTTGTCCAGCATTTATTTTTGTTGCATCTCCAGTAGTTTGTTGTTGTTGTTCTGTTTCCTTTTAAGCCAATGTTGTCACTTTGTGGACAAATTACAAAAAAAAAAAAATAAATAAATAAATAAATAAAATGACGGTGCACACAAGTTGAGCAGACGATGTTAGAAATATCTGGCTGCACTCATACTGTGCTGAAAATGAAATTTACATCACTTGTACTGTATGCATATGTATAAAACAATCTAAGTATACTTTGGGCTTTAAAATTTAATGTGAGCATCAACAAAAACTGAAACACACAAGATAGAATATTTCTGTACATTACACAAAACTTGACAGACGCGAGTCGTCATTCAGAAACAAAAGAGATTAATCAATCATTCTTTCTATAGTTTTGACATGAGGGTAAACATAAACAAATAAAAGTGTACAAAAAAAGTGCAGATGGAGCACTGAATTAAGGTGGTAACAAATCTGTAAGGCACACGGTCTAACCCGTTTCGTCAAACTGGTTTGGCAGCTCATGAACACTGTCCACAGTTATGAAAAAATGCGGCGCCGCTGAAGTTATCTTGAATAGTACACGCTCACAGAGGGCATGTTAAGACAAATGACCTCTGAGGAAAACCGACTGTTACAGGTCTGTACTTTGACAATTCTCTGGCAGCCCTGCCCATATTCAAATAAAAGCAGACTTGCTTTAAAATGCTTTGATCTATATTCAAATACAGCCAATATGGCTTTTAAATGTACAACTGATCAGAAACTCACCTTACATTCATTCAAGGCCCATTATAATTCAATGACATATTTATATCTTAACAGTAAGTGAAGCAATAAAACGGTCAACACCAGCATTACATGCACTGACACTGTGACACTCCCACTAGACTAGGAAACATGAGCAATGAACACCTTAAGCCGCCATTTTACTGACACTAAATGCAAGAGCAAACACATGACAGTCGGTGCTGTGTGCGTGTGAGGTGAACAGTATAACATGGACTGCAGGGATATGTTAATCAAATTAATAACTACAACAAATGAATGAGTGAAATGTCCTCAGAGTAGAGAAACTGCCGTGCACCGAAAGCCTGTCAGAAATGAGACAGAACTGGACTGACTGGTTGTGCAAAGTGACCCAGTGTCACTGCAATATTTACATAGCTGTGAGAGTTTAAAGTGCAACCTAGATTTTTAGCTCAAACCAGCAGCATGCGTGCAAACACACAGCACAGATCTAAAACACTGAAACTGTCAATGCGGCAATAAAGGAGTAGTTTTTATAGAAGACTTTCTTCACACGATGAATAATATGTGCAGTTTTCCATGCAATGAGGAAAGAGGCTGTTAGGCTATAAAATTTTTTTTAAAAAAAAGCTATATGAATGTATCATAAACATAGTCCATATGTTCTATGGCCAGTTGCATAAACTTCGCAGTAGGTAGTTATAGGAACTCAGTTATAGGAACTAGCCGTAAGGGCCTTCCCCGAGAACTACATTTTCCCCTAGAGCCATCTTCCTGCTTGCATTTGCATTTCGTACTGCCGGTAGGAACTCAGAAGTTACGGAAGCTTGTTTTCTATGTATCGCTGTTTTCCGTGTTTGTGGAGTAGAGGTTGACTGATACCAATGTGTTGCAGGGCTCTACAGTGTGAAAACCACTGCGTGCGACTATGAAAAAATATTTAGGAGCATCTGTGTGACTGACCCGATCAGCATATTTGTGTTTGCGCTGAGGGAGCTCCAAAGGCTTCTAATGTACTTACAACGTGTTTTTGAAGTGTTGAGTAATGCATCACAGACGTATCCTCTCATTATAACAAAGTGTAGATAGAGTATAAACAAGAGATTCGTTGTGCAGTGTAAGGAGCTTTGTTGATTATAATGGAGTTTTGTGAGATCGCAATGAATTAAGATGAGTGACAGCTTTTAATGATTAAGGGAGTTTGCAATGTGATATTGATTTATTACAACAGTTCATTAAACAAGAAGTTAATATTAAGTGACTTATATTGTTTGACTACAACACTATTGCCTTATTTTGCTCTTTTTCGTCAACGAAAATAGTTTCAAAGTAACAGCTGAGCCGCTGCGCATCTCCATTCAAACAAAGCGGTGTTTCATTTATGAATGAACTGTGTTTTAAACTAATCTAGTGAGTCAATGATTCAATTACCCATTCACATGCTTCGTTCCCGAATGAATCAATTGAATGAATGATTCAATGATAAAATCAGTGACTTGCCGCAACCTACTGGCAGTTTTAGTTTAATATTTAAAATATCTTTTATGTTATTTAAATCATTTAATATTTCTATATTCAAAATTTTATATTTAAAACATTAACCTCAACATGAATTTAATTGCACTCATGCGACCTCTGAGCCTCATTAAATGTCTGAAAATACACTTACAAGCCACTTGTGTGTTCTTCTGTGCCACCTCTGTAGTACAAATTTATTTCTTAAATACTGATTTCATTTGATTGGTAATTTATTCTTATTCTACTTGTTTTTATTCTGTTGTTTTAATTAGAAATGTTAAAAAAGCTTTTAAATGTTTTTTTTTGAATTTGACATAAAAGATGACATACTTTTAATAAAGTTAGAAAAATGCCATTAGAAAGGTAAAAACAAAATTCCTTGTAAATCACTTTAAGGAGTCAAATATCACCTCGTAATGGGAAGGTTAATTTTTTTCATCAGAATTTTTTATTATTGATTAAAAGGTACTCCTAAATTTTTGACAGTGCTCCTAAATTTTTTAAATTAGGAGCACAAGCGCTCCTAAAAAGAAAAGTAAACGTAGAGCGCTGTGTTGTATTGTGGTGTATTTTACTGATACCAATAACTAACTTGGACTGAACTGGCCGATAACCAATTAATCAACTAATAGTTTTTAAAATGGATACTGAAAACTAAAATAGTGCCAAAAAAAAAAAAAACAGTACTGAACAATAAAAATGTTCAATGCAAGCAGCAGCTCAAAACAGTTTATTTAATCACAGGCAGAAGTTTACTTCAAGAATGAACAAAGTGGCATAGAGGAGTTTGAAATTCTACGTTTAGCCTATGTTTCATGCATTCTGGCTAATGAATGCAAACAAGTGACCAGCTGGAGATAAAGTAGTGCAAACAGATGGTAACAATCATGACATCAAACATTTGGGTCGGACTTGCATGTGTTTGTCACATTATTGTAACCACTACTACATCATTTCAGCCTAGCAAGCAAACATACTACTTTTCTCCACTAATGCAGCATCTCAAGAAATTACTGTATAATGATATGAAAACATGTACATTGGTGTACCGGATGTGTATGGTTTTGTTGTACATTAGGGTGTGCGATATGGACAAAAATGTTATCTCGATATTTTCTGGGATTTTATCAATAACGATAATTAGACAATATTTTGCTGAGTGTGTTATTGTGCCACTACCGTGAACAGCTGACTCCTAAAGTTTTTTTTATGTTCTTCATATTCTGTGTGGTGGTCAGTTCACAGCAGTGATAGAAATTAATATTTTTTCCAATAAGTTTAAATTGATTTGTACCTTTTATGGGCTTTTTTATGTTTATAAAGCCATTGTTTCTAAAAGTGTGAATCATCTTTGAGTCAAATTCTTACATGTAATCAGTCAATTAGAATAATAAGACATTTGGGATGTTACCAGGCAAATGAAATCAGTATCAACAAATGCTGTTACAAATGCATTAATATGTTTTGATATTTTAAACATAATACAGTGAATAGTGATATTTGAAATTATTAAAAAAAAAAAAGATAAGATACTGTAAATGTGAAATTAAAACCACCAGTAGGTGGCAGAAAGTCACTGTTTATAAGTGAGTCATTGCGATTGAACCGAATCATTTAAACCAGGGGTGTCAAACTCCGTTCCTGGAGGGCCGCAGCCGTGCAGAGTTTAGTTCCAACCCTGCTCCAACACACATACCATGTAGTTTTCAAATAACCCTGAAGGACTTGATTAGCTGGATCAGGTGTGTTTAATTAGGGTTGCATCCAAACTCTCCAGTTTGACACCCCTGATTTAAACAGTTGGTTCATTCAGGAACGAAACACTGTCATGTTGCTCAGAGACGTAAAACAGTGCTGTGACTGTGTTTGGAATTATTTTTGTTGTCGTAAGAGCAAAAACAGGCAATATGGTATCTAAAACGTAAGTCTCTATTAACTTCTTGTTTATTGAACTTTTGTATAAAATCAATATCACATTTGTAATCATGCTGATTTTAAAAAAAAAAAAAAAAGAAAGAAAATGGGACTCTTCGTGTCATATTGATTAACTATATACATTTTCTGCCCCATATATAAAATTTTGTGATCATTCTAAATGCATTTTAATAGACTGAATCATGCAGTGAAAGAACGGACTATAAATGCACAAGCACACAAGTCTAACCTACTAGACCTCATCACATTATGTATGCATGCACTCTGTAGGAGTGTTTTGTCGATAATATCAAATCGCACATCATTTAAACCACAATCATGATATTATCGCAAGCGATATATATCGCACAATCCTAGTTGTAGCTACACGTTTTATATCCACATCTGAAGCGTCCTGTTTCGTGAAACTAGGGCTGTCGGGATAACCGCAATATCGCAATACCGCGCTACTGACGAGCATAACCGCAGAGGAATGCAACAACCGCAGCAACCGCGATATTTGCGTTTTCTTTTTTCGTAAGGTTATGCCCTTCTCGTTTTACACTTTGTGCATGTGTACTGAATATTAAATAAGTTAGTAATGATAACGTGTACCATGCTGATTTGTACAAAGGCTCAGTAGATTTGCACTTAACAAGCTAACAGACTGCGAATGAGAGATCAACTGAGCACGTGCGATTACCTGCGTCTGTCCTTCAGGCTGTGTCACGTAACGTATATTTGTGAAAATAGGTTGTCATGTCCAAAGAAACGAAATCTCTGTCTGAGCATCGACGCTCTGCTGGTCAGCTGAGCCTTTAAAAGTGGCACTCAAAGTTAAAATGATTTCAACAGCATGTTTCATTACATATCTTTTTGAATGAATCAGCGCTTTTGAACGTGTAGTTGAATGAACGGTTTAAAGACTCACTCAAAGACAGTCTCTTGACGCCACCTTGTGGCGCAACAATGAAACTGAACTGACTGACAGCCCGTCTAGAACACGCAGGTGAAAAATCAACAGGAAAAGTCTCTTGTCAGTCAGATTCGAGGATCAGCACTAACTGTTATATAACAATAGCCTAACGATTTTATTGTCAGGTTTATGTTCTGTTATGTTCTGTTATGTGGACCGTTATTTTGTCATTCTCTTCTGTTTACTTCACTTCCTGTTTCAACGCAATTTAGTTTCGGTTTCTGAATTCATTACATCATAATACATACACAAACATATATATATATATATATATATATATATATATATATATATATATATATATATATATACACATACACACACACATATACATATTTATGTATGTATGGCGATAATACTGCATACCGCTTTTGAGCCACTGAAAATTACCGCAAGGGAAATTCCTTCACCGTGACAGCCCTACGTGAAAACAACCAGCAAGAGACATTATCAACCACTCTGGCAATGGACAAAACGTGGAAAATTAATCGTGTATGGATTTTTGCCGATAAACCGACTGTTCCAGCAATGACTATCAGTGCCGATTAATCTTCCACCAATAGTTCCTCCGGTGCAAAAGTCCCTTATGTTAAGAACTAGTATGACCAATTAGCAGTTAGCCAAGGGGTAATCAGTCTTACTTTTTGGATTCAAATTGACCAATCTTCATTTTTATACAACTGATTTTAAAAAGTTATGAACAGTCTTGCAGAAAAAAATACGAACTTGTAAGACTAGCCAACAAATTTTATGCGATTAGGCTGGAGATTTGATTGAAACTGGCAGCATCAAGGTTTCAAGACATACTATACAACAAACAATCACGTCTGACATCAACACTGTCAAACATAAAATAGAATTACATTTTTACATTAAAAAAAAACACTGTGACAGATTCTGAAAATGATTATAACGATTCTCAAAAATGAGGTTGAAAGTCATGTTATCAATTCTTTAAAAAAAAAATTAAAAAAAAATCCCTTCATAAAATTCATCTGTTAACAATCCAGACCATGCAAGTCGTGCTGTATACTACCATTCAAAAGTTTGGGGTTGTTTCTGAAATAAGTCTTATGTTCAAAAATGCAGCATTTATTTTATTAAAAATACAATAAAAACGGTAATATTGTGAATTATTATTATAATTTCAAATAATTGTTTTCTATTGTAATATAATGTAAAATGTCCTAATTTACTCCTATAATCAAAGCTGAATTTTCAGCATCATTACTCCAGTCTTCAGTGTCACATGATCCTTCAGGAATCTAATATGCTGATTTGCTGTTCCAAAAACATTTCTCATGATGCATTTCCACTGGAATGTAGCAAGTGCAGCAGAGCGAGCGTTTTCAATTCATTCCTATGGAAGTTGAGCTTAAACACTTGGGCGGTGCATTATGGGATTAAAAGTGGCGCGCAGAAAGCATTGATAGCAACAGAGCGCGTCAAAAAGGTTGGGCATTCCTCGATTTTATGCAAATATCAAGCGAAAAACGCCGGGTGACAACCAGTCGCTGTTAAAAGAAGATGAAACGCTAACAGGGTTGTAAACATTGTTTTCAGAGGCATGCTCTGCCCTAAATTTGACACGCCCCAAAGCAGTGGCGTTGTAGCGTTGCCAGCGGCACCGAGCGCAGAATTGATGCTTTAGTGGAAACGCACCGTTATTATTATCAATGCTAAAAACAGTTGTGCTGCTTCATGTTTGCGTATAGAAGCAGTTTTCAGGATTATTTGATTAATAGAAAGTTCAAAAGAACAGCATCTATTTGAAAAATAAATATTTTTTAATATTATTTTTTTTTTCATGGTCACATTTGGTAAATTTAATGCATCCCTGCCAATTAAATTAGTAAGTGTATTTACTTGTCTCATTAGTGTTTAGCGCAGTTGTGGTTGCTAGGAAATACTTGTTTTGTTTACTGTGTAGAGACGTGCTGAGATCGCGTTTGGTCTCGTACTGTATCGCGTCCCTTGTCTGTCGACTCGTGCGCTTGCTTGGCCATTTGTTGTGATAAAAGGAGAGTGTGTTCAACTGAATTCAAATTTGTATTTTGTTAGACGGGTATAAAAAAAGCTTAGTTTACCACGGCAGCCATCGTGTGAAGGCCTCCTCGTGTGAAGACCGAAGAGTGTAAAGACCATCGATTCTACCGTGCGACTCCACCGGGCAGGGACACCGGCAAAGGACATAAGTATCGCTTTTTATTTCTCCTCTTTCCTACTACTTGCATGTGTGTTTGGCTCAGTGTTATTTTTTTAGGAGCACTGATAAACTAATGTAGTTTGATTTGTATTCGTTATCTATTTAATTTTAGTTAAAGTTGGAATGTTTGTCATTTTATTCGTTTTTTTTATTATTATGTCTGTATAGGTTTTTAATTAAGCTTTAGTTTTACTTAATTTGAGTTATTTTAGTACTTCAACAAACTAAATGGAAATTAAATAATATTGAATTGTGTGTGTATATACACATTATATATACATACACATATACACACACACACACATATATATATATATATATATATATATATATATATATATGTGTGTGTGTGTGTGTGTGTGTGTGTGTGTGTATATATGTGTGTGGTTGTACATATATGTAGTTGTTTTTTTGGTGTTTGGCTTAGTGTTATGTTAGAATCATTATTATACTCATACCTTTTGTTCTTTAATATTTTGAATTGTTGAATTGTTTGTTTTTGTCCTTATTTTTTTGTTTTCATTTAACTGATAAGTTTTGAAATGTTGTTGTATGCATTAGCTTTTAGTTTTGGATCTGTTTCAGTTGTTTTAGTACTACAATTGTTTGCTTCTGTTGTCCTCATTTGTTAGTCGCTTTGGATAAAAGCATCTCCTAAATGACTAAATAAATAAAATTAGTCAATATTTAAAAAACATAAAAAAAATAAATATTAATCTTACTGACCCCAAACTTTTGAACAGTTGTATATGTTTGCTTTTGCGATTTTATGGCAATCAAATTGCTGCATTTTCATTTTATTTTGCTGTAGTTTTATCTCGTTGCATTCTGATTGCAATTCTTTCCGCAAACTTGGGTAAGACAGAATTTATTTTATTGAGGCATGGTGAAGAACACACTAGATTTTATTTTTGTGGAAAAGGCCAGTGTGAAGATTCGCTCAGTTTAGTTAAACTCTGCAAAACAGGCAGAGCTGAACAAACACCTTTGTGAGCAAAAACTGCAAAAAAAAAATAAATAAATAAAACATCATGCAGCGCGAATCCTCTCATTAGCCATTAAACTCTCACAAGTTAACCATCAACTGCACAATCCTGCGAAAACGTTCAAAGACAGCTTGGGCTCAGGCCACTAAAATAACATCATAACAGCGGTTTCAGGACGCTCACGGTGCACTTCATCATCCTAAAGAGCATCAAGAGCTCTGAGCTGAACCAAACAATCCTTCATTGTCTGACTCTCATTATTAGATGCACTGACAGGATGAATAGAGGTTGAATGGGACACACTCAAGCTTGAACTAGGCCACTGATTGAACAAAATCACTGCATCAGGCACATTTTGATTTATGATTAACCCACTGTGCATTCAGATGCACCAAACAGCAGCAAAAATCACACTGCATTCAGTTTCAAAGTGTTTGCATAAATGCAGTGAAACCTTCCCTGAACTGTACAATAAATACAGCAGTCAGTCAGGACAGCACCATGGTATTCCAGGTCCTGCTTTATGTGGGTTCAATGTGTCTCCAGCAGAAAACAAACCCTGAGGTTGCTCTTTCTGTGGGTGTCTACCTGAGCACCACCTGGACCTGCTCAAACTTGCCCAGGACAACAGAAACCATGAGGGGAATGCAATGAATTTGTCCTAGTGGAGAAACTTCATCCCAAGCTGAAACTCATTCTACACACAGACTATAAATCAGTGTTAATGTTGACATGCTGGAAAGGTGAATCATTGAACGGATGCTAACCTGCTTCAAAACAAGTCACTTTATCATTAACCAAATTAACTTACATGACAACTTCATTTATACATATATTCTTTAGTTAGTTTGTGTTTAAAAGATTTGATCTGTATATCTGGGTGTTTACGTTCTCTTTTAAACTGTTTATTGTTAGGATTTCCTTGTTTGCTGGTCATGTTTTGAAACAGAGCAACAGGTTGTTGCGCTATTAGCAATTAGCGGCTAATCATTAACACCAACTCAAAACACCTCTGTTTATTATTAATCACGACATTACTAAAACTGAAATCGCATTACCTGTGTGGATGTATTAATAAAATCGCTCCATAAAACTTTTTCTGAATCCGTGAAGAGTTTTAAACGCAGCTCCCTCAGGTTAACCTCGCGGCTGTCAATCAAACTCTGTCAGGTCCACAAACTCTCAAAACGAGACGAGATTAAACAAAGTAACATCCGAAATGTCCTTGGATTAATATGTCCTAATCCAGAGCCCTCTCATGGCGCAGTTGTAGGTTGAGTTAGTGCTGTTAACCCGATGTCAGCTCGTGTTTATCGTTTAGCAGTTGGTTCACTGTCAGGTTTCTATCTTCTCTGATCAAGCGCGAGATCACGGGTTGCCAGGTGTCTCACCTGGAGTTCCTCCTCTGCGAACCTGTGGCGGTTATGCTTTTCCATAGCTGGCAGCCAGACAGGTCATGTGACAAGGAAAAACTCGAACTTGCTTGTAAGATCACACGGTTGCCAGGTTGCGACCATAAATCCCTCTTTATAAAATTTTAAGTTGCTAATTTATTTATTTTACATAATATAGTGACAATTAATAGCTGTAACATATGCTACTATATAATGTTAATGTTAATTAATTTTAAAGTTATTTTATTTCAATGTTATTATTTTGTTGTACTTTATTTAGAAATTTCATAATTGCATTTAAATGAAATGGAAAATTATGAAGCCCTATCTTTTTTTTTTTCCTTTCCTTTCTTTTTTTTTTCATTTACAGTATGTATTTTTTATTGAGCTACAATTTTATTATTATTATTATTATTATTATTATTATTATTATTTAATGTACTTAAACATTCATGTCATCATTACAGAAATAAATTGAAAGTATTTTTAAGCACTATTCTTCTTTTACATTTGTTCTTTACCAGTATATACAAAAAATGTAAATAAATTAGTGCTGTTAAATGATTAATTGTGATTAATCGAATACAAAATAAAAAATTTTGTTTGCATAATATGTGCGTGTTCTGTGTATATTTATGTACATGCGGTATATATTTTGAAAATATTTACATGTATTTACATGTCTATATTTATAGTCATATAATTTATATTATAAATAAGTATATTTAATATATAAACATAACATTTTTCTTATATATATGCATGTGTGTGTATTTATATATACATGATAAATATACACAACAAACATACATATATTATGTAAACAAAAACCTTTATTTGGGATGTGATTAATCGTTTGACAGCACTAAAATAAATAAATATTTGGCAAATAAATGATTTAATACCTGTATTTATTTATTTATTTTCAGCTGTCGTGTTTTATTCTCTACAATTCTCGCACTCTAAATCACACTTACGAGCTTTTTCTCCAGTCTCTCTGTTATCCAGCATTCACAGGACATCAGTGCAGGTGGGCATCATTTCTGCCAGCTGATGTGGGACTTGATTTACTAGTCACGCATGCCATCTAGTGACCACATTTAATACTGCAAGCCAAATAATAACGACAACAACAACAACAACAATAATAATAATAATAATAATAATAATTTGAGAACCGTATTGCTTATGTAGTAGTATCCCTTAAGGATATCTATAAACTCTATAAACATAAAAAAGCAATCTTCTTAGTTAAGAATATTAATTAGTTTTCTATCATAATCTCTCTTTTACTCATTCAATCAGATTTTTAATGAATACTACCAGTAGAGGAGACTCCGCTCTTGCCAGGGTCGGTGGTAGGAATGTTTTTTTGTTTGTTTGTTTGTTTGTTTGTTTGTTTGTTTTATTTATTTATTTATTTATTTATTTTTATTTATTTATTTATTTATTTATTTTTTGAATGTGCTCAGAATGTATCTTACTTAAAAATAACCGTTACAGAAATTCAAATTTGTATCTTGAATGTACTGTAGGATCAAAACAACTACTATTTTGTGGATCAAAATGAGAGCATTTCACCCATATATGAAAAAACAAGGTAAAATAAATAGATTTTTCTAACTCATATATATATATATATATATATATATATATATATATATATATATATATATATCTGCACATCTTGGTGAAATTAGATACAGATAATGTAAAATGTCAAGCTGCTGAAGGATGTTTCACATTTTGGATAATTTTACTGCTTTTACAAACTGCAGTGTAATGCCAGATCGAGAATCTCCAGGAGAGTTTAACTTATCGTGTTGGTTATGATTGTTCTTACTCAGGGATGGGCAGTATTTCAAATACATGTATTTAAAATATGTATTTGAAATACAAAATACTATTTTGTATTTAAATACCATTGAAAAAAATAAAATGTATTTTGTATTTAAATACAAAAATACTAAGATTAAATGTATTTTCAAAATACATAAAATACTTTTTGCCAATCAACCTCTTTATTAGACTGCTGATTTCCTGCATCAGCTAGTTCAGACATGCCACTTTCCTGCATGTATGACTCCATCTAGAATTAGGTAAGCAAGTTTTCAGAATTTCAGAAGTCTGATTACAAGCTTGTCGCATCAAAGTGCTGTTGGGAAGAACAGGAATCATGGAGGACGCCACATTTCCTTGGAAAATCTTATTAAAACCAAAATTGTAGATATTTAAGGTATTTAATTTTGAATAGAATGTAGCATTTCATTCGTTGACAACCATATAAAAATTCACAGAGCTATCTAAATAGTTAGCTTGTTGATGATTCTGGATTTTCAGTCAAATGCATGCTGTTTTGCTGTGTATAAAACATACAAAATGCTTGAAATGGTTATTGCACTACGGTGTGCATGATTTTAACATTAAAACAAGGTGATCTTGCTTTTGTGGGAGAAAAAAAAAAAAAAAACACCTGTCGCAGCAGCAACTGTTTTCCCCTCCACCATGTTTATGGCCTGCACAACTCAGAAACTTGGGTATAAAAATTATCTCAGGGTTTCCCAGTAGAAAATATGACAAAGGCAATCATGTCCAATTTCCAACTAGAAAACACGTTTACAAAAAATAAATGAATAAAAAATTGATTGCGAAGGCAGCATAAGTTAAGGTGAGGATGTCATGGCCGGTTGTACTTGTTGATTAAGGTTAAAATGGAACACCATTCAGATTAGCACTTAGCATGAAGGAAAAAAAAGAGCACTAGCAAGAGAAACATGCCATTAGCACTAGTCAGTCTTTGTTTTTTTGTTTTTTTGGTCAGATTTTGGTTTTTATCACCTAGCTCAGGGGTCATCAAACCTGATCCTGGAGGGCCGGTGTCCTGCAGAGTTTAGCTCCAACTTGCCTCAACACACTTGCCTAGAAGTTTCAAGTATACCTAGTAAGACCTTGATTAGCTGCTTCAGGTGTGTTTAATTAGGGTTGGAGCTAAACTCTGCAGGACACTGGCCCTCCAGGACTGAACTTGGTGACCCCTGACCTAGCTAGTCAAATGTGTTCATTAAACTTTAAGCATTACTGGTTGCTATGCCAATACGACAATATATATGTTGGCGATGATATAAAGTGTAAATCGATTGAACTTTTTCTATGTCATTTATATATCGTTGTGGTATGCAAATATATCTGTGGAGCTTTTAGTGGGCAGGAGTTATGGACACGTCAGAGCGATAAAGAAACATGGATAAATGAGTAATAAGCAGCTTTCTGTGTGTGTGTACCCCAAGACAAAGACAACTATAATGCTAATAATAAAGATACAAAGTTCAAAAAATGTTCTAAGGGCATACTCACACTAGGCACAGTTGCCTTATACTAAAGCCCAAGCATGATTGTCCTTTTGCTATCAGACTGATATCACAGGATTATTACAGAGACAACTGAGGTTAGGTGGAATTTGCAGCTTTACTCACAAACTATAAAACCTGCTTATCAATAAGATGAGAACCAGACCCATTATAAATCTAAATGTACTCGAAATTAAATTAATTGAAAAGTGTGATATCCAAGTAGTAATAAAGATTTTTGCTGTCATAATGATAACAATAGCACATACAGAAACAGTAAATGAACTGTTCCATTCTCCGGCGCGATTAGCGATCACACTACATGTGTACCGCACCTGAGCCACCTCTTCAAGCGGGCCAGGGCATGGTTTAAACGAACCCCACTGGACACGGTACAGAGCAGTCACACCTGTGAAATGAACTGGACTTTGGGAGTCAGTCGTCCTCAAACATGGATCAGATCTCCTAGTGTGAGTACATCCTAAATCTAAGCGAATAGCAGATAGCACACCACAACTATAACCATAACAGCACAAAAAATGATGAATGATAAAAACATTAACAGCCAATCGGAATTATTCCTGCTTGAGCTTGAGCATTTAAAGTGACAGATGACACAACTGCATTGCATACTTAAAATTCACTAATACACTATATTGCCAAAAGTATTGGGTCACCCCCTTCTAATGAACAGGTTTGACTGCTTTAGTAATTTCCATGAGTACAAATCTTAATGTTTAAGCATATAATGATATTCTAGGGAATTGTGTGCTTCTAATTTTAAAGCAACAGTTTGGACAGGACCCTTTTCTATTCTAACATGACAATGCCTCTGTGTATAAGGCAAGGTTCAAAAAGAAATGATTGATTCAGTCAGTGTGGAAGAATTTGACTGGTCTGCAGAAAGCCAAGTCCCAATCCAAGCTGAACACCTCTGGTGTGACTTTAAATGCAGACCTTGAGCCAAAAACTCATCACCAAACACCAATGACTTGTACATATGGGTACAGTCATTTTAGACACTTCCAAAACTGTTGCAACAGAGATGGAAATACAATTTTTAAATACATTAATTATGTTTCCATCTTTGTTGCCACAGTTTTGGAAGTTCCTTTTTCTGTTCTAAAGAAGGGGATGTCCCAATACGTTTGTCCATATAGTGTATGTACAAGTCATTGGTGTTTGGTAAAGAGTTTTTGGCTCAAGATCTGCATTTAAAGTCACACCAGAGGTGTTCAGCTTGGATTAGGAACCAGTCAAGTTCTTCCACACTGACTAAATCAATCATTTCTTTTTGAACCTTGCCTTATACACAGAGGCATTGTCATGTTAGAATAGAAAAGGGTCCTGTCCAAACTGTTGCTTTAAAATTAGAAACACACAATTCCCTAGAATATCATTATATGCTTAAACATTAAGATTTATACTCATGGAAATTACTAAAGTAGTCAAACCTGTTCATTAGAAGGGGTGACCCAATACTTTTGGCAATATAGTGTATAATTATCATTCTTGCTGTAAACAGGCCTTAATAGTGTTACTTCACTGGATGGCCAATTTCACATGTATTTTGTGTATTTTCAAAATACAAAATACTGTGTTTGTATTTAAATACATTTTCCCACACAGTATTTTGTATTTTTATTTTAAATACATTTTGATGTGTTTGTGCCCATCTCTGTTCTTACTTATGCTTGTATGATTACAGCTTGAATAATCGAATAGCATGGAGCATCTGATCGTCTCTTTGAGAATATGTGGACTGAGGCCAGGGTTATTTATGTCTCACAGATGAAGCACAGGTGTAGGTTAGATAACAGCCATCCTCCAGTGAAAATCTTTTCACTTGTGTGAATGTGGAATTTGTGTCCATGTAAAACTCTGTGATTAATGTGTAAGTTAAAGTTCAAAAACCATGCCTTTTTCTTTAGTTATGGCAGACTTTTCAGACATGAAGTATTTTAATAACAAGTGGGTCAAAGGCAATCAGCTCCTAAATTAGCAGAAAAACATATCCTGTTCCTCATGCCATCATCAGATTTAAACGTGATGTATGTACACTGACTATTTTAATAGTTCCTCACATTAAAAGAGAACTGTGCACAATATGTGCGGGACAAATTACACTCTAAATCTTAAAACTTGCCTAAGGAATCATTGACCTGTCGATGTACTGTATACTGTAAGTGAGGTTAGAGTAGCATGTTACAGTAATGAGAAAGGTTACATTAAAATTAGCATTGCAAGATGGCCTGATGTTATTAGCTGTACATTGTCATAGAAGAACACAGAGATGGTGTAAAGTCTGTTGTTGACTCTGGATGGGCTCATTTTCATTTCTGATTTTATTCAAGCTAAAAAAAAAATTAGCCTCACACACCCATCCTTATCTGTGAAATCTAAAACCGTAAGTCTTCATGTTTAGAAACATTCTGATATAAAACACAAAGCAAAGCATGCTTTATTTAAAAAAAGGGGGTATTTTAAGTCTCAGTAGACAAATGAAGGAAAATGAAGCCAATGAAGTGCATGAACATCTATAAATACAGCACCTTCTGACAGCACCAGAATACACACAATGCATGCTGTTTTCAAAAGCCTGTCCCACCAGGATTTGACTCTCTAAATGCGCCGCTTAAACGTTTAGTCTCTGTTACTAATGTGAATGTGAAAATCAGTGTTATGAGCAGTCAGAAAAAGAGAGGCTTCCTGCTGACCTTCTCTCAATGAAATCAAGCTATTGATCTATGTACAATAGTGCCGTAATAGCAAAACACTCCTTTTAATATGTGTGCTCAATCTCTTTTAATCTTTTAATTAATGCGTAATCATATATTTAATAGGTCATAATAAACTGGCTCGTCCCACTCATGTCATAACTAATCATACTTTTAATGACACACTGTAAGTTATATAACCTTAATAATCATATATATATATATATATATATATATATATATATATATATATATATATATATATATATATATATATATATATAAAGCTTTCTGTAGGTGCAGACTGTGAGCTCCATTGCAAATTATTGCTGGTATTACTAACACTTGATGACCTTCATTTCCAGATTCATTTATAAGGGATTTGCTTATTTGTAGTGTTACCCAAAGCCAGGTTTCACAGCACCTCCACACCTGAACAGGTAAGTTTAAACGGCACTTCCCTGTTTCTAAAGAATAGAGAGGAACACATGTTTGGTGAGGGTGGAATCACAGTAGCTACACATTGTTTCCATAGAAAGTGCTCCTTAAATGACCTACTCAAGGGTACAATGCTCACAGCTTGCTGCTCAACCCTTGCTCCAGGCTTATTTATACCCAACAAGGCTCAAATACCACCTATAATATATAATTATACATAATAAGATATAATTTGGCATAAAATTAAAGGAATAGTTCACCCAAAAATGAAACCAACAGATTTGGAGAAATGTATTATTCCATCACTTGCTCACCAGTGGATCCTCTGCAGTGAATGGGTGCCATCAGAATGAGAGTCCAAACAGCTGATAAAACATCACAATAATCCACACCACTCCAGTCCTTATGAAGCAATGAGCCATTATTAAGATGTTTTAACTTTAAGCTGTTTCTTCCAGCTAAAATACAAGTCTATAATAGATAAATATCTTGTCTGAATCAGGAGAGAAATCTGCACAGATCAAGCATAGTTTAATGTACAAGCTAAAACAGCTCAAAACAGATATAAACTTTGATGTATAAATTATAAATTTTGATGTGAGATATGTGATGTGAGATACAGATATAAATTTTGATGTGAGAGACAACAGAAGATTGACTTTTTCACTGGAGGAAGCATTATTGTGGATTATGGACTTGTATTTTATCGAGAAGTAACAGTTTGAAGTTAAAAATATTTTAATGATGGATTTGTTTCTTACAAACATGCAGCTTTTCACTTCACAAGACGTTAACTGATAGACTGGAGTGGTGTGGATTACTTGTGGATTATTGTGATGTTTTTATCAGCTGTTTGGACTCTCATTCTGACGGCACCCATTCACTGCAGAGGATCCATTGGTGAGCAAGTGATGTAATACATTTCTCCAAATCTGATGAAGAAACAAACTCATCTACATCTTGGATGGTCTAAGGCTGAGGGCATTTTCAGCAAATTTTTATATTTCATTATTTTAATGTTATTACATTTAATGTTATTATTCTATTATTTTAATGTTATTACAATGAACCACTTTCTAACAACAATTGAACTACAATAATCTGAAGTAACAACAATGAATACTATGAGTGGAAAACAATGTGAAATATTGCAGAAATGCATGGACTCAATAAAATAAAAATAAAATTCTAGGCCTACGTATGTTCTGTGTAAGCCACACAAACTGGGGTTCTTCCTTAAAAATAAACAATGTGTTATGAAAAAAAAAAAAAACATGAACTCATTTTAATGTATTGACAGCCCTAATATTTCTGTAATGTCTGTTTGACAAAGCGGAACTGAAATCGGTCCCCTTGGAGGAACATTTCACTTTACTGACATGACCTCAATTTAACAACCAAATTCATTTCTAAAACACAAGGTTATTAAGATCTCTTCATCATACCATCTCATTTCTTAACATTGAATAAACTGTTCTCATTGCATGGTCTAGCTGCCTTTGTCACCCTAAAACAGCTGTTGTTACATCTGGCAGAGTTATATAATCAGCCAACCCCAGTGGTCCTCAACCAGGGGGCCTTTAGCAACTTTCAGGATGGCCAAAGAATGACTTAGTATTGAAGTAACAGTATTAAAGTGATAAATTATTATTAATATATACAAATATTCTGAACACTCCAAGTTAAAATCCTTAAAACGTGGGAAAGGTTGAGAACTACTAGTCTACACTGTATTTCAAGATCTAACAATACTTTATCACATCATTTCTAATTTTTTAGACCACAGGAATCATTGTAAAGCGCAACTCATGATAGGATATATGACATTCCAGCCTTATCAGGTCGCACAGTTTAAAGTAAACAATGCATTCCTCAAAGACTTTACAAGAAGTGATTCATCATGATCTTGCAAAAGATTCGCTGGCAGAAATCAACAACCACAGTCCATTTAAAATCACAATCTATATGCTCATTTTTGATATTACAGTATATTGTTTGTGTAGTTGTGGTTTTGTGCAGCTCAGATATTGACTTCTTTGGTGATAAAAGGTGAGTTCACACACTTTCAGTTTACAGTCTGAGATGTGAAAGCGGATCTATCAGTCTAGACTCCTAGACATGCATGAAGCATTGTCCAAGAGTGAAGTAATTAGACATCGGGACAAGATTTACAGTGGTGTTTAATCCAGGACTAGTCAAAATCTGTCTAAAACAACTTTGTGACTCATACAGCTAACGTCATTGTCTGTGCATAGCTGGAAGGAAAATATTGAAAGTCTCCAGTGTAATCGGCTTTTCTCTCAACACAATTCCCACTCTGAAAAAATAAATAAATAAATGAGGTGAAGTGAATACAGCACAAAGGATTTACTTTGTACATTTAATTAGTTAGTGTAAACTATTAATCGAATTCTATTAACAGGATAGTAACCCGAAAAAAATGTAGTTTGCTATATTTACCATGAGTCCTTGAGAAGGCCTTACAATCACAGTTGAAAAACTAATTAATAATAGAGAAATTTAATTAAAATGTACCTTTGTTAAAAAGACTTTTGCTTAAATACTGAAGGAGCACTGAATGTGTATGTCAAATCTTACAATATGTATATTTTTAAGAGTATGTACTTGTAGATAATATAATATTAATGAAATAAAATGACACTTAAGTGTACTTCAAGAGAGACACTTTCTACTAAGTCTTTACGACTGTCTCTTTACACACTTAAGTACATGTTTTTAGAAAAAGTGCACTGTGTAGTAATGTGAAGTTTTACCTTAAAGTGTTTTTTTTTTTTTTTAATAATTACATTTTAATATATATTGTAGTGTTTCAAAGAAGTATACTTATTTTGATGTGTTGACTAACATATTAAAGCACATGTAAAGTACTTGATTATAATTGTAACTGTAGTTGGTTATTCAACATTATATTAATAGAAATGACATTAAAGTATATTTTAGTTAATCACAAATGATTATCAGTATATTGAGCAGTAAAGTAGTAATTGTGAAATAACACATAAATATGTATTAAGTGGGTCAAAAAACACTCTAAAATTCAACTAACTGCATTTAATATAAATTTAAATTAGAACTGTGAATAACATGCAAGTGTCCGAAAACATTACATTCAGTTCACACTGAAGTTTATAGTATTTTAAAGTACATTATTTCCATTGTACATTTTAAAATTACTGTATGCTAACGTGTCCTTCTTTTTCATAAGGATATATGTAAAATTGACATAACTTTCCAGCATGCACTGAGGAATGAAATATGCAATAAACTTGCATGATTTCACTGTTACATCACAGAATAAACAACATTCAGTCAGTCTTCCACATAACTGATGGGTATTTTCCCAAAGGCTGCTGAAAAAAAAAAAAAAAAAAAAAAAAAAAAACACTAATAAATAAATCACATTCAAGGTGATAACCTGCAATCTATGTTTATTCACAACAGAACAATGACCGTTTGACAACTGTTACATCCTCTCTGTGATAAACTGTGATACCTCAGCCAAAAATAAACAGAATACAGGTTAAATCTGGAGTGGAAAACAGCACTCCGACAGACTGTGGGCCTCAGATATGATAGACTCACAGCAATGACAGCATCACAGAGGGAAAAATAAACACTCTGTGTGTCTGATAATGTACAGTAGAATGCATGTTCTGGGTTGAGTCACACATTAATTCCCACTGAAGTATCTGCCTTTGTGTTACATACAGAGACAGATGAAAGCGATATGGAGCACAATGGAAACTAGATTCTTTGTTTTTCATAACAAACCGTATCTTGCATTGTAAATCACATTTTTAGTTTCACAAGCAATTTAAGCTCTTGTAGTTCTAAGAATGATTTGTCATATTTTTAGTATGACCACATAAACAAGAGGATACACACTATTTATCTGATGAAGTTCAGCACAACAGTAGCCTATATTCTCTTCATTAGATTCCAGTCAGCTTTCACTGTTTCCATTCAGTGTGTTGAGTAACATTTGGCTAAAAATACTCTCATAATATCATTGTGTGTGTGTGTGTGTGTGTGTGTGTGTGTGTGTGTGCTTATTATTATTATTCGTCAAACTTCTGTTTGAATAGGCAAGTGCGAACAGAAACTTGGAGAACTGTATTTCTGTATTTCATTCATGCTGGGAATTCTGTTATTTCCCGGCAGAACTTTGTTTTGAAATAAAGGCCTCACACTTATAGCACAGTTAGTGCTGGTGGCACTGTGGAGACCATGTTTTCGATAGCCCACCATGATATTTTAAGCCAACTTGAAGTCAGCATCCACTTTTTATACACCAGTACTAAATACAGTAATAAAAATGTGAATAGTGATCACTGAATGCATGGACTCCAGAAGCACTTGCATCAGAAATGGATTATTATTACTGACATGCAACCAAGCTGTTTGAAAGAAAAAAAAAAAAATTAAAAAGAAATGTTTTTCACTGAATTACACATGAAAGATTGTGGTGTGTTATATAATGATGCATTGTATGGCATGCATGCATACACACACAGTGGGTACGGAAAGTATTCAGACCCCCTTAAATTTTTCACTCTTTGTTATACTGCAGCCATTTGCTAAAATCATTTAAGTTCATTTTTTTTCCTCATTAATGTACACACAGCACCCCATATTGACAGAAAAACACAGAATTGTTGACATTTTTGCAGATTTATTAAAAAAGAAAAACTGAAATATCACATGGTCCTAAGTATTCAGACCCTTTGCTCAGTATTTAGTAGAAGCACCCTTTTGATCTAATACAGCCATGAGTCTTTTTGGGAAAGATGCAACAAGTTTTTCACACCTGGATTTGGGGATCGTCTGCCATTCCTCCTTGCAGATCCTCTCCAGTTCTGTCAGGTTGGATGGTAAACGTTGGTGGACAGCCATTTTTAGGTCTCTCCAGAGATGCTCAATTGAGTTTAAGTCAGGGCTCTGGCTGGGCCATTCAAGAACAGTCACAGAGTTGTTGTGAAGCCACCCCTTCGTTATTTTAGCTGTGTGCTTAGGGTCATTGTCTTGTTGGAAGGTAAACCTTCAGCCCAGTCTGAGGTCCTGAGCACTCTGGAGAAGGCTTTCGTCCAGGATATCCCTGTATTTGGCCGCATTCATCTTTCCCTCGATTGCAACCAGTCGTCCTGTCCCTGCAGCTGAAAAACACCCCCACAGTATGATGCTGCCACCACCATGCTTCACTGTTGGGACTGTATTGGACAGGTGATGAGCAGTGCCTGGTTTTCTCCACACATACCACTTAGAATTAAGGCCAAAAAGTTCTATCTTGGTCTCATCAGACCAGAGAATCTTATTTCTCACCGTCTTGGAGTCCTTCATGCGGGCTTTCATTTGTCTTGCACTGAGGAGAGGCTTCCGTCGGGCCACTCTGCCATAAAGCCCCGACTGGTGGAGGGCTGCAGTGATGGTTGACTTTCTACAACTTTCTCCCATCTCCCGACTGCATCTCTGGAGCTCAGCCACAGTGATCTTTGGGTTCTTCTTTACCTCTCTCACCAAGGCTCTTCTCCCCCGATAGCTCAGTTTGGCCGGAAGGCCAGCTCTAGGAAGGGTTCTGGTCGTCCCAAACGTCTTCCATTTAAGGATTATGGAGGCCACTGTGCTCTTAGGAACCTTAAGTGCAGCAGAAATTTTTTTTGTAACCTTGGCCAGATCTGTGCCTTGCCACAATTCTGTCTCTGAGCTCTTCAGGCAGTTCCTTTGACCTCATGATTCTCATTTGCTCTGACATGCACTGTGAGCTGTAAGGTCTTATATAGACAGGTGTGTGGCTTTCCTAATCAAGTCCAATCAGTATAATCAAACACAGCTGGACTCAAATGAAGGTGTAGAGCCATCTCAAGGATGATCAGAAGAAATGGACAGCACCTGAGTTAAATATATGAGTGTCACAGCAAAGGGACTGAATACTTAGGACCATGTGATATTTCAGTTTTTCTTTTTTTAATAAATCTGCAAACATGTCAACAGTTCTGTGTTTTTCTGTCATTATGGGGTGCTGTGTGTACATTAATGAGAAAAAAAAATTAACTTAAATGATTTTAGCAAATGGCTGCAATATAACAAAGAGTGAAAAATTTATGGGGGTCTGAATACTTTCCATACCCACTGTATGTATATATATATATATATATATATATATATATATATATATATATATATTTGTGAAAAACAAAATAGCTTACCAAAACAACCCTCAGACTTCTTTGGTAAATAGGGTAAATAAATATTTAAATAGTAAAATAGATTTTTTTTTTTTTTTTTTTAAGAAATACTTTTCTATGTTTTTTATATATATGTTCATCCTGGTGTTGTTCCGTTTCTGTCCATCAAAGAATCTAAACTGTTTTCAACATTGCTAATAATAGCAAAAACAACAACAATAATGATAATAATAATAATAATAATAATAATAATAATAATAATAATAATAATAATAATGCTTGCCAAATTAGCATATTAGAATGATTTTTGAAGGATCATTTGACACTGAAGACTGAAGTAATGATGCAGAAAATTCAGCTTTGATCACAGCAATAAATTACATTTTAAAATATATTCAAATAGATTAAATTAAAAATTTTATTTAATATTTAATGTAGTATTTTAAATTCAAGTACATAAAATCTTACCAACCCCAAATTTTTGAACAGTCCAGATAACTGTCAATCATCTTGATATATATCACTTTTTTAAATATCATTCCAAGTCAAACGTAGCATAAGTACAGATAAAGTTATTTTTCTTCTTGCTCAAATGCCAGATGTTGTCAACACAGAGCTATTGTTACTAGATTCGTTCCTCTCAATGTCCTTGATAAGCAACATTTAATCTAGCACACAAACAATGAGTTTAACCATCCCACACTCTCGCATCCTCAGTGTCAGAGGCTAATAATAGAACATTAGCAAAGAACTCTTCATGGCATTTTAAAACCGTGACGTGTGAATATGGGCTAATCAGATGAGATCACAGGAGGACGTGTCTTCAGGGATGTTCTCAGGTTTATAACAGAGGCCGGTGGATGCAGGTTCTGATTGAGTCCTCTGATAAACATGCTCATGTGAGGTCTGTGCGAGGCCTCATAGGGAACATGAAGTCTGTGCAGAGATGCAAGTTGGCATGTAGCAAAACTTGAGAAGGGCACGTAGTTCATGTTATCACTATCACTTTGTTTTGTATGATATCTGAAATGTGTATAATCCAAGAACATATGGGCTATGCCATGGAAATGGCAACCATATTTTCCCCTTATGGACAAAACATGTTTTGAGAAAAGGAACAAATCCCCTTTCAAATGGTTTATTTAGTTATTGTATTGTACCATATAATCCATCACACAAACAAATAAAACAACAATTTAGGCAGCCCTTTTCATGGAAATTCTATATTTTACTTTGTTATCAGTCACCTCCTTAAGAGACTTTTTATTTTTAAAATGTTATTTTTCTAGAACATTAACTTTTAGCGCCACTCACTGGACATTTAATTCCCAAATTGTTGCTATAGGCTACATGCTAAAACGTCGCCATGTTCAGGTTCATTGGGGGAAACGAAGGCGCCTTTAGCGCCATTTACTCCAAATTTCCAAAAAAATGGAAGAACCAATGTATTTTGCAAAAATGTGGTTTCAGGCAACAGTTAGCTTATTTACCAGGTAATCATTCAATAAGTAGGCTAGTAGCCTACTGTATGTCTGTTTGTGTCTAATGTTTATTCACTATGTCTGTTTATGTAGTTTACTATGGAAGACCGTTTCCGCCACTGAATTAAAAAAAAAAAAGAAAAAAAAAAAATTTATTTCGCAATTCTGATTTTCACCGCAATTGCAAGACATAAGGTGGCAATGGCCAGTTATAAAGACAGAACTGTGTCCTGTAACGTCGCAATTGTCTGTTAAAGTCAGAATTGTGAGATATAAGCACGCAGTTCTGAGAAAAAAGTAAGTCTCTTCCTCAGAATTTAAATAGGCTAACCTGAAAATGTGAGTTTACATCTCACAACTCTGAGAAAAGAAGACAGAACTGCCAGATTTAAACTAACAATTGCATGAAAAAAGTGAGAATTTTGTGATAAAATGTCAAAATTAGCCTACATTATTTTTTATTCAGTGGCAGAAACGAGCTTCCATATTTCACAGTAGGCTTGTGTCTAAGACTAATTTCCATTCTATGACAAATTAAATGGAGAATAGCCTAATGCATAAAGTTTTAGAGACAGTTTCATAAATTGATATTTTGTCTTCCTGTTGTGAAGTTTTTAGCAATGGAGGATGTTGCATTCCTGGTAATTATCGAGTTGATTCAAGTCATCTAGTGGGCTGAGAGTCAGTTCTTGAGAAGGATTAAATATGTTGTCACTTACAGTGACCATGAGCGAGTGCAGCTTCTGTTCTCTTCCATCTACAGAACCTGTGCAGCTATCTAAATTATTTTGCATTGTGGAAGCATATAGGTATAGGTAAATAACTATAAGAAAAAGTGCAGTAAATAGTAAAACTGTTTTATACTACATACCAATGTTTTTATTATTAAAATAAATTAAATTATGATAACAAATACCAGTTTGGAATATAAAGCAACACAACCGACTGTTTTAGTATAGCTAAAATAACTGGAAGTGAAAGCCTTGCACGTTCAAGTGACAAATGGCCATTTTTCCATTACAAATAAGGTAATCAAGATTCAGGACAGAGACAGATAGTGATGTTGTTTCTAATGACGCACTATAGGCCTACTGATTCTCTGCTGCAGGTGTGTGTAATATGTTCAAGTATCTCTGAGTCCTCCAATCCAAACCATGCAGGAATCAGATAAGACGACACCAGTGTTAAGAAACACTAAACAAACTCACAAGATCTTGTGGGCAAAAGAACGGCATGGTCCACACACTAAAGTCTGACAAATGCACACGTTCATACTGATCTGCATTTTTCAGCTCCTAGTGCGATGATAAATAGGTTAGTCAACAGCAAGTGTGTGCCAGCTCAATTAGTTCTTATCAGGTTATCAGTCATGGACAGATCATTTAATTGTGTGCATATAAATTGAGGTCATGAGAATGCGTTGAATATGTATCTAGTAATCATTAACCTTTGTTGCAGTGGTTAAGAAGTATAGTGGAGGATATGTGCTCTCATTTTGTTGATGTCAGTGAATGTGCAGCACTAAGGCTTTCTTCTGGAGATTAAACCTGAATATTTTTACTAAGCCCAGAGAGATTTTTTTATCACCTTGTCATTATCAAGTTTTAATGCTTAGTCAGTCACTAAAATCATATAAATAGTTTAGCTGCAACTGTGATTTAGCTTTAATTATTATGTATCATCAGCAATCACAGATTTGACTATTGGCATAACATCTGGTGCATACTGTAATAGCTTGTAATGAAATTCAGGGTAACACTTTAATATAGGGACCAATTCTCATTATTACCTAGTTTCTTATTAGCATGCCTATTATTAACATATTGGCTGTTTATTAGTATAAGCACATATTTTGCATGACCATATTCTACAGTACATCCCTAATTCTACCCCATTGCTAAACTAAACAACTACCATACTAACTATTAATAAGCAGCAAATTAGGAGTTTATTGAGGCAAAAGTCATAGTTAGTGGTTTGTTAATAGCGAAAATTGGACCTTAAAGTAAAGTGTGATCAAATTCAGGTATAAGTTCTTCTCCAGAGTGTTCCTTTTTTCAGCCCAGTCATGGACATTTGTGATAATGAGCTAAGCAGTTATTTAATAATTTCACAGGGACATCATGTTTTTAAGCCCTGTGACGAACTGGCCATCTGTCCAGGGTGTCCCCTCTCTATGACCCAAGACGCTGACGCAGACTCCAGCCCCCCGTGACCCTAAAGAGGATCAGCTTTTTGGAGAATGGATGGATGGGTCATGTAGTTAAAGTAAGTCTAAAACACACAAGAACTGACAGCACATAATCAGCTCCATATGGCTTTTCAGAAGTAGTAAACTTGCTCTGTAGCTCACCCGGTACAACAGCCCATTTGCCCAGAATTTATTTATTTATTAATTTATTTTTTACACAGCCAACATTTTTAACACAATCACAAACATTTCATGACCCAGCGGAGAAAAAAAAAATAATAAAAAATCAACAATTCAATTTTTTATTTATTTATTTTTATTTATTTATTTATTTTTTTTTACTTCCATTTAGTAATTTCAATTGTAATGAAAAACAATCCAAAGCTTGAGCAGTCGTATACCTCTCTGAGGGCACCATTTTATTTTTTTTTCTGATAATGTTAGGCTGCTTTGATTTATATGCTACTGAATGTTTAGTGATCATGTTGGCTTACTTGTGCATTAATAACTTCTGTACACTCCTTCTGGTTTGTGCAGATTTTCTTCTTTGCTTGTTTTTGGATCCAGAAGTGCTGTACTATTTCAGAAAATGCATAACAGTGCCCCCTACAGTGTAACAGTGACAACACTTTTGAATTTCCAGAATAACTTGTCAGTTGGGGGGAAAGCGTTGTGTCATAAATGACAGAAGATTTTAACAGAGAAATGGTTAATATAACGGTTTTACTGTTTATATCACTCCACCTCCATAGCGGTTCAGATCAGAGTATGTGAGTGGTGCTGAGTGGAAACAGGGTTGTGTGATTTTGCCTGGAGCGAGGAGAAGATTTTTGAAAGTTGGTGCATCTGTGTTTTCTCTCATCCCAACATCGCTCAGAGTTGAAGTGACTCAATACCCTTTGAACGAGGAGGGGAAATGGGTGTCGTTCCAGTCTGTTTGTTGCTTGCCGACATGCAATGCTTGATGCTTCGGCTTGTTTTGTAACTATTTTTGTTGGTGGATAAAACTATATGAACTAACTGTCACCTGGTGGTTTGGCTAAACTCTTACAAAACATGCCCTATGACATAGCAAATCATGCTCTAAAACATCAGTATTCCAGTAGAAAACAGTGCACTGTTGAAAACCCCTTCTCTTGGTTTTAGGATAAAGCAAGTCATGCTTTTTGCATCACTGTGAGTCACTTGACCTCTTGTTCCTGGTTCATGCCGCAGTGCTCCCTGATACGTAACTGTGACCCCTCTGCGCTGTATGCTAATTCTGTCAACTTTCCTAGCCTTCAAGATGGGTATCTGTGTCCCTTCATGTCTGTCACATCATGGAAAACGATAACAAGTTGTTGGAGGAGAAAGATTGTTTTTTGAGCAGTGGAAAACAGGCCCAAATTTAGCAGATCTGACAGTCTGGAGATTGTCATATAGTCACACAGGAAAATGGAACAATGGCTTCCAGCTACTGAGGAATCTGGGTGTACACAGCAGGAGCGCAGGCTGACTTGATCTGGAGGGCGTTTCAGGACGAGAGTTTAATGGAATAGAAACTCCAGGTCATCACATTGGAGAAAGCGGGTCTCAGATGTATTGCGGTATGTTTACCTATTACCTAACAGTGGGTCAGGAGCGGACAACAGTGAAAAATAATTAGATCACAACTCCTTTGAGAATGAGGGCAGAAGATGTAAACACCTCATGAATGTGAACAGCAAAAACAAGATCATAGTTACTTTAATCAAATCTAATTCCTGCAATATTCTAAAAGATGCTCTGTGTCACATTTACAGGGGGACTCATGGTTGCATTTGGGACCTATTTCACCCAAAAATGATGTTGTCCCATGTTGTTCCAAACCTGTATGAGTTACATAGAACATAAAAGAATATATTTTGAAGAAACAGTTTTTTCTCCATATTATAGAAGTCAGTGGCCACCATCAGCTGTTTGTTCATCAGCATTCTTCAAAATATCTTCTATTACAGAAAATAGAAACACACACAGGTTTGGAACAACTTGAGGGTGAGTAAATGACAGAATTTTCATTTTTGGGTGAACTATCCCTTTAATAAAACTCTGTTCTTTTCTTCTAAACTACAAGCTTCTAAACTACAAGAAAGCTTCTAAACTACAAAAAAAAAAAAAAAAAAAAAAAAAAGGATAAAACAAACTTCAGTATGGGTTTGGAAAAACTATAGCTAGGGTTTAGTGAGACTTTAGTAATATTTTCTAAAGGGTGGTTACAGTAAGGGTGTTCACTTGGTGCTTATATGTGATAGTGTGACAGATCTCAGAAAGAAGAGGGCGAGATTTCAGCTGGGACACTAAAGGACACTTACTTTTAAAAAGAGTAGCCTACTTATTATGGAAATAATAGTGAAATTAATGTTTTCGGCACTTTGCATGTTAATTGTATTTAAATTCAAATGTATTATAATTTTAATTTAAACTAAATGCAGTTTGCAGTGAAATGAACTTTACAGTGTTTTTTTTTTTTTTTTTTTTTTTTTGTAATTCAACAACAATTTAATTTAATTGTGTTCACTTTACTTAACATATTTGAAATTGAAGTTTACTTAAGCCTCTGGTATTGTTCATTTGGGAGTCACACTTGTGTTGTTTGTGGTCAAAAGACACCTGAAATGTAACAATGTAATATATTTTTGTTCAATAATATTTTTGTCTTTTTTCTTTTGTATTTTGAGAGAATTTCATGGCACTAATTAATAATTATGCAATAATTATGATTAATGTTTCCCATTGTAATTTTTTTTTTTCAAATATTTTCAATTACTTTTCAAGTGGAGTGTGTCTGTTTTGCACTCTTGATATTGTAGAGTGTCAATCCTGCATCATGAATGATTTGTAGATTGTACACAAAAAAAAAAAAAAAAAAAAAAAAATCTCTGTATTTTCGTATTTTTGTGTGTTTCCAATTAATTTCTACTGGCGGTCATTTTTTACCGCAAACAACACAAGTGTGATTATTTTTTTTACCACCATTTAGCTTTTTCGAATCAAGTCCATAAATTTATTTATTTATTTATTTATTTATTTATTTATTTATTTATATTTAGTTTTTATTTTATTTTTATCTTTTGTGGTCACATAGCGACTGCCATAAAAGTCAACGAGTTTCATACCATTCCGATAAAGTCGCGATTTCTTAAAATTTTGAAACTTTTTTTTTTTTCAGTCCAAAATGACGGAACAACAACAGAGGGTTAATTCACTTGTGTAAAATCTACAGTACATGCGTAATTTTTGTTGACATAACTAACTGGTCAGTAGATCTGTAGTTACCAGCATGCTTTGCAAGGGATTGGATTAGGGACTGCAGTTACTGCAGTAAATTTAGGGATTAAGTGTTATTTTATGCAGAACCATTATGCAGAAGAGTGTCGTCTATGTTTAGAGCGTGGACATTCGGCGAGTGATCACTATTGTAGTGCCAGTATTGTCATCGGTTTTTTTTTTTTTTTTTTTTTTCATTGTGTACATTGTGCATTAACACCACGGCTTATTTTAAAGATAAATAAATTATTGAAATTAATAAAAAAAGGATTTCATTTTTTTGAGTGTTGAATGTCATGTATCTAAATTTTTGTAATTAAGCATTTGTAACAATGAAGCTGCAATTTAGTGTTTTTAAAATGTTTTAACTTTGAATGTAATTACAAATACAGGTAAAATTATAATCAAGTACTTTACATTTTCCGCCATCACTGTGACACTGTGTAGGACAAGTAATTGAAGCAATTGAAAAATAGTTGTTTTTTCAATAATTTTTTTTTTTTTTTTTAATATTCACATTTACGGTTAATATTCTTACTTCATTTTTGTTCTTCTTTCCCATTTAAACTGGTTGTTTTATGGATTTTAGCTTGAAGTTGCTAGTTCAAAGGTGTTTTATGTTTTATATGAGCTTGAAAGACAGCGAAAAGTGTGACGTTAGCAAGGCCGTTTATGATCGTGGCAGTTTATGGCTTTGATCTGTTTTATAAATGGAAGCTGTTTATCTCTAATGCTATCTTTGGATTGCTTGAGTTACTTATGCTTGTGAGAAGACCACTTCTGTGGAATCCTCCAAACAATAAATTCTATAATTAAAAGCTTTTTATTATGCTCTCATGCCTTTCTTTGATTAGCATTATTCTAACTGCATGTCATGTAAAATGTGTTTTTGCTGCAGAGCAACGCCCTTAAAAGGTCTGCTGCTTACGTTGCTTCCTATTGAGCGACTGTAGGACAATACAGACACAACACTAAGTCCACCCCTGTCCACCCAGAGAGTGAGTGTTTAGGTATGTGTCTATTTGATATCTCCTTGGTAACTAAACATTTCCTAAATACTGTATCAACAGAAATGTAAACACACTGAAAGTTCCCGGCACAAACCGATGACCTGAAATAAGAGTATAATAGAGCCAAAATACATAACAGGCACTCACACGCCACAACCAGTCCATCAGCCTTAATTACATTAGATAATAGTGATAGCATCTATATACAGTACATAGAGAAAAACAAGTGCACTTAATGTACACTTGTAGTGTACTTCAAAAATCACATGCAGGTATTATATTTATTAAACAAATGTCCACTTAAGTGTACTTAAAGTAGTTCACTTTCATGACTGCTTCAAGTGCACTTTGTAATAATGTCAAATTAAAGCTTTACGTTAAAAGTTTTGCTGTAATTGCTTCAAAAGGTGGACATCCCAAATATTAAAGTTAAAAGTGGATAAAAACAGAACGACTCACTTCATCTGGTATTTGTTGTGTTCAGAGCAACCATCTGCATGTTTCATGAACATTATGAAATTAAATCATGTTTTGGAGGCCAAAAGTGTAAGATCAATATTTTCAGATCTGTCAGGTGTTCTAACAATGTTGGCCACCACTGTAAGTGCGGCTTAAGTAGAACTGATTACATTTAATATAAATTTAAACTACAGTTAATTTTCACTTAATTGCCTTTTACATGCAATGAAGTAACTGACATTAAATTCAATTTGCACTTAAGTATATTCTTTTAAATTGTATAACTTCTGTAATAAGCACTCTTTTTAAAAGTATGCTCTACTTCTTAAAATAAATAAATACTTATTTTTTCACAAGGGTATACATGCATATTTATGTCTGTCCAGAAAAATACAGAAAAAAAAGTTACTACTTTACTATACATCTTGCAACTATGTGTCAACTAGAGGTAGAACTAATCTACTTTGCATCTTTAGTGGTTTGGATGCATCTCTCTGTGCTTCTGTAGCTGAGTATCTCTCAATTGTGCGTGAGAGAGTATTCTTTAGAAACACCAAGAAGGCAGAACATCTTTCATTAGAAAGAGTTGCTTCTCTTTCTACAAAACACGTAATATTTCCCTGAGGAAACGCTCTATTACGTGACTCCCATGAGATTTTCTCCGTTCTTGATCCAAGGAGACAATTGCCATAGTATTCCTTCTTTTCACAACCTGCAGTAATGACTTCCCACAAAAACAAGCGTGTTTGCTTCTGCCTAGTGTTTAGACCTGCTATAGGAAACAACTGCATCTGCAGTCAACAGCTGTATCTTCGTGCACCTGCTCACAGTAGACGTGACTGCCTGCATTCACTCGCAACATGAATCCCAGCAGATTCCAGTGTCCTGCACCAGGAGGCACTGGGTTTCCCTTCCTTCTCTGGTATGTGGATTGGGGTCAACCGCAGATGGTTATCTGCCAGCTTTGAATGAGAAATTAAGATAGTGATCCAATGCAATTAAACTGACAGACTTGACTGTTTACAGAGCTGTTTATAAAAAAGGTCTAACTGTCTGCAGGCTAGGGAGTCTGTCTATCACTTTAGGCTATCTGCTGTGCATGTGCCACAACAGAGGAATGATCGTGATCTCCATCTTGAGCTGTTATTCTCAAATACGTCTCAAGTCCGGACATGATAGAGAGAGCTGTTTCAAAACAGGATCCTTATAAGATACACTTCTTTTGGCCATACACTGTATGTATCCTTCAAGGAGAACACAATCCCAGAATGCACTGCAACAAAAATTATGGAATGACTGTTTCATAAAGTGATTTTTCAACAGGATATTAATTTTCATGGTTTTAAATAAAAGATTTTTGTTATAAGACAATCAAAACCACTCCTTTCCTGGTAAAAATAAACACGTAATTTTCAAATGTTAACAAATCTGTAACAAAACTGAATGTGTCTGTCATAGAATAATGTGCACAATACAAAGTAGTGTTTTTGTGAAGCCTGCAGAAGTCCAGGGAGTACATGCATTTTCTGGAAAACCCACACTTTGGGTGTTTTGATTATTCCATTGCTTTCCAAGAAGGAGAAAATGTCAACCTGAACAGCTTCAGCATGCTGTCTGTTCTTATCTGACCATCATCAGTTTGTAGCAGTGAATGAAGAGGTATCATATCGAGTTCAGTATGGAGTGCCACAAGGTTCAGTACTAGGACCGTTGCTTTTCACACTTTACATGTTACCCTTGGGAGATATCATCAGGAAACATGGTGTTAGCTTTAACTGTTATGCTAATGATACTCAGCTCTTAATTCACAAAACTAATGGAATGCATAGTTGATATAAAATACTGGATGACTAGTAATTTCCTACTGCTAAATTCTGAAAAAAAAAAAAAAAAAAACCATGGAGGTGTTAATTATCGGACCAAAAACCTCTGCATGTAATAACCTAGAACACTGTCTAACACATGATGGCTGCTCTGTCAGTTAGGAGCCTAGGTGTGCTATTTGATTGCAATCTTTCCTTTGAAAGCCATGTTTCTAGAATTTGTAAAACCACATTTTTCCATCTTAGAAATACTCTCAATGTCAAATGCAGAAATGTTAATTCATGTGTTCATGATTTCAAGGTTAGATTATTGTAATGCTTCATTCAGTGGTTGATCTGCGCACTTAATAAATGAACTCCAGCTGGTCCAATGTAGCAGCTAGAGTTCTTATTAGAACCAGGAAGTATGATCATATTAGCCCGGTTGTGTCAACACTGCACTGGCTCCACTATTAAACATCATATACATTTTAAAATCTTATTTAAGCTCTTATATTAACTGGCCCCCCGACACACTATTGACACACTATTTTATTGTTTAACAATGTTAAGCTGCTTTGACACAATCTGTATTGTACTAAGTGATATTTAAATAAAGGTGACTTGACCTGATTTGTAGAGTAATGTACCTAAGACATAACATACGTGCATGTAATGTTATACACTACACACTATACACTATACACTTTCGCACTATGTAGTATATGAATTTTATACATAGACGCACCTTAAATTTGTTGTTCCATCGCTGAAATTATCAGGTGATTTCTATAAAATGTAGATCACTATCTTCCCAGTTCTTTAAAAGATTAAGGCAGTTATCAAAGTTTGACAAAATGGCGTTTAATTTTCCAATAAAAGAGGATATAGTTTACATTTTGTTACGTTTAATTATCCCTTAGCAGATTTGGACTCTAATACAAAGTTCCTTACATATTTTGTCAAGTTCCTGCATTACCTGGTAATTAAACCTGTGATTTTGGCATTGCTAACTCCTTGGGTCTTGGCACCAATGCAAACCCTTTTTTGATGTTAAACAACTACTGTCAGGACTTACTAAAGACACGTAGTGAAACATTAGCAATGAAACGACATGGACACAGTTATTTTTGCAGCTGACTTTATTGCATACTGTATGCATTTGTAGGAATTTTGCTTTTATTTAAATCATTCAAACCCTAAGGTTTGCATTCAATAATTTACTGCCATTTGTGCCATTATTTACTACGGCTTAAACCAGGGGGGTCAAACTCAGTTCCTGGAGGGCCGGAGCTGTGCAGAGTTTAGATGCAACTCTAATTAAACACACCTGATCCAGCTAATCATGCCATTTAGGCATATTTGAAAACTACATGGTTTGTGTGTTGGAGCAGGGCTGGAACTAAACTCTGCAGGGCTGCGGCCCTCCAGGAACTGAGTTTGACACCCCTGGCTGAAACCCATTTTGCATCTGTGTTGTTAGTAGATTACCCACACCTGATCATCATCAGCTCTGATTGTTTCCGACCCTACGCTAATTTGCGTTGCTCTTGGTAGATTATGTTGATCATTATGGAAATTATCCATCTGCGTCTGCGTCTGTGTTTTTTTTTTTTTTTTTTTTACAGTTTTTTACAATCGCTATGGCATTCTTTTCAATTCTTCTAACAATTTTCCTAAACTCTTAATGCACCAACGCACCTAAAACACACAATTGACAAAACAGTTAATTTCATGCTCAGAATCACTTATTGCAAACTAAACTCCAATATTAATTTTCAAATTGTAATAATACACTAACACAATACACTACATCTACCAAAACACTGCAAACATGTCTCAAAATCAAATTATTATTCCAAAAACACTAACACGTGTTCTCTTGGCCATGTTTATGGGGGAGAAAAGAAACAGAGACAGAACTGCTGCAGTAAAGGCTTTATTTGCAATAGTTCATTAAAAAAACAAGAAAGAAAACAAGAATGCAAGAAAACAATATATATATATATATATATATATATATATATATATATATATATATATATATATATATATATATATATGCAATATAGCTGTCAATTATTATTTGAAAATACAAAATATACAACAGAAAAAAGCCACAGAAGAATTTAAAAAAAAAAATGAAATGAAATCTATTCTGCCTGGTCTTGTGCGTTTGGCCACATGTTCTCATCCACATCACACGTGATATCTTCTCTGGCAAGGCATCTTGGGAAGAATCTTTTGGTATGCCTTATCCTTTCTGATATTGTTCAGCTGTGATGTCTTGGCATTCAGCATCCATTGCATCCTGGAGGGACCTTTGGCCCTGTGGACGATGGTCAAAAACCATCCATCTCCAGGCTCAGAAAAACTCCTCAGTGGGGTTGAGGTAAGGGGAGGAAAGGGGAGTAAGGGGCAAGGAAAAGAGACATCATTCTCGAATGGGTGTCAAACCATGCTCTGACTGCACTGGGAATGGTGGAATGCCACATTGTTCCATGTGATCACATATATTGGCAAGTGGTCTCCCACCTGTCCCCTTTCTCTGGCACCAGTCTTTGGTGCAGGTCTTCTAAAATCTCACATTTATGCAGGAGTGCACTTTTCCACATAAGTTCAGCCCAAAGAGGACATCTTTTACTGTATATCATATGGTCATGTGATTGAAAGAACCTCAACACCCTGTAATTTTTATATTTGCATAACTTCGATCAGCTGTTTCTCATTAGCAATGGAATAAAATACAGGGGATACATTTCAGTATGTTTCAATTCACAATATGAACAGCTGTTCACTTTGACTTTAGCCTATAAGTTAGTTTTAGAACATGATGTTATCTGTTCTGACATACAGAGTGAAAGCATTTGAAAATTTGGCAGTACAATTACATCGTTTTAGTCTTGGTTGAGCTTGTGTGTAAAAGAAGTTCAAGCATTTTAAATTTGTGTTACATGTATGCATTTTTTTGTCAAAGCAACAAGAAATGTGTTAATTGTATAGCCTACACAGACGGATGTTGTGCTAACTGTGTTAAGAGTTTAGGAAAATTGTTAAAAGTATTGAAAAAATTGTCATAGCGATTGTAAAAAACAGCAATTTGCTCATTGTCAGTAGATCATCCACAGAACTTTCCACTCCCATCTGCACATTTTTGGGATTGTGCTCGAATGCTAATTTGCCCTGTTTAGTAAATCTGGCCCTTGCTCTGCTGTTTGAGCTACAGGAATGGTAGACAAGTTATAGTGTATGTAGTAACCATTTTATAAGAGCAACAAGAGACAACACATAATTTCAAACAAATATCACATCCTTTGGGTCAGCAGAGCTTCACAAGACACACGTTATGTAATCTTACACATTATTTCTCCTGAACTCAAATGTCCTGTCACACACTCGTTTAGATATCATGATGGAGACTTCATTTAACTTCTACTGTTTTTATATTAAGTTTCAAATTAGAACTTAAAGTACAACTATGAACATGACTTTTTAAATTAAAATACTAATTTACAAATATGATCAAAACATAATTTAATCTGCTTGTAAATGTGTTTTTTTTTTATCCTTGCATGTAGGTTCTTTCTAGTTTTAATAATCCTGTTGTGACATTTAGTTCCCACAAATAAATCAATATCTGATCTCTGTCCCCCCGACATATACACAGGGCCAATTATATTTAGTGCAGACTAATTCTACCCCTAAAAGAAGTGCTCTGCATTTGCATTGCCCCCTTTTGAGAAGACAGCCCCAAAAATGAGATTTTGCCAGATTTAGCTAAGCTCTGGGGACATTTTGTCCCTAAAGTATAGTGCATGCACACACACGCACACACACACACACACACGCACACACACACACACACAAACACACACATTCCTGCAATAAAAGAGAGGGAAGACTAACGTTCAGTCTGCTGTAATCACCCTAGTCTGGGAAAAAAAAAAAATAAAAAAATTGAGCAAATGAAAGATAAAATGTCCTTAAAATGAATGCATGCTAACCTGCAGACATGCATCTGCATCCACTGCTAATGGCCTAAACAGCACAGAAAATCTTAGAGAACACAAAGGAAAAGATTAAAACAAAGCACACAGTGTTATGACAACCACAACAATTTAGTCATAATCAGTTTCCGTCCCAGCCACATTATTTCCTCTCACGAGTGTTTTTCCACTGTTTTTCCATTTTTTCTCTTAGTAGTTCATTAACCGTGCGTCTGAAGGAATGCGGCGGGAATGTGCAGACGGCATCCTGTTTTTTCTTACACTTAGTCAGCTGTTTACTCTCAAAGAGCTGTGTGAGCACAAGGTGCTTTCATCTCTGCTGAAGAAAGAAAGACAGATGAAGAGGGGAAAGTTTGTTTCACTCTATAGTTGTGGCCTAGCACATCATGGTGTAAAATTCTACATTTAAATTTGTGGTACACTTTATTTTAAGATCCAATTCTCACCAACAAACCATTAATTGTGACTTTTGCCTCAATAAACTCCAAATTTGCTGCTTATTAATAGTTAGTAAAGTCATTGTTAGTTTAGGTATTGGGTAGAATTAGGGATGCAGAATATGGTCTTGCAGAATATGTGCTTTATAGATACTAATAAACAGCGAATATGTTAATAATAGGCATGCTAATAAGCAACTAGTTAAACTTGAATTGCTTACAACAGCAGTCAGTTTGTTAACTTATTTAATTTATTTAATGAAATGTATTTTTGTTTTGTTGTATCTATTAATAAAAAATATACTACCGAATAACAAAGAAGTCTTTATTTAACTACTTAGTTTTCTGTGTTACATGGCTGTTGAATCAATCATGTTCAGATGAGTAAAATATCACATTGCACATGGAAACGCCCAACACAAACAAAGCGCGAGGAGATCGTTCATCGCGACTATTGTTTGTTACTGGAAGAAGAAGGCTGGATTTCCCTCAAAAGAAGAACAAGATTTCATCCAGTAGAGGAGATCAATCTGATGAGTAAGTGATATTTCTTTTTTTGCATTAGTTAACGTGTTATTGTGGCATAAACTTGAACATATTTACTAGTTGGGTTTTTCCCAAACTACAACATGATCGTTACAACAACTACAACAGAACTACGAGTCTAAGAATGCTTAGACCATGTTTATTATTAACACTCTGTTCACAAATATATTTAATAGCGTGCTAAACAATAATAATTGGTTTCTCAGATATAAAATATCCTTTTTTTTACGATAGTACAAAACATGCGTGAGTCTATGGCTACAAAATCATATCATAGGCTACTATAAAATCATACATAGGCTACTAGGCTATATGACTACAAAATCATAGTTGGGTTTTTCCCAAACTATAATTCCTGACTAAAAAGTTTGAAATCGAGTAAAACATTTTGAATATGATAGGCAATTCATTGTATTTAAATTTCTTAAGGCACGATGATGTTTCATGCTCTATATAAAACAATATAAGTAATATGAATGTATACTGTAACACGAGGAATGCTACGAGTATGTTTAGAGCATGTTTATTATTAATAGCCTACTCTGTTCAAAAATAGATTTTAATAATGTGCTAAACAATATGCTCACGAATGTTTTTTTTTGTTTGTTTGTTTGTTTGTTTTTTTGGTTGTTTGTATTTCAGATCAGATACCTGCACCACAGATGAATCCTGCTGACTTTCACTTGAGTCTCTTCAAACTGTTTTCCTCTGAGAGCGCTGTGCCAACATCAGATATTCAACTACACTGATATTCTATGGTAAAATAAGATCCTTGACTACTGATTGTTTTTTTCTTCTTGAATCCATGGAAATAAGCAGAAACACTTAAATAACACACATAAATATCAGGTATGATTTACTTGTTTCACTTGTTGAACAGAATCTGTTGCAGGAATGACTCAAAGTCTGTTCACATCTCTGTGGTTAGATCAGTGTGCACAATAATGTGTCTTTGACCCTCATTATCTATGTTTTGATTATACTGTGTTGTAAATAAAATACAAATAATTTAAAAAACCCATTTTTTCAATCTCCTCACATTCTGTCTTACCTGCCTCAAAGTCACAGTCACACTGATGGGCCATTAGGGGAGGGCCCTTTGTCTCTCAGGGGAGAATCACATAATATTCAGGGCCACTCCCTCGCATATAGGCTTTCGATCACAAAACATGTATTTAAAAATTTAAATCAATATATTGTTTTCTGTGAATGAGTAAGCAAGAAAATTTTCATATAATTTTGACATGAATATTCTAGCCTACAAGAGTGATTACTCAAAAGTCTTGTTCAGAACTATTCAGTATGTATTTTATGGCCTTATTTCAGCTAATTTTTTTTTTCCCCAAAACTTACTAACCACGCATAATCTCTAAATATATATATATTTTTTTCTAAACAAAATGCAAACATATACATCAATCTTGCTCACATTTTATTGTAGCACAGTTTGTGCTGAACACAAAAAAAAACATACATGTTGGCCAATAGTATGTTATAAGTAGCTGAAATAAGCACAAATGTCAGGGCATGTCAAAACATCTCAAGGGCCCCAAAATCACCTCAGACCCCAGATGGTTAAACATTCAAGTATCTGTGAGTAAGTAATAGGCCTTTTCTTCACAAGAAGAAGAAGTAGTCATGAACAGATTGCATTTAATTGAGGCAGTAATGGGAACTCTACACAGTACTACAGTATTTATATAACAGAGCCAGCAGACAGTAGCAGCCGGGTTGTACTTTAGGAAAACAATGACAGCATTTTTTGGCAAGCTTTGAGCTATTGAAACCTGCTGGTATTTGAACAATAAAAACACTCCACTGAAAGTATGCAATAAATACTTCCGCCTTCACTGAAGGGAAAATGAGGAAAAATGGAGGGAAGGAAGAGTCATAAAAAAAGAAAACAGATAAACATTCCTCATGGCTTTTTTTCCATTTCAGTTTTTTTAAACATTTGGACACTTTCTTGAGCAGTTGATCACAGAAAGCATCAGACACATTCATTTCCAAATAAAAGAAAAATAAATAAATAAATAAATAAATAAACAAATAAATAAATAAATAAATAATAAAATTAAGCTCTGATACAGAGAAACCTATTAAATAAAGGATAATAAAAATAAAATATTAATAAAATATTCAGTGTCAAGAATAGGGTTTATACAGTATCTAAAGTCTTTCTGGCAGAGGGTAAAGGGGTTTCATTTTTAATTTTCTTTCATCTTTCCCACCATATCTTCTCAGATGGTAAAATTAAATGATGTTTCCAGTACTTCTGCTGTTTTTAACTCACTCATTTGGAAATGTCACCATTTCATTGGTGCAGAAGGTAATCTTTTCTTCTTTTCACCTCCTAAATCATCTTTTACTCTGGCGAACAGACCTTTCTGCTCCTCTTCAGCTGAAAAAAACTGAGGCTTTGTGCCTCAGCAGTTCAGCTCGGTCTTGAATTCAGTGAATCTGTCACGTTTGCATCCTCTTCTCACGAGGCAGATCCTCTTCATCCAGGACTGGTTTTGTTCAGACACTCCGTCACCTCATCTCTTTCTCTCTAACTGATCAAGAGATTCCGGAGTCTGGATTTCTTCTTGGTTGAAGCCGATTGTGAGGCTGTCATGAAGTTGTATTTAATCGCCTTCCTGCAAATGAAAAAACACATAGTTTAGCCCCAAAGCAGGATATTTTATGTACACTGAAGCAAATGCATGTGCTAAATGTGCTTAGGTTGACAGAAAATGATTTACCTGAGAGATGACAGTAGATAATCGCTAGTTTTGCCAATGTGATTTGACTGGTCATCAAATTGGGTCACAATCTCCATATGTGGATTTTCTGAACTGCAAATCAAATTTGAGAATAAGGTTACACACTAGTTAACAATTTGGTCATTCAAATGTGTCCAAACTTTGACTGGTCATGCATTTTATAAAGCTATGGTACAAAAGATGTTTTGGGAATAAAATAAAATAAAATATTTGTATACAATCGACTTTATTCAGTGACTTGCTCTTCTGAAATCGAGGGCAAACAGATCTAAATGTCTCTCACACATAAATACAGATGAATACAAGGGCTAATGCCATCCTTGAACAACCACGGGAATCTTCAGATACTATTAAACTTGTCCAAAAATAGCTGTCCTTTGATTTGGTGACTCATGACTCATAACTGCTTTAGTCATTAGACGGTTTCTCATTCACTCCCTTATTTGCTTTCATCTCAGAGAAGAGCATGCATATCTGAGCTTGCTAAAACCCCCCCACACAAGCTGCCCTGATCTCCGCTGGTCACACATGGCTGCCTACGGCATCCGCGACAGACAAAAAAACACGTATCTGTTTGATTTCATCTTCAGGGTGGAGCTGGAAGCTGCAGAGTCTGAGCTCACCTGATGTGACAGAAACTGGAGCAGGTCCGGTCAGCGGGATTGGCGCATTCACAGCGGCCCGTGGAGCGCCGGCGACGGGACAGCGGGCTTCCCAGACCGAATGGTGCGATCTTACTGTAGTGAGACAAGAGGGAGAGGGTTAACAGAGAACTGTGAGCGGTCAAATGCAAACAAGAGGTTATAAATTCATATTTTGGGGGTCTATAGGTGATTAAAGTGACATATTATAGATCTAATTCCAATTTTTCAGTTCCCTACATTCACCCTTTGTCATCTTAGACCCACTCACTTCGGTGTGTTGACCCAGATGATGTCCAAATGGCAGAAATAGATGCACTCGTTGTCTGACCAGCTGCTACAGGAGCAGCGTTTGGTACGGACCCGTTTGAGAGCAGGTGGATTGCTTGATGCTTCAGACTGATCGGACAGTGGATATCCAAACCCTAGAAAACACACACACTATGATTAAAGCTATTCACAAAATGTTTATTTGGCAACCTAAGATGTACTTCATGTAGTAACATCCAAATGTACTGACTCTGTTGAAGTTTTATATGACTAAATCAATCTGTATACATTAGGTTACACCACCAAAAGTACTTTTACTGATCCACCTGCACAAATTTTGGTATTATTCCATATTATAAGTTTCTGAATTTCTTTCCACTTAATCTGATCAATACACAAATACTACAGATACAGTATCTGTCATTACTCTATATAGATATGACACTCAGTAATAACTTCTGAACTTATCTGTAAAGATAATAAGGCATAATGATTTTCTTTGTGTGTGAAGGCAGATAGCCACCAGTGGGGTCATGAAGGACAAGAGAATATAGAGTCTTATAGGACAATATAATCCTTATGCGGACTGATTATTAAAAAAAATCTGAGAAGAAAAATATCCATTTGGGCTCCATAAAATCTCATTACTTAAATAAGTGAATTGTGTATGTAGTTTCTCTCATAAATAATGGCATGTAATTGTGTCAAACCACAGAAAACACACATGCTGTGGAAAACGAAAGTGATTTTTTTCTTATGAAAGATAAAAGTGTCTTACCTTGCTGCAGCACACAAAGTGTAACTGAGATAAAGACAGCAGTCCACAGTGAGAAAGCCATTCTCAAGAGTTTAACACGTCTGTTAAATCCAGTTAAGTGATGATATACAGTTAGTATCTGCAGTCCACAGAGCTCCACAGAGAGACTGACAGGTGCTTGTGTTCAACTCAACCTGCCCGCCTTCATTTATCCTCCCTGAAGCTCCGCCCACTGGCTGTTGCACAAGACTGAGTCCAGGCATTCCTGCCTCCTGATTGGCTGCAGGCTTGAATGAGGTGGAGGGGAGAATGAAAGAAAGGTAGGGAACAGCGGCTGATGTCAGTGACTCCCCCTGGACGAGTCAGTGTCACAGAAACAGGAAACTTTTTTTTCCACAGGGGAGGCGGTGTGCTGTCATCGTCACAGGAGATAGTGTTTAATGGCATGTTTTGCATGTGTCCAGGGATAGGCCCCCCTCCGGAGGAAAAAGCAGGACTGATAGTGTATGTGCAGGATATCCAGTTAAGTCCAGGAACACAGATTGCGGATACTGCATGCGTGCTGCAATGATTTTAGCAATGATATAAAGCTGAAAAACATGCCAATATAACATTTCACAGTAAAAGCGCACATCAGTCTAATAGATATTTGTAAGAGATCAGAAGATACTGTACGAGATACTTAGACACATTAAACAGTACTTAATACTTATTGTATATAGAGATCACACTGAACAGTTCTTGAAATATATGCTGTATATATATATATATATATATATATATATAAGAACTGTTCAATGTGATCTCTATATACAGTAAGTATATATTATATATAAGTAGATATAAGTTTGAGGTCGGTAAATTTGTTAGTAGTGTCTTCTGCTCACCAAGGCTGCATTTATTTGGTCAAAAATATCAAAAATAAATAAATAAATAAATCTGTGATATTGTGAAATCTTTTTTTTTTTTTTTTCCAATTTCAAATAAATGTTTTCTATTTTTATAAAGCTGAATTTTCAGCATCATTACTTGAGTCTTCAGTGTCACATGATCCTTCAAAAATAATTTTAAATGCTGATTTGCTGCTCAAGTAACATTTATTATAATAAATGTTGAAAATGGCTGTGCTGCTTATCTTCGTATATATCACAATTAATAGTGAGAATTGAACCCCAAACTAAACTGACTATATATATATATATATATGTAGTATATATATATATATGTGTGTGTGTGTGTGTGTGTGTGTGTGTGTGTGTGTGTATACACACGTGTGTGTGCGTGTGTGTGTATGTATATATATATATATATATATATATATATATATATATATATATATAAATGTATGTATGTATGTATGTATGTATATATATATATATATATACATATATATATATATATATATATTGTGACGAATGTCCCGAGCGCTCATCAGCGTCGCCCTGGAAACCAACGAGGATCACCTGCACGTCCTCGTCTCGGGCTGGCCGGGCACCTGAAGCTCGTCACGGTTGGGCTTGATAAGCCACCGCAACACACACACTGATGAGACATGTCTCTAGAAGAGTCCACGCCAACTCTTGATCTGCCTTTGTTCCAGAAAGCAGCCTTTGACCGGCCAGCCCCTGCACCCGAGCACGGCACGGAGGACAACAGATCACTGGGAAGCACTAGCATTGATCTCACGAGGAGCACGGAGCACCATCACACACCACGGACACAAGTTTGCACCCTAAAACCCTCAAACTCAGCCTCCGGGGCCTTTATTGACTACCCCTTGTTGTGTGACTCTTCACCCCGTTACAGTGTGTGTGTGTGTGTGTGTGTGTATATACATACATACATACATACATACATACATACATACATACATACATACATACATACACAGGGGCGTCATGCACTCATGATTTTTGTGGGGGGGAGAGACACAGCAGCCACGATAGCACACGATATGTGTAAGTAAATGCGTTTTGCACCTTCATAGATTGTTATTTGATCAATAAATGGTGATGGGCAAAGTAGACTAATATTGTAATCTATTACCTAGGGTAGACTGAGTACAGTAGAGACACTTTCTGCTTTTTTCATCACTACACAAAAACTAGATGCTGAAATTAAATGATTTTTCACGTGATGTTTCTTTTGCTTGTGTACTAAAATACCATAAATTGGTAATAGCCATAAATAGTTCATATTTTCCACAATTAGCTCATAAACATGAGGTGCATTTTTGTCTCAACTGTACCCATATGGTGTACAATTGAAACAGTAGCATGGTACAGATGAGACACCCATTCTTAATGCTTTAAAGCTGGCTAACCATTTATAGCAAATGTAGTAATTTACAAAATTACAGTTTTAAATAATTACAGTTTAAAAATTTATTTATTTGCTTCATTTAATTCATATTCAGTTAAACAAAACAGGAACAAATATTTAACACTACAAAAATATATGGCAAATAGTACAAATGTAAAAATAACAATATACATACCTGTATATTCTATAACCCTATACCCGAAACCTATGCATCACTCGAATCTTTCTGCATTTTTACATTTTCAATCATTCTGTATGATTTATAAGCTTGTTTCATCATGGGGACCTAAAAATATTCCCATAAGGTTAGAATTTACTGGTATTACTATACTCGTGGGGACATTTGGTCCCCATAATGTAGGTAATACCAGTACACAAACACACACAGCCTCTGTATGCATTTTATTTTCTATGATTGAACTGTTACTGAATACAGTATATAGCAACCTATAAAGGGTGTCTCAACTGTACACTGTAAAAAAAATTAAAAAAATCCGTAAAATTTACGGTAAAAAAACGTCAGCTGTGGTTGCCAGAATTCTACCGTAAAAAATAAGCTAAGAACATTTTAGGTTTTACGGTTTTAACTTAAATTTACAGTTAAATACAGTAATTTCTTTAACTGATATAATGTTAATATACCAACCTATTGAAGTACTGAAATCTGTTTTGTACCTTTGAAATACACTGATAACCACCAAATGCAGGTGGTGATGAGAGAGCCACATGATGAGCTAAAGCCCATCACAAGCAGCTTTTAAATAATAACATATACAGAAGGTGCACAGCGTCATTCACACAAACACTAAACACCATCATGGTGAGACTCATTAAACTGAAATATGCAATAAACAGTCATTTAACAACATTAGACGTAACATACAACCCTAATAAACATAAATGATAAGAAAAAACTAAGAAGAAACATAGTTATTTCAAAGAAAAAACATCAAATTCAAACAAAATTTGAAATACAGCGCAGGGAATTCTGGGAACGTCAGTTTACGTTTTTTCCCTGTAAATTTTACAGGAACCTACCGTTAACCATTTAACAGGTTTTACTGTGGCATTTTCACAGTTTTTTACCGTTAAAATCACGGACATTTTTTACAGTGTACCCACTTTACCACCTTGTATATTTCTTAAAATGCTATGTAATCCTTTTAACATTCATGTTAGAAAATATGTCCATTAATAATAGACAGTTGGAATATCACAAATATAACTTTTAACAGAATTTGCGTAGCATATGTGTAAATGTGACTTTTATCCTATTATCATAACACTGTACAACTAAACAGCATGTGAAGCAATAGGACACCAATCCGGGCACTGTGTCTCAAACGTACCCCACTGACATACTCACACATTTCTCTAGATTATGAAAAGACCTTGCATGGCACAATGTCATAAAATATGTCTATTTTTAGAGCACAGAGTAATGTTTGCAATGATGGATTTTAAGTTTAACAATCATAAAAGAATAATAAGTTATTCATTGTGGAAAGGACATGGTGAAATGAAAATCTCACCTTGGAAAAAAAACTTTTGCTGATATCTTCGGAGTGGAAAGATGCACAAATTTCAAATTTTTCACGATCAAAGAGAACACTACTACACGTGTGGAGCAAAAATCACGGCTCAGGGTTTTTGTGTACGCAAGTTATTTAAGGTGTTTCAACTGTACACATGTCTCAAATGTACTCAGTCTACCCTACACATAAAACCAGACTTTTTACTTAAATACCAGATACGGGTGTCATGCCATAAAATATTTTTTAATACGACTGACTTTGTATTTAATGTGAATTTAATAACAATATTGTAAGTTACTAATTATAACACTTTCATTTTACAGAGAGCAAAGAACATTTACATTTTCAGATAACATTTTCATTCAGTCTAGCCAGAGTTCAGGCACTCTCAAAAACTCCCATTAAAATCACTGAAGCTGTTTACACTGTGAAATTAATGTCTTGCTAACATTCATAAGCACATCTGCACTTTCTTGTTTCTGATGAGAGAATTCGCCAGATAATTAAGTGAGCGAGCAAATGAACAAAACACCACGTTGCAGCGATGACTCATCTGAACGTCTCTGATTGGCTATTGCATTCATAAGCTCAACAGAAACGTGTGTGATTGGTTATAATGCAGCACTGAACAAACGCGTCTGTCTCTGGCTCAGAGCAGCTAGCGAACGCAGATTTGAATTTAGCAGCTGATGCGGTGCCGATCTAATCCTACCGGTGTGATTGCATCAAATATAAAAAATATTATTCGGCTATTTTTTGTCTTTTGGAAGCTGCATTCAAAATCCACTTGGCTCAGAAATCTGAGGGGGCACGTGCCCCCTCTCTTTCAATGGGCATGACGCCTCTGTATATAAATATATATATATATATATATATATATATATATATATACATACATTAATACTTATTGTATATTATTGTATATACTTAGTTTGTGTGTGTGTGTGTGTGTGTGTGTGTATAGTCATATATATATATATATATATATATATATATATATATATATATATATATATATATATATATATTAGTCATACAACGTATACAGCATAGTCAGTTTAGTTTGGGGTCTAATTCTCACTATTAAATGATAAATTAATATTAACTACTATATTAACTTCTATATTATAACCATATTAACTACTACTACTTTAGCCTCAATAAACTCCTCCTAATTTGCTGCTGATATGATCATGCAAAACAAGGCATTAATATGTGTTTTATAATAGTAATATACAGCCAATATGCTAGTAATATGCATGATAATAAGCACAGTTAGTTAACAGTAAGAACTTGTCCCTAAACTAAAGTCTTACCATATCAGATGAGATCAATGTCTGAGCAATAATATTTTCCTTCTCAATATTGTTTTAACATATTATGTAATTTGTCTCAACTGACATTTTTCTTAATCGTAGGTATGGAAGTTACCTTATGTATTTTACCACTAAAATGAGATAGCATTCACAAAATATGCAAATTAGACAAGAAACCCCCTCATTGGAGATAATGGCAGCATCATTTGTCTGTCATTAATCATATCAGCACACTCCTGTTAACAAATGTCACTGATTCAAATATGCAAAATATTGTGACCTAGAGGAAGACTTTTTTTTTTTTTTTTTTTTTTTACACACTGGAAATGTACGCAGTGTGTTACAGCTGGAAAACAATCGGTGGAAGATCCTCTCACATTAGCTGCTCTTCCAACTCTAGTGTGTGCTCTTAATATCCATTTTTTCCTTATTATAACTTTATAAAATAAATAAGTGTGCAGTGATAATGACAGATGGGACCTGATAATTATTCAAACAGAATAGAACATTATGTGTGTTTTTTTTTATTATTATTATTTATATATTACTGTTTATAAATAAAATTTAATTTATTTGTATGCATGCTTATTTTTTATTTATGATCATTAAAATGCATATGCATCGAAAATATAGACCCAAGCAAAGCATGACACTGCATATTTCGTTATGCAATGCCATGGCACATTTTTAAAGTGTGACTTTTTAGGCTAGTTTAATGGTTTGATATGTTTATGTATCATGAATAATATTCACAAGGAATAAAACGGAATTTATGATATTTATAGAGCAACTGTTCCACTAAACAACATGTTTTTCCCTCTATGAACTGGAAACATATTAAACATTCAAAAGTCACTGCAGGGGGTCAGGAAATGCCAGAGTGATGTAACAGTCCACTAAACAATGGCACCTCACAGATTATTTGTCCTGCTGAGGTCAAAAACATAAAACAATAACTAAAGCAAATGTTTGTTAAGTCTTAAATCATGGACAGATGATAAAAAGTGGCAGTTTTTCAGATAAATCAAGATTTTTGAGGATTACGACCCATCATCTTTGTTTTCTAACAAATGTACTTCAAGCATGTCAGATTTATCAACAAAGAGCCAATATGAATGAGATTAATTATGCTGTATGGCAGTTATAAAACGCTTTATCCTGAGACATATTATTGTGCTTCATAGTAAGTTAATGATTGCTCTGGTCACCGTACTCCACCTCAGACTCGTTCTCTCAGGTTCTAGTCACAGTCTAACAATGTGGCCTTATCCATTTCCTCTTCCACTCAGCGCGGTGGCTCGCTGGAGCAATGACAAACACAAAACATCCAAAAGCGCCTGTGGAATTCCTCCGGAAGCTCTCAGGAATGTGCTGCTCCATTGCACTTTGACACCTTGCATGCTCCTTTAGACATTCCTGACCAAAACTGGTCACTGAGACAGAGACAGAGAGAGACAACAACAAAGATGACATGCAACATTCGTTTAACGATGTTACAGGAACAATGAAGTCATTGTTGAAACTTAGCTTTGGAATTAAGACGCATGATATTCCAGGTAGACCCCATATTAAGACAACGCATTATAGCGACATATTAAAGGGAGAGTTCATCCTTGTATGGATGAACTCTCCCTTTGTTTGGATCCCTCTGACTTTCACTGAATGGATAAAAATACAAAATGTCTTATTTTTTGTCCACATAAGAAAGAAAGTCAGGTTTGGAACAATGTGAATGTGAATAACTTTCATTTTCAGACTTTATTATCTGTTATAAAGAATTGTACTGCATAATTACTTGTAGTGTGCTTCAAATAATAAAAAAGTATATATTTTTAGAAACTGAACTTGCAGATAATAAAATATTAGTGAAATAAAAGGCAGCTGAAGTGAACTTAAAGCATGTACACATTTCATGCTTCTTAATACTTAATTAACTACACTTTTAAAAAGTGCACTTTGTCATAATGTCAAAATTAAAAAGCATTTCAAATCATTGTTTTAATAATCTTTTGTTGTGCTTTAAAGAAGTACACTTATTTTGATGTGTTGACTAACATACTAAAGCAAAATGAGTTTAATTTTGTAACTGTAGTGTTATTCAATATTATTTTTAAATAAAACATTGTGTATGCACTAAATAAGCTAAATTGCAACTTCATCATTATAAATGTTCTTACAAATATATTTAAATATTTAAAAGTTTCAATAGAAACTTCAATATAGGTAAAGTTTCAATAGAAATGACAAGTATATTTTAGTTTACTATAAGTGCATTCAGCAGTAACTTTAACCATATATCAAAGTGAAGTAATTATGAAATTATAAAAGATGTACTCAAGTCTAAGCTAATTGCATTTACTGTAATGTAAGTTTAAATGGTACATTTCCATTTAATTGCAATTAACATTAACACAGTGATTAACAACATTACAGTTCACACTTAAGTATATTATTTTGAAGTATATTATTTCCGTACATACTTTTTTTTTTTAATAGTGCACTTCACAAGGGATTCCTCTACTCCCTTTTATATCTTTTATTTTGTAAATAAGACATGAGTGATATAATTTGCTGCTATAATTCAAGGCTGTTGTGGATGGTTTCCAAGGTGTTGTATGTGGTTGCTAATGCAGTAGGTAGTGGTTTGGGTGTAACAGTGGAGGACGAGTGTAGTTTTGGTCAAATCACTAACCCTCTGTATGTGAGTAATATCTTTTCTGATGATTATACCTCATTCTGCCGTCAAACATGACACTGTTCAGTGTTTTGGAACAGGCAAGCACACCCTCAAAATTGCAAAATGCATCCTTATCACAGGCTACCTGCAGCTAGAATGGCTTTGATTTTATGCCCCCTGTAACAGAGGTGTTTGAGGAATTCCAAACAATGAAAAATACATTCACTTTCTTGGAATGTTGCAAGAGATGATTCAGTTTTTGGCAAATATCTAAGAAGGGCAGTGACGGTAGATGATAGGACACACACACACACACACACACACACACACACACACACACACACACACAGAGTCCAGTTCAGTTTCCTGTGCATTCCTCTGGCTCGAGCTATGACCTGCATCACAGTTAAGAACGTAAACAGCATTTGATGATCTAAGGTCTGGAGCTCAGGCTTCATGGGGGCTTTACTGATAAACCCTTGCTTGTCTTATTAAAACACCTGCATATTGTAAATAAACATCAGTAAACCGATGCCAATACTGACACCTAGCCAGACCTGTAACAATGTTGCTGTGGATACCGGTGGTCCACTTTGGCACCAGTCGAGTTTTCTCATCAGACACCCTGTGCCTGGGAAGAGAGTCATGAAGACTGATGATGAAACTCAAATCACAGCGTTGAGTTTATTTTATTCTATTTTATTTTATTTTAATTTTGAATGAATTAGAAAAAGTAAAAAAAAAAAGAAAAAAAAAAAAAAGTCAATCAGTAGATATACAACCCAAAAAGATATATTTTTTTCTTCTCCTAAATAATGAATGTCATTAAAATGATCAAAGTCCAATTATAAGTGCTCTTAAATGTGCATACAATTTAATGTCAGAATAGTTGCACAACCATAAAAAACAAAAACAAAATGGTGGAATTTAGGCCAATATGTTTACATTATATAGCCTATTTAATGCACACGCATGTAACATTTATTTGGCCATCGTAGTGAGGACATTGCATAGACTTTCATTGATTTTCCATCAGGTTAATGATATTTTCTATAACCCAACCCCTACTTACCCATCATAGAAACATGTGCAGAACACTAGATTTATATCAAAACATTCTGAAAACTAGTGAGGACCAGTAAACTGTCCTGACTGGTGGGTTGTCAAAGTATTTCACAATATAAGTGAGGACATTTGGTCCTAACAAGTATAGTCAAAATAACACACACACACACACACACACACACACACACACACAAACTCGCATTTATGGTTTACGGGGACTCTCCACAGGCATAATGGTTTTTTATACTGTACAAACTGTATGTGCTATTGCCCTACACCAACCCTACACCTAAATATACCCCTTACAGGAAACTTTCTGCATTTTTAGATTTTCAAAAAAAAAACAAAAAAAAAAAACACAATTTAGTATGTTTTTTAAGCCTTTTGGTTTACGGGGACATAGGCAGTGTCCTCATAAACCACCTTCATGTTGTAGTACCCATGTAATTATACACATTTGTGCCCTCATAAACCATATATATACACACACACACACACACACACACACACACACACAGTAAGAAGGCCTATATATTTTATGTAACTTGTCTGTTTTAGCGCATTTACAGTGACATCAGGTGGCAAGCAAAGAGTACACACTCCATTTATTACATCAGCAATCACAGTACCTTTTCAAATGAATGTTATTAAAGAATGAGTGAAAAAAGGGGGTAAATAAATATGTTATTGGTGAAGTAAAAAGCCTGATATTCAGAGACTGGAACAATAGTGAGGTATATTGTCAAAGAGAAACCTTTCAGCATTTTTTTAATAAGTTAATTAAAACACGTAACTAATATGTGACAGCTTAACCCAAAAAGACATTAATAAAATTGCTTTTGTCCTGCAATCACAGTTCATTAAGTTCAGTGTGGTTTTATTTTGTTCACTTGATATGCAACAGCTATAGCATAAGTTATGATATTGTAACATTAGTATTTGAGGTAAAATTTACCCCCCAAAAAATAAAATAAAATAAAAATAAAAAAAGTCGTTTCGAACTAAGTGTTTAAAACTTACCATTTCCGAATATCCTTCAAACAACTAGTGAGCCATTTATCAAAAATGTTATAAATAATTAAAGGACGTTATTTAGAGCTATGATCACACGCCAGCAGGGGGCGATATTTCCTCTGAACCTATTCCTAAAATCATACACTAACAGTGTCTTCAAGTGGAGTCAAAAATAACTCAAGTACGAGGTTAAGTGCACAGTTTTGCCGGTGAGCATGACCCCGTTAGCCTCTGCTGGAAGATAATGATGTTTAACAAGAATAGATGTCCTTTAAACACCAAAGACGACTTTTAGAGGTACTCCTGGTCTGAAATGATGAAAATCACTGTATTGTCTTAATCATAAAAAATGTTAATGTATTTTAAATTACATATCACATTACCAAAGCTAAAAATTGTCCAGTTGCACAAACATTTGTAAACAAGAATCCTATTAAAATGGACAGCATTAATTAATAGAAAAGTGAAGATGCTAATCCATAAATTAACAATATATTTGCAAATAGTCTGAGATATAATTATGACAGAACACAGGAACGATTTGTGCATAGTTTATCGAATAAAATAAACAGAGGGAAAGCAACAACAGACTCTTGATACCATCTTATAATGTAAATTCATGTTACTCTTGTATTTCTGACAATGCTTTGTCCTGTCTGAAAGATTACATCACAACGGGAGGAACACCGTACTGACATCTTCCCACATCTAAATAATCAACACCACAAGAACAACTGAACCATCAACCAGAGCTATGTTCATCTTCTGGGTTTGACCACATTCTAGCCTATTTACTGGAAATGCATGAGGGTTTAAAATGCTGGCCAAAAATAGTCTACCGACCATCACATACAACAAAGAAAAACAGATGCTGCAATGCCATAGAATATAGTATAAATGCATATAAAAACATACATTTGTACAGTAGGATTTCTAATAAGATTTACAGTAGGATCTAGATATATTTTCTTCATGATGAGTGGAAAATTCATTAAATGCTTCCATGCTGTAACACAATAAAATGTGAAAATGTGGAACTTGGATTTTATTGGCACCTCATATATATATATATATTTATTATTTTATTAAATATATGTAATAAAATGTATTCATTTTACACCGCATATCACACACACACACACAAATGTGCATGTGTGGTAGGTCTATGTAAAATGTAGACTGCAGAAAAGTAAATATACATAGATCAGGAACGTAATGTATCTACACATCTACATAACTAGGTTGAACCGAGCAAAAATTATTCAGCAAAGCTTAATCCAATGAATTGAATCATAGTCTGAGACATTTTCTCTGCTACCCAAAATCTGACAGACCCAAAAAAGGTTAGTTCACCCAAAAATTAAAGCTCTGTCATCATTTACTCACCCTCACATCCAAACCAGCATGTTAGGCAGAATAATTGAAAAAACAACAAAATACCCTTAAAATACAACTCATGTCATGTATTCCAAGTCTTCTGAAACCATGCAATGGTCACAAACTGCATTTTTCAGTATTTTATGCTTCCTGAGCAGCACCTTTAATGTTAATAGAATTTTTACACCAAAACTTTGGTAATTTAGAGATAAAAGGCTATTGTCTGGCTTGATTTTAATCCTATGATTTGAACACGCTGCTGTCTCCTTTAAGACTTCACTGTAAACACCCACTGCTATAATTGTTTAACAACTTTGCATATGAAATAAGTGCTACATGTGAAACTCTTTTGAAAACTTTTACTGTGTTTTTAATATCACAGCTGCCATGGTAGCATTAGATCTACAGCTAGGTGATCAGTCAAGTCTGTTGAGCACACAAATGCAATGATCTGGCTGTGGTTTGGCTTTGTTTTCTTATTATTTTCATACTTTCTGAAGGTACTGACTGAAAAGTAGTTTGACCAATAGCATGCAGGCATTGTACATAATCAACTTATCATGCGATAAGGTGGGATCTAATGAAGGTCAAAGTAATGCAAATGTGTGTAAATATAGTCTATGAGAACTTACACTCTCAGAAAAAAAGTTACAAAAGCTGTCACTGGGATGGTACCCTTTCAAATAGTACACCTTTGTACCTTATTTGCCCCCAAAAGGTGCATTTTAGTACTCTTGTACCTTTTTTTTTTTTTCTGAGACTGTAGAGAGCAAAAACCCAGACATTTTAAGAAAATTAAGAAATCCCAGGCAGGACAAGCCTGGAAAAAGGTTTGATTTCTTAATCCTAGGCTTGATTCTGTTTGCAAAGCCTGCAAAAACTATGATCCTGTTTTATTATTTCTCCTGCCTGTGAGCGGGCCAAAAAAAATCAAAGATGTAGAATTGACCTGTGCTGATGTTTTCATGTCTATTACGTCATAAAAACCCGGAGGTACTTTTTTTGGCAGCTCGTTTTCAATAAAAGCTGTTCTGGACTAACAAGGAAAATTTTCAAACTAATTTTCCATAAAATCATAATTTGACTCAAGTCCCTTTTCAGTCATTATTCAGTGAAAATCTTCCCATCTGATTCAAGTATCTTCAAAAATACTTACATGTTGGACAACAAGGTCAGAAATTCACTTTTCCACTAAAGGGCAATATTTGCCTTTGAGGATTTTAGGGGCATTTTTTTTTTTTACCTTTGTAATAATTTTTCTAATTACCTTATTAAATGTAACCATATGGTCTTAAATGTTTGGAAAAACTGCATGTCATAATCTGGCTACACAGACAAAACAAGTTTTAAGAACTGCTTATGAATTAGTTTATTGCTGTTTACGCATTAGAAAATCAAAGCTCTTTGTATTGCACCTGCACATTGTTGTTTATGATCATCAGAGCATTTGACAAGAGAGCACAATTCAGTCAGTGAATGTGAACACTGAACAACACTGGTGTTTTCAGCAGTGACCAATCTAAACACCTCTGATTGGTCATTGCATTCATAAGCTCAACAGAAATGTGTGATTGGTTGCGATGCTCAATTCTGCAAAAAAACACCAAGAAGAAATCTGATGCAATATAAGCAGATCTAAACATAATGCCAATATCAAGACTTTTTATTTATTTTCACATTACAGTCATAATATATTTAGTTTGTGTTTTTGCCACCTTATTTTTGAATACGGGGGCATTTTTGTTCCCTTTGGTTGCATTTTGCCATTAACTTCCAACCCTGTTGGCCAATACCAAAAGCTATTGTGTTGAAAGAGCAAAACTGAACATTGTGCCTAACATGCAGGTTTGAAATGACCGATATGTGCATAAATCATGACATTTTAATTTCTGGCTGAACTATTCCTTCAACACTTAGCATCCATGGATGTTCTTGAAGCGTCCACCGGCTGAGCTTTCGTGGGACTTCGAGAATGCTTTCTGTTGTTTCTTTGAGAGATACTCTTCCAGGTGGTCATGGGAACACTGGGAACCTGCCTCTTTTTTGATACGAGCTCTGCTTGAACCACTCCCCGGATCTGCTCCTTGTCTTCGTCGGAGGAAGCGTTGCTCTTAGAGCTCATCTCCACCGCAGGCTCCGTGAACACTATCAGCTGATTTGTGCAATGAGGAACTTCGCCCGCAGGACTCCCGTCGGCCCCCTTCTCCTTCGTCAGCATGGTGACCATCATCTGGGCCACGCTGTGGTTCAGAGATGCGCTTCGGAGCAGCATATTGGAGCGTGGCTGCACCATCTGGATGCCGCCGATGGGAATGGTGAGGCTGAGGTTGGGAATCATCACCTGGGGCTGCGAGTGCAGGGGCAGGTGACTTAACACGCGATGGCCTTCCCTGGGCTGCGTGTTCCTGGAGAGACGCCCCTGTGCCGGAGGCCAAGACTGTGTCATGCTGGTCCTTCTCTGAGGACTGTGTGTCTTCTCCTTGGGAGGAGCCAGAAAGACATTTTTAGTGAAATCAGCATGTAGAGTGAGCACTAGTCCAGTCATCTTTATTCTAGGCAAAGGACGTTATTTCTAAACTGTGTGGTAAGTTTTGTTTTGCGGCTACAGCTAAAGATAGTCCTGGTTCATCCCAAATGTGTATTTCAGACAGTAGATGTATTGTGTATGTATTTAAATTCAGCTGTCAGATCATGGGTTAGTATCTTGGGTTTTGGCTTCAATTGTTTGTAGAGACCGGCGGCCTGGCTTCTATTTCTAATAAAGGTGTGACACTAAAATAACACACGGTGTGCTTTTGGAATCAGGATATTTGTTTTGGATGTTTATCTTGGATATATTTGTCCGTCTTGTTTTCATACTAATTACATTTTGTGTGCTAATAAAAAACATCTTTCTATAAGAGGACTTAAACTCAGACAAAGAAGCATCTACATATTTATCTATCAAGACTAGAAATGTGCAGTTTACTCACTACTGAAATATGGGTGAATGTTTGTTAAAAGAGGTGGTAAGGGCTTACATGGTTCAGTCTAAGTAACTATATATATAAATGCTGATTTTATCTGTTCTGTTCATCCCCATAATTCTGTGGTGAGGTTTTTTTTTTTTTTTTTTTTTTAAATGATCTGATCTTTCTGACATCAAAATTTCTCTTGGATCACATGGTTCAAAACACCGTTGTTACTGTTAACTAAAACTATAACATTATTGTAAAAAAAAAAAAAAAATCATTACAGTTAATTTAAATTAAGCTGAATGAAATAAAATATAAATGTCAGATGAAAACACTTAAATTAAAAAAAAACAAAAAAAAAAAACAGTTAATTAGGAATATTGCCTTAGCAGCTACATTAAATAAATAAGTTCATGGTAAATTACTGAGATTACTAAAACTAAATATATATATATATATATATATATATATATATATATATATATATACACACACACACACACACACACAATTACTAAAACTATGAAAATATAATAATACAAATTATAAATAATTAATAAATATTATAATAAATAATACTGGTTATATATAAATAACACTCACTGAAAAGAAAATAATACTTTGAACCATCTAAAAATACTCTAATTTGTTACAGTTATGTATTAGTTTTACTCATATTTATGGTTTGGTTCAGATTTTTATTATAGATTTTGGCTTTTAATTTTGATTAAATTTTTTTCCCAAAGACAAAAACATTAATGTAACGTAAAAAGATGTTTTATTATTAAGACAATATATCAATATACTTTCTTTAGACATAAGTCAAAATGTTACTTATAATAAGCCAATATAATATAGTTTTAAGAATAATTTTATAATAACTATAACTATAAATAAGACCATTTCGAAACCTTAATGTATATTGTGATGTCTTTTTAAAATATGCATTACATTTTCTGCTATTTACTAAAATAATAATAATAAGAATAATAATAAGAATAATCCCACCCACAAGCATTATTGCATTCAGTAAGGCTAATCGGTATGTGTTTTGCACATCAACACTCTGGTGTCAGACAAAAATACTATTTTATTTAATACTATTTTTTTTTTTTTTTTCTATGGGGAGAGACTTATTTACTTGTATACAAACTGAACAAAACAGGTTTAAACTGGAAACCACGATTTCAGATTAGACCAATATAAAAATGCACTTTAAATAAATGACAATTTATAAGTGCTGGTATTTTAGCAGTATTTCATTAAGGTTACTTGGCACAGAAACCATAAATAAACCAAAAAAAATAAAAAATAAAAAATCCTATGCCAATCAGGAAGACAAAGCTACATAAAGACACTCACCAGTTTGGTCTTGAGGTGTAGTCTGCTGGGTGAGGCTTTTGTTGAATCTCTGGGTTTATCGGCTTGGTACTGAATAGTCACACTGGCCCCGACGGTCAGTGCAAGTGGACAACTGGGAGACGCAGGTTGTATGGGGGACAGTGCTCTAATGGGGGACACACGTCTCTTTGGGAAAGACGAGGCTGGGCGGTTTGAAGGAGACAAAGAGGACAGACAGGACGCTGGAGAGAGACTGAGTCTCGGCGAGGGACAGCGTAGAGGGGACAAGTCCCGTCCAGGAGACTGTGGTAAGGCAGGGGACATTTGCAGGCCAGGAGACAGGCTGCGAATGGGGGACGAGCACTTCCCTGCGCCGGGTTTGAGGTGTGGAAGGGTTACGATAGACTTGGTGGTCTTAGGAGAGGAGGCTTCTCCGTAGTAGCTTGGTTTGCGGGGGCTCATGCTGACAGGCGCTTTGGGATGCTGCTCCCAGCCTGGGTTTGACAGGCCTGAGACGCCACAGGAGCCAGGAGGGTCTCTGGACAGAGACGGGGTCTTGGACGATGAGGAGGAGCAAGAAGCTTGCTCATCACCTTCATCATTATCGTCAGGCTCGTCCACATCTGTCTCCTCTGCATCTGAGAACTGATGCTCCTCCACCAGCTCCGTCTCGAGGAGATGCTTAGCGCCGTCACCTACAGCACAGGACAGTCCCTCTATCAGCACTCATTTGGCACAATTAATATATATCATGCCCTCTGACTATATTTTATGATGGGGTCTTAGTGCCATGTTAAAAAATAAATCTAAGATTACGAGATTAAAGTCAGAATATTTTGAGAAAAAAAGTCAAAATTATGAGAATAAAGTCAAAATAATGAGAATAAAGTCGAAATATTTTGAGAATAAAGTGAAAATTACAAGAATAAAGTCGAAATATTTTGAGAATAAAGTGAAAATTACGAGAATAAAGTCTAAATATTTCGAGAATAAAGTCAAAATTACGAGAATTGAGTCATAGAATTTACGAGATTAAAGTTATTATATTTTGAGAGTATAGCCTGTATTGCGCATGCAAATGGCCTGGATTGAGAGCACTGGGAGAAATTACAGTGAAATTACTTTCAAATTCTGTCAGTTTTATAGCGAAATACAAACAATAGCTTTGTCTTACAAAGTGTTTTTCACACTCTTTAATGTGGCGTGATAGATCGCTGTATTGGCCTCAGTTTAAGCGGCATGTGAATTAATCATCTTTACGATTACAATGAGACATTCGTTTCATTAAATTAGGCTATACTGTTTTATTCCATGCCTTCTGATGTTCCTTCATTTATATCATGCTATAACTTGAAATTAAGAGGAAAACACATTAATAATTTGTATTTTGTGATAAAACTGACAGAATTTGAAAGCTGAGCTGTGTTATATTAAAAGCAACAAAACACAAAGCTTATTGTAATTAGGTGGCTGGCGCGCTACAAATAATGGATTTGAAGAGGTGAAATATTATGTGAAATAGCATATTATTTCCATGCATACTGTCCCTGCAAATATGACACATGGTATGATTTCTGCTAATAATCCCACATACATTCAAATCAATTCCGGTGGCCTGGCAACTTTTCCCAGTGCTCCCAATCTGGGCCAATTGCATGCACAATATAGGCTATACTCTCAAAATATTAGGCTATAACTTTATTTTTTGTAATTTTGACTTTATTCTCAAAACATTTTGACTTTATTCTCAAAACATTTTGAATTTATTCTCGTAATTTTGACTTTATTCTCGAAATATTTCAACTTTGTTCTCAAACTTTTCAACTTTCTTCCTGAAACATTTCAACTTTATTCTCGTAATTTCAACTTTATTCTCGAAATATTTCAAATTTATTCTCATAATTTTGACTGTATTCTCAAAATTTTGACTTTATTCTCGTACTTTTGACTTTTATTCACAAAATATTAAGACTTTAATCTCGTAGTTTTAGATTTTTTTATTTTTTAATGTAGCACTAAAACGCTGTCGTAATATTTAAACCACATGCCGCAATAATCTATTGTATTCACAAATACATTAGTGACTGTCAATGGTTTAATGTTTTTAACTAGCAGTACTATAAAAAGAAGTTAATTTTGAGTAACTGACTTTATATAAATTATACATATGTGTGCTACCATACAAATTTTTGGGTCAGTAAGTTTTTTTTTTTGTTTTTTTTTTATATTAAAATTAATAATATTGAGCATAGATGCATTAAATTCATCAAAAGTGACAGTAAACACATTTATAATGTTGCAAACAATTTCTATTTCAAATAAATGCTATTTTTAACTTTCTATTAATTACACAATATTTAAAAATGTATAATTTTGTATTAATATTTGTCTCAAATATTAAGCAGCACAACTGTTTTCAACATTGATAATAATAACAAATCTATTAAATACAAATAATAAATCTTCAGCATATTATCTTCAGAATATTACTGGTTTTACTGTATTTTTGATCAAATAAATGTAGCTTTGGTGAGCTTAATTATATTACATAATTTGTTATTACATAATATAAATTACAGAGTTTTATAGATTTTTAATATAAATTTTATATAAAACAAATTACAATTTGAAGAAAGTTCCTCAAAATGTTTTTGTTTTCTCTCACCTCCCTCATCTGTCTCAAGCTCACACTGGACTGGTCCTGGAGCAGTTCCCTCTGGACATCTCTTCCCATGAGCCTTTGACTTCATATGTTTAGTTAGATTCCCTGAGGAAAGCCGTTTCATCATGGGAACACAAAAGAAAATATGAAATGTATTTATATCACGTGCATCCCTGTGAGAGTACAGGTGTAGACTTAACCATGTGCATACTGTATAAACAACGTCTGATGTCACAGAACTAGTGATATTATAACATCTATTATAAACCTTTATAAACCCCTATCTTTCTTGTGTTTACAACATTTCTGACTAAAACAGAAAGACAGGGCACATATTGTTGTGCTTGTCCTTTTCATAAATGAGCTTAAATAAGTTTACACGACATTGACAAAAAATTTGCAGGAGAAGATGTCATCTGTATTTTGATCCATTTTACTGGAAGTTAAAGACTGTACATTTTAAATGGCCATATCTGCTAAAAATGTTCTCTTTTAGTTGTACACTAATATATAGATGGGCTTTTTCTAATTAATACATGTTTGTTAGTAATATTAATGAAATGTGATATGGGAGACATGGACTAAATGCCACAAAAGTCCATTCCTCAACTGTGCAGCATATAGTACCTTTGGTTTTGAAGGCAAAGTTGCAGTGCTGGCAGACGTAAGGCCGAGCGTCCGTGTGCAGTCGTATGTGTTTGCGCAGCATGCTGGGTTTCTTACAGCGTATTCCACACTCTTCGCATACATATCGGCCCCTCCCGCGGCCCCGGACATACACGTACTCCTCACTCGACCTGTAGCTGGAAAACACAACAAAACAGCTGAAAGAAAGAACGTCACCATCACTGACACAAAACAGATGAACTACTTGAGCATAAGACTATAGATAACACAGAAATCTCTTTATTTTGTGGAACAGAATAGAAATATGTGAAAGAAATATTGCAGAATTTTGGGAGTGCTCTATACCATAAGGGGGTCAAACTCTAAAAATTGTCTAAAAAAATCACAGACGTATCACAATTAGTACTAGGTGCCAAAAGGAAATGTATTGGCCAATGCTAAAAATTCTGCTAAAAAACCAAACACCAATTTTGAATTGCAGACTTGTTTAAAAAAATTTAATGAGTCATATTTATTAAATAAGGATTGGAGGTCAAAGGTCATTGCATATCTTGTGAGATCAATGTATTACACCTGGAGACAAACACAAGATATTTGACTTAAATTAGTTTTAAGATGGATTGCAGAGCAAAAAAAAAAAAAAAAAAAGGAAGAAGAAAAAAAGGCTTCAGAAGACTTGGAATATAATGCACAAGCTGTATGGACTACTTTTGCTATTTTTGGTTCTTAATATAAATAACTACTCTGGAAACCTTCGAAAAAAGAATAATAGCATACTTTTAAAAAGAGTTCTTATTTATTATGGAAATAAAACAATATACTTAAGTGCATACTGAATGTAAGGTTTTCAGAAACTTAATTGCCTGTTAATTGTTATTCAATTAAACCACAGTTCAAATTTAAATTAGATGAATTTTAGAGTGTGTTTGACACACTTAAGTAGGACTTAAACACATCTTTATATGTACAGTATGTATAGTTAAAGTGTACCGCTGAATTTACTGATAAGCATTTATGATAAACTAAAATATAATGTAATTCTTGTGAAACTTGTGTCATGTATTTGAATACATTTGTAAATACAGATTTGTAATGATGAAGTTGCACTTTTGTGCACTATATTGTATAATTTATTAACTTTAAATGTAATGTCAACACATTGTTAAAACTATACTCAGGTATGTTAATCAACACAAAATAAGTGTACTTCTGTAAAGCCTGACAAAAGATTATTAAAACTGATTTAAAATGTACTTCAAAATAAAGTTTTTAATTTGACATTATTGTAAAGGGTGCTTTTAAAAATGTAAGTGTGTTAAGAAACATAGCAATGAAAGTACACTTAAGTGCCTTTTCATTCATTAAAATATGTTACCTGCAAGTACAGATTTTTTTTTTTTTTTTTTTTTAAACAAACAGAATGTAACAGAAAAAAGCAACTGTAAGTTCTCAACATCACCTCTAGGTTAATTAAAATAGCAGCGGAGCATAGCCTCTGGGCTGGAATACGTATATAAAGAGGCCTATACATTTATCTCACAGGTCTGTGTGGGAGATCTGATCTCCAGTCTATGGCACCTGCACGCTACGCTTTTAAAGGTGTTCTTAAACAGCTTGATATGCTTGGCACAGTCCCTCTTTCAGACACCAAGCGTGCATATATATCCATACACACCCCCTCCACCTACCCACACACACACACACACACACGGGTAGTCTGGCTGGGTATCCACCCTGTTTGTGTCCAGAAAGTCCCAAAACGGGGCCTCCACTTGACCTCAAACAGAGCACCATTTATAATGTCAAGAACTGGGCCCCCCTCCTTTCCGACCCCCTTCACCACCACCCCGACTCAAACATGGGGTTCTTGCAATGCTGCTCTGTGCCCAGAGTCCAGCCGTCTGTGCCAATCCAAACAGCTGAGAGGGGTGGGGGGAACCCTGGACACGGCCAGATGCTCATAGCCAATAACATGAGCACAAATCAAGAACTGTGTGCCAGCTTTCTTAAAAATAACAGTCATAATAGAGTTCAATTCTGGGGGGCTTAGTGTTTTAGTTTTAGACTGTGCAGCTATTTAATATGTGGTTTCCCAAAGAAACAGACTACTGTTCTTCACACAGTAAAATTTAAATTAATGTGATCCAATAACAAATGTCCGTACAAAAAAATACCGTACAAAAGTTTGGGATAAGTAAGATTTGTAATGTTTTTTAAAGTCTCTTATGCTCATCAAGGCTGCATTTATGTGATCAAAAATACAGTAAAACATTAATATTGTAATGGTTTTCTATTTTAATATACTTTATTTATCTTTATTTTTTCAGAAATTATTCTGATATGCTGATTTATTGTCAGTGTTGGAAACAGTTGTGCTGCTTAATATATATTTTTTTATTTTATATATTTATTTATTTGGAATCTGTGATACTTTTTCAGGATTCTTTGATGAATAAAAAGTTAAAAATCAAAAGTCAATTTTTTGTAACAATATACACTATCATTTAAAAGTATGGGGTCAGCATTTTTTTTTTTTTTTTTTTTTTTTTTTAGAAATTAATACTTTTATTCAGCAAGGATATCTTAAATTGCTAAAAAAGTGGAACCTACCAAAGATTTTCTGATATTCTGGTGTCTAGAATATGGCTTGCATGTGTCCCTTCTTTAATGTAAGTCTTTATGATTTTTTTGCCCAATTTATCATCTGCCAGGTCTAAGAAAAATCATGATTTGATATTAAAATTTGATTTTTAAGTATCATTCAAGTCTGTAGCAGGGTGTGGGTTAAGTTATGCACTTAAGTTCAATAATTAATGCCTAAAGAAAGAGCTTTGATCCTGTCACAGAAACTTAAAAACTGTAAACAATCATGACGTGTTTTAAATGGAGATAAATTGTGCAGAAACCACATAATTAACCTCCACCTGAAACGCAAACTAAATCCGTTTTCTACACTTTCACGCAAAATCACTCCCCTCATACATCAACTTAAGCCTCAGAGCTTCCATTTTAAAATTCACAAACCACCTTAACCACCTGCAGCCTTTTCATTCTGAAGGGACAGAAATGTGTCCTAAACTCTGTTTTAACGCTCCCCAGAGACCATACTTGCATGGTGGAAGAGCACATCCAAATTATGAGTCAATTTCATGGCTGCTGTGAAGAGTATGTTGTGTGTTGCAAGTGCCATCATTCCTCAGAAACACCACAGATGGTTGTTTCTAGGAAGACGTGTGCCTGTAAACTGATCTCAGTCATGACAGACTACATAACCTTGAAGACTTACATTTCTTTCTTGTAGTAGTGTGTATGAATTCTTTTGTAGTTCATATAAGGCTTGAAGTCAGACTGATTCAGAGTTCTAATTCATAGCTCAGATTATTTTATTACTTAGACTTCCCTCTTTCATTAAAAATAACCACTTACTCTAATGAACATCCCTTAGATCCTTTATAGCACAGAGCGTGCTTTGGTTTTTATGCATATGCTAAGGTAGAGTATTTGAACTGAACATGCAATAAATTTCATCATTAGCAAAGTATGCACATACTTTTTCCTGCGCCTCGTTTTTATTTATTTTTGCAATAATTGATTTGTCCACAAGGTGGCAACACTGCTGTTTCACAGTCGAAAAAGAAACGGATGAAATGCGACAATAACTATTGACAACCACTTTGCCAAGCACTTGGTTACAAGATACTGGTTTAAACCTGTACAAAGACATTTTTATCGGTCATAACTTATGAAATAGCACAGATACTGGATGAAATTTTCTAGTGTGCATGTGCTAATCATATGGCGAACAGTATGCAGATGACAATGTGCGCTATGTCACAGAAGCACGCACAGTCCGAATTTTCTAATTAAATGTATTCCGTACGTGCAGGCTGAACATGTGCATTGATTTTTTTGCACAAATTAGTTTGTCCACAAGGTGGCAACACTGGCCTGGGCCGTTGTTTCACAGTCTAAAAAAATTGGAAGAGATGGAGCAACACTAACATCAAAATACTGGAGATGGCAACAAGATGCACACGTTGACAAGCACTTTTGTGAAAGGGGTTACCAGATTGCTGCAACTCTAATTTAAAAAAATACAAAGGAATTTTACTGGTCATAACTGGACAAACATGAAAATTCCTAGAATGCATATGTCACACCCCAAATGTGCACACTCACATTGAACTTCAACTGGATTTATTTATTTTTTTTCACTAATTGGTTTGTCCACAAGATGGCAACACTAGACCCATGGAAGCTCGTTTCCAACACTGAATAAAAAATTAAAACTTTTTATCTCACAATTATGACTTTTTTTTCTCGCAATTGTGAGTTTACATCCTGTAATTCTGATTTTTTATTTATTTTTTTCCTCAGGATTGAATGATATAAACTCACAATTGTGAGAAAAAGTCAGAATTGTGAGATATACACAATTCTACACAAGAAAAAAGTCAGTATTGTAGGTTTATATTACAAAATTCTGACTTTATTTTTCATAATTTAAAGTTGATTTGTAACTCACAATTGCGCTTTTAGATCTTGCAGTTCTGAGAAAAAAAAAATTCCAAATTGCAAGATGTAAACTCACAATTGCGAGAAAAATTTCAGAATTTTGGGACAAAAAAAAAAACGAAATTACGTAATGAAAATTTTAAATTTTTATTCAGTGGTGGAAACAGGCTGTTTCTTTTCAGTAGAAAAAGGAATGGATGAAATAGAATAACAACAAATTATAGGAGACAACAATAGACGCCCATGTTGACGAGCATTTGTGTTAGAGAGTTATGAGTTACCAGCAACTTTTGTTTAAATGAGTACAGGAGATAAATGTACACATTTGGTATGAAAATTTCAAGTGTGCATGTGTTGAGCGTCTGTGTTTGCATAAGGTATTAAATTCAGTATACTGAAGGCTATATGTTCAGCTGTGTGCAAACGCTAAGCACTTTCATCAAAACCAAAGTATGCTTTGGGCTTAGACTAGTGGTTCCCAACTGGGTCAAGATCCGAAAATGGTCTGTTTTGACTGGATCGTGAAATGCTAAATGCCATGCATCCAATTAAAAAAAACCCCAAATGTTATCACCCAGACTACATTAAATATGGGTTTAATTGCAACAAGGGTTAAAATGGTTCAAGCTATGGCCAATTTTTAATTTTTTAAAACAGAAGAATAATATCATATCCTGTTCATTGTGCTGTCCAAAGAAATTTTGAATGTCCAAAGTCTAATATAACCATGGCTTTATGCTAACCACAATGGTTTTGTGCAGTGAATTATTGGCTGCCGAAAACATTTTACTTTTGCGCTACAAACAATTTTGGTATTGTTCGGTTGCCACTTAGAATCTTGGTATTGAAGCAAATCCAGTTGAAAACCACTACCGTAAATCTCTTAGATATTGGTTTTTCATTCATATTAAAACACCTCAAAATGCGAGTCTACTGCATCTTGGCCATCTCCATATGCCTTCAGCTCAATGACCAAAATCATTGATGCAGTATGGTGTAAATGGGACTCTGTGGGGTTCCACAGGAAGTGACCGCCAGGCTAGGTAGTTTCCTGGCTCGGGCTGTGTAACAGACGGTCCGTGTTGGCTCTGACAACCAACCGATCTCCTGCAGCGGGGCAAGAACAACACTGCTCAAAATACTGACAAACTTGTGACAGAAAGCCACCATACATACAGTATGAGCAGGGTGCACTGTGCAGTAACTACCACAGAAGTAAATGACTCTAGCTTTCAGATAGATGAGGAGAATAGAAAAACCACAGCTGCTGCATCTATGTCAGTATTAAAAGCCAGATTTGAATTAAAAAAAAAAAACATACTGCTTGCAAGGTAGCAAAATATATATATATTTTTATATGAAGTTAAATTTGCAAGATATAAACGCAACTGCAAGAAAAAAAGTCGGAACTGCAAGATATAATCCTAACTTTTTTCTCACAATTCTGACATCTTTTCTCAGAATTGAGAGATATAGTCCCACAATTGACCTATCGGTAAGCCCCTCCCATCGAGCGCAGATGAGCCAATGGCAGTCGAGTATCAGTTGCACGGGGAGCAGAACTCGGACATCTTTAGGTTTCAGCAGCATAGAGAAACATTGGAAGATCCGAAGCTCACATCGGTTTGATGGTGTTTATGCTACAAAAATGGAAAAACGATGTGCCTATGGTACTTGTATACTTGTACACTGATTCCAGGTATCCTGAGAGGATGGGCAATAGAATTCATTTTATTACATTTCCTAAACCCAAACAAAACAGAGCAAAATGTCCCTAAGCATTCAACCCCAATCCAAATGAAGACAAAAACTTTCATTTTCTGGTTGTCATACACTCATTAAGTTACAATTTTCATCTGCTCAGGCAGAACATTAATGTCATCTTGTGCTTCAGCAAAGTATCTCTGGCTAAAACTAGCTAACGTTAAAGTTAGTGAGTCCATGCTAACCTACAAACCTAAATAGCGAACTGTTCTCACGTCATGTACAGTGTAGGTCAAAAACACATAAAAGAAAGTCTACATTTCAGTGCCTCTCCATATTAAACTGGTTAAATGTACATGAATTTAATCGTACCCTGCGATACATGAACAGTGTTGATCCTGCATGTTGTCATCCGTGATCGTGACGACCATAACATGAGGCTTCTCCCGTTTGCATTGTGATCTGTAAACCCTCGCTTCCAAATTAATTGAGTTACCCACCATGTTTATTTTAAAATCTTTTATATATCCCTCCATGGAATATTTAATTCCCACTTGAATGGTGGCCCTTCTGTGTCCAAAATTGAGCAAAAACATCTTGGGACAAGGTTTTCACATTGACAGCTGTCATTGTAAGACAGTGAGCAGCTCCGTTTGTTTGTCCGAGGGAGCAACAGTAACTAAGGGGAACGGGGCTTACCGATAGGTCAATTGCGAGTTATAAAGTCCAATTCTGAGGAGAAAAAACGCAAATTTGACTATAACTCGCAATTTGCAAGAAAAATTGCGAGCTGTAAAATCGCAATTACCTTTTTATTTTTTATTTAGTGGTGGAAACAGGCTTCCATATATATCAGAGTTGGCCTTGCTGTTTTCATGATGAATTGCAAATTAGAATTTCAATGATATTATCGCATTGTTTTATTTTGTATGGCCAAATAAGCTTAACTTTACTATTACATTTTACAAGTATAATGTTTACAAAAAGCAAAAAATAGACAGCACATAGATAGCCTACATAAGAATTAAGTATCTACAAAAAGTCTGAATGGAGGTTTAAGCTGAATTGCCTGCAGAAAATTGTGAAGAAAAGCAACAAAATATGTATTTATATACAAAGCTGCCTTGGATACACCGTAGCTAAGATATACTGCAATCATCTAAAACATCATACTTTTACACATTGCATTTGTACAAGTGTTAACTATCAGTATGACTTACCCTCCCTCACAAATCTGAACCCGTGAGCTGTATTTGGAGGTAGATAGTTGATCCTCCTTCTCCTCCGATGTTTTCTTTTCTACCTCTGTCAACTCATCTTGCTGGGCTTCTTTCGGTTCTGTGGGCTGGGTGGCATGTACCTACACTCGAGAGAGACACGGGCAAGTTCACCAACCCTATTCCGGGTGCCCAGGGAGACAGAGATGGGGGGGAAGTCTCATTCAACATTTTCCAGATAGCATTAGAACTGACTTACTTTTACCTGGTCATGTCGAGAAAAAATAAAAAATAAAAATTTGAAAAGACAAAAAAAAAAAAAACTTTGAAGTCAATTTTTAACCTTTTATATTACTAAAACACTCGTATACATTTTAAAATACTGAGATAAACAAACATAAGCCCCCAAGTTAATAAAATCAATGTCAGCTACCACATCAGTCATTCTCCCTGGTAGAAAATCAAGTTTTAAATGGTCAAGCTGTTTTGAGAAAATGGTAGCTGGTTAAACAACTAATAACCATCTTGGAGCAGATTGGAACCAGCAACCATGTTCCAAAACTTTCCAGAATTTTCATGTATTGACAATAAATTCAAGAGTTGCTACATTTACCTCAGTCACGTTAGGCTTTTGGGAGTCAGGTGTTTCCTGTTTCCCGTCCAGAGAGGGTGATATGGCCGCCGTGGTGTAGATGACTGCTGCATGTCTCTGCCTGCAGTGCAACAGGGATAGCATATCCTTGCTTGTCAGACCAGGAGGGTATGGGTCACAGGTACTTGTACACCATGAGGTATAGACTGAGTTTTGTTGTTCACTCTGTATGGACGGATTGGGCTTTATGTAGTTTAGATAGCACCAGCTAAAATTAACGTTAGTGTTAAGAGTCGGAAATGGTGGTTCTTTGTGTTCTACAGGAAAGATGACACTTTGCTCACCAAGTCTTTCTTCCTTCTTGCATTTGATCAAAACTTTATCATTTCCACTTTCATTTTCCTGATTGTCCTCCTCCTCTTTCACTCGTTTTTGTTGTTGCTCACTTTCTGGGATGAGCTCCTCACTGCTCGTGGGGGACAGCACACGTTTGGTTGCACCAGCACTTATTGATTTGGATCCATCAGATATTGGTTGTTGGTCCATGATTTCAGACTTTGAGGCCACTGCAACTGAAGTGACTCCAGAGCAACAAGGTTCCTGAGGCCTTGCGGTAAATGTTTGTGAAACTGTAGTGTAAATTGAGCCTGAATAATGTGGAAGGTGTGAATTAAGACGGACTGGAATTCTCTGGGCTGGTAAAGGTGTCAGTGGTTCTGGATTTGAAGTAACATCAAAACCAAGATTCTGATGGAGATAATGACTGAGGTATGGTTGGTTGACCCTTGTGTCAGAATTCACCAATTCATTCTCCACTGGAATTTCAAGCTTAAGTCCTGTCGACATTGAAGAATAATGAGCTCTGGCAGCACCTGATGGATAAAGCAGACTTCCCACTGTTGTGGGCTGATCAATATGAATCAATGGAGTCAACTGCAATGCATTATGCTGGGTATTCTCTGATAAAACATGCTGTGATTGCATGATCTGCTTCTCACCAAATGAGTGTACAGTATTGCTTAAAGTCACAAGATGGGTGGTGGTTGGACTGTAGGAGGGGCCTGGGCTATAGCTAGGCGATGTGTTAGTCCTTCGAGTGGGAGAACTGGTGTTGATGGCTTTAGAAGATTGGTCTTCCTCCTCAGGTTCCCTCACTGCACTATGCCTCATTAGAAGACATTTCCGCCTTTCTTTCCATCCTGCAGGGGTTCGATCTGGAGACAAACTACTGTAGTCGAATGACTTACTGCGAGTTTCCGTAATAAGGTTAGCATGTTGAGGAACGTGGGGTGCCTGCTCAGATGCAGAGCGCCTCATTTCTCTGTGAGAATTTGTGGGAATTGTCAAAGTATGAGTGGCTCTTGACCTCCTAGTTGGCGTCGTGTCTGCATCACCTTTGCAAGCCTCTTCAAATGAAGTTGATCGACTGGAGGTATGAGACACACAACTGTCTTGACTCGGACTGTGAGGCAGGGACATTGATTCAAAGCTTGAGTCCCCTGATGACTGGGCAGCTTCTGCGAGACGAAGACGTTTCTTTTTAGGTGGTAACTTCTCAATTGGAAGTTGGGCCAAAGTTGGACTTCTTTGGGGCCATTGGAACTCGGTGACTTTTTCAACGTCCTTTATTTTGTGGACAGTTGGAGGGGGTGATACTGCCATGGTGTTGGTGTTTGAATCTTCAGTGACCAGGATTTCTGGCACTTGGACATTGTGTTGACGTACAAGTTTACGGAAGGATAGTTTACTTGCCCGCTGCTTTGATTGTGAGTAAGGGGAACAGTGAGAGACATTGTGAGAGTGAGAGACCTCATCTGGTCCAGGTGTTTTTAAAGTCCTATCATGTTTCTCAAATGAACTAGTATGCTGTATGACAGATATTCCTTTCAAAGCCCCTTCTGTAGCATGTTCTTGAGTGGTCCCTTTAATAGGCTGTTCACAAGTTGGTGTATAACCTTTCAGTGGTATATAAGAAACGGAGGGTAAAGAATGATCTTCAAGTTCAATACTCTCTTCTTTCCTTCTTTTTCTAAATGCAAAAGCACCAGGACGAGTTGTGTGTGTTCTTGTGGGTTCTTCCACTTGATAGACTTGACTTTCAGTTTGTTGAGAAATATGAACAGTGCAGCAGTGCTGTTTGTGTGTTTGATATCTCTCCCAGTCAGTAAAATCTATACCACATGCATCACACTCAAATGGCTCTTGTTTCAGGCTGGGATCAGGCACTGTAGAAACTGAGGGATGAAATGGTGAGCTGGAATAGGATTGTTCCTCCATGGTCATTTCAGCACCTATGGGCAATTCAATAGCAGGCTGCCGTCTTAGCATACCGTGACGCCGATTCTGAACTGGTTGCTGATCATCAAAGGATTGGCTAAGGCGAAGGCTACGAGAAGTTTCAGACACATCACTAACACCTGCATCTGAGGGCATAGAGTGACTTCTTAGAAGAGGAGCAGTGGTGGTCGGGTCAGTTTGCTGGACACTAAGAGAATGGTGCTGAAATTTCTCACAAGGTACGCCAAGAGTAATGGAACCACTGCTCTTTGCACTCAGATCTATTTCTTTTGGACTGTGAATAAAGGACTCTTTAGAAGAGGTTGGCTTCACTTCTGTGCTGCTTCTCCTAGAGAGTGAGAACCTTCTGGGTTTGACACTGTCAATCTTGCTGGTGTCTACCACAGCCTCGTTGATGGTGATGAGTTTAGTTATGTGGTCAATAACTTGCTTTTTAGGCACAGTGAATGGAATTCTTTTTCCTTCTTGCCCAGCAGGACTGCCATGTTGTTCATGAGCAGTCCTTTGTAAATGACCAAGGCGACCAAACTTTCCAAGTATGACCTCTGCATAGCTTTTGGCACTTGTGTTTGGTGGACTATCTTGAGAGACTTCTGTGCTCTCAGATCGAGAGAAATAGCCAGACTCTGTGCTACCTTTGCTACTTAGACCAAACGATGAGGACGCTTCATCAGATGATCCTATAGGTGTTCGTCTTCCTCTGCTAAGTCTCATTGCAAGTCTCTTTTTAACTGCATGGGAGCCTTCTATACCTTGTAACTGTCCCTCAGAGCCCTTTTCTGTGACATTTGACTTTTCAATGGACATTCTTTGTTTTTCTAAATAGGAAGATGGTTGGCTTTCTTCATCTGATTCTGTATGTGGCTCCTCTGAACAACTTATACCTGGTCCCTCCGTTTCTGCAGTCAGACCAGCTTTCACCCTATGAGTGTGGGACTTTCTGTGCTTGTAAAGGTTACTTTTAGTCTTAAAGGAGAACCCACATGGTGCACAGGGGTAAGGTCTCTCTCCAGTGTGGGATCGAATATGTTTCTGAAGCACACTGGGCTTAGCACAAGCGCGACCACAGTATGAGCACACATACTTTCCGGGCTTTTGAGGTTTACGCTCACGTTTTTGTCTAGGTGTACCTTCCAGGGCCTCATCCGTGGAACAGGATGGTATAGCTGATACTGCTGAGGACGAAGCTTTAGATGACATTTCACTAGGCTGCCTCATGTTAGCGTCAAGACATTCAGAACTTCTCGGTGGCGTTCCCTCTTCAACAGTGTCTGTCTCCTTAGCAGTTTTCCTCTGCAATCTGAGACGTTTTCTCTCAATATTAAGATGTTTTTGCTGTTGTGCATGCTGCTGCTGAGTGACAACCTTGTTCTGTTCATGATACTGTGGGACTGAATGTGGCTGGGGGCTGTCTGCTGGAGTCTCATTCTGCTTTTCTAAACCTCCAGATTGCTCCCCTGTGGTCAACTGGCTATGCAAGGCCTCCATAAAATGAGATGAAAGCTTGAGGTACTGTTTATTCCAGACTGTATGAATGATCAATTCATTTATGACCATTTAGAGCATCGCATAATATTTTGTTCCATATAGCATATGCATGGATTGTACAGTTTTGGAGCATTCTGTAAACATTATTGCTTAATGTGAGAAGAGCATCTTCAAAGGAATTATATGAAACACTACAATTTTTACAATTATACAGTTTTTTTTTCCTTCAGTTTTTCAGTTAGAGGAAATTCTGCCTCTTCTGTTTCTTGTTCTTTCTTGTCCTTGGAAATCCATGGCAATTATGTTTTTCCATGAATGCTCTCAAATCACCTTATTCTGCAGATGCTTTATGATGATCCACTTCAGAGATTTAAATTCTGGGAAATTTCAGAAGACAACAGAATTAGTCATTGTCAATTCTACGTTACAATTGCTAATAAAATATAATACACAACACACTCTATATTCATGTGTGTAGCAATGCTCAAAACCTTCTGGCCACATAGTGCATTCACACAAATATATATGTGAGCAGTAGAAAGATGTCAACTGTCAGTCAAACAGATCCAACAATGCAGAAAGATGGGTATTGTTTTTTTATTATTTTTTTATTTTTATTTTTTAAATTTTCGTATAGACTTGGTACTAAGGTACCGACACTTTTGACATTGAATCACAATGGATTGTTGCTAACCTTCTTCCTGTTCAGTTGTAACAGAAACAGTTGTTCACTTTGACTGTTAAAAGTAAACTGTTTAAAAAATAAATCGTCTCACTGGACTTAAAAGAACATCACGAGGTATTAGAGCTTCTATAGGTTTCTGTGTATGTGTATATAAGAGAGAAAAGTGTGAAGACTTCAGGCTCTTTGGTATTCTTAACAAAAGCACAATTTAAGACAGCACTGATGCTTGTGAAAATAAACTCTGACACTGCTTTCACTGGAACACAATAAGGAATTAGGCATCCCACTCACTGACCAGCTGGTATTGGCACCCACGCTTTGCTTTAGGGGGCGGTTAGGTGTGGAACCACAGGAGATCCTGCTGGTCCATATCAAAATCACTGCCAACTATACATTCCAGCACAATTCTTGTGTGAATCCAACTCTATGTGTTCACAGACTTCCAATTATAGTGAAAACAGAACATACTGACAAGTGTATTATTAAAGAATGCTGTAGTGTGTATACATATTATTACACTGAGTGTAGAGAATCTGACAGGTGACATTCAGTCAACCAAAGTAAATGATTCATAGAAAATTAACCACTACCATTGAAGCTCTAAACAAATCTTTTTGTTTTAATGTTTTTGTTTTAATGAAAAGGTTTGAAAACAATAAGATATGAACCTCGGTTTTAACCAAAATAAGATAGAACGGTTTGTATTCACATCTCATTCTTTGGCTCACGGTTTGTTGGGTTTGATGAGAATATGTAGGTCGGACGGATAGTGTAGGAGGCCTAAAACATTGTGGTTGTCTGGACTTGGAAGTGAGTCAAGCAAGCATTCATCTCTCTAGAACCACCTGTTCTGTCCTCCCACTCAAAAACACTGGCGACCTTGAATCACAGACTGCAGTGGCACATCATAATGACTCATTTTAGCTCGAACACAGTTCTATTACCATTCTACAATTCTGCATTCAAACTACACACACTGCTTCTACAGAGAGGCCCAATCTATCTTCTCTGAACTGTTTTTCCAAAGATGTTCTTGATTAGGAGTCAGGATTAGAATTTAACTTGAAACACACAAGGTCTTTTGAGGTAAACTCATAAAATCTCTGCAGGTAATCAACTCAACCCATGATAATATCCTAGATTACAGACAAAACGTGCATTTAAAGGGATCGTACCGGCAACAGGGAAAACCCATATAGGCACTGATTTGTACCCACTTGAAGAGAACACGAAAACAGCCAATATGTGGCAAACAGAATCATCAAGCTACACTGTGAATGATCACTGGGCACCTGTGAGCATTTGAAAATATTTTATAACGAGGTCAGTGACGAGTCTTACCAAACCACAGCGTAACCCTGCCAGGCTCAGATGGTTAGAATCTGGGAATAAAGCTTTGTTCACTCTGTCAAAACCACAAACACACGAAACATAAGCTTTACACTGTACTTAACCAAATCTAAAATATGCCGTTTAAATACGTTTAAGAAAGCTCGCCAATTTTCCTTCTCGCTCACTAATGGGCACCCAGTGGTGGTTCCTATGGCAACGGCCCTAAACCATGCAATGGCAGATGGAAGCAAAGCTGGAGGGCTAAATTTATCTCCCAGCATCCTCCCTGACTACAGAGTGAGCGCCTGACAAGCCAAGGTGCCCCCCCTTCTCTCCAAAAAACTCATCTCTCCAGACAGGAGGTGATGGACAAGGAAAAACAATATCACAATCTAGTATTTCTTTTCATTGTTTTATTTAAAACAAAATCAAATCAAATCTTAAAATCAAATTATATATTTTCAAATTCAATTTTAAAAGATGAATGCAAGAAAATGAAAATTCATCCACAGTAGAAGACCGCAATTAGCAAAGATCATGATAAATAAACCACTTCACACATAGATGCCTCTCACAGACTTAACTTATAAGATCAAGACAGATAAAAAGTGCATATTTTAACCGTGCTGGAAAAATTCTGAGGTCTCAAAGCAACAAATGCTCTGTCTGCGTTTACTGTATGGTCATAATGAAATCTCTCGTAGAACTTCACATTACATAAACATTACTCATACAGACAGAGATAAACAACACAAAGCATCTCAGCTCTGCAATCATTCTCTCTCTGTTGATGCACTAAAACCCTGTGTCAGGCATTCCAGATAAGCAGTCTCTTGCCTTTTCTATACATCTGTCTCTTCTGTACACATTCGCAAACCATCAACCGAATCCCAGTGACTTCATCCACACTGTTTGTGTCCATCTCCCGGGATTTCAATTTCCCCTCCCTCCAGTGAAAGAGCCCTGGGCCACCCCCGGCATCCATCCGCCCCGAGTCTCATTCATACGGCAGCAGCGTAGAGGAGGACACATACACAGTACAGTCAGTCCATTCATCTTCTCTTTGCACGTCTTCTGTACTGGCAGTCATTTGAAACACACACAAACACACACAGTACACTACGGGCAGCATGCAGCCTCCCAGACTCAACGTCAGCACTGTACAACCAGACATATATAACTCTCACAATTCAACATAACACAACACGAAACATACAGACTATAGCTAAGAAGAGCAGCATCATGATCCCGTAAATGTGAGCCCTGCAGAAGTGGACGTGTAAAATCTGGTAATCAAGCAGATTAGACAAGTAATCATCAATGTCTTTTACCTGGTAGCTGCAGGTCTCCTCTTCAGCCCTGCTAATGTGTAAGAGCAGTCAGGCTTTGAGTGAAGGCTGAGAGGCTGAGAGTGTGTGAGTCATAGTGAGAGAGACGGTGAGAGAGAGAGGCTGAATGTATGAATGAGCTGCCGTAGTCTAGCGCGCTAAACGTGAGGCGAAGGGGAGGTGAGATTATGCTTCGTGTAGCTACGGCGGATGGACAGCAGAGATTTTCAAAGAGTGGGAGGCACAGATGCCACTTATCAATGCCAAAATGTGTCATATATTTTTAGGGGAATGGGGGGAATCAAATTTGACCATATTCTGAACACATCACCTGCATGCTCTTATTGAGAACTATTGACTGGTGCATTGATACATTTTCAAAAATGCTTGTTGCCTCTGAAATGGTCAGTTTCTGTTGGCATCATATAGACTGTGCAAGCTATTAGGTCATTTTTTAGCAAAGTTGCATTAATGTTTGGTTTCATTCTAGTAATGCCTATTCAGTCAATTCCCGGTGGAATATGGACAAAATTAAGTCTCCTCTACATTATTTTCTTATTGAATATTTTGTTTAGCTCGGAAATACATTGCATCATGTGAGTAGATCGGACGGCAATTCACTGTAATGAGCTGCTGTAATGCAATGAAAGCATCCTTGTCAGAAGGAGATCGGGTCTGTTGAATACGCATATAAAATGGAATGAAAGAAGAGAGTTCAACAAACCGCACCCTCTGACTTTAGATTGTTGGATTGTCAAATGCTAAAGACTGACGGTGTACAAAAGTACAATGGTTAAAAGACATGTCTTTCCAATTAACAATCAGATATTTGTTCAAATGTTCTCACAGACTGCCAGTGAAGCATGACATCCAGTTGGGACACAATGATGTTTTTAGAGACTGTTGACCAGCAAACATCAAGCAATCATTTCTTAATTAGTATGTCTATCTTGTTTATTAAAGTATTTAATGTTCTATATAAGAAACAATAACTTGTTTTTTCTTTTTTCTTTTTCACTTATTTAGATAATGGGTGATCATGAATGAATAATGCTGTGTGATATTTTACACAAATTGTGTGCTTAATTGTATTGCATTTGTAGGTTGAATGTGAAATACTTGTAGTGTACTTCATAACTTAAAAGTATATTAAAAAAAAAAAAAAAAACTTACAGATAATATATCAATGAAATAAAAGGCCACTTAAAACTTTCTTTTTTTTTTTTAAATGTGCACCGTGTAATGCTATTCTTTTCTCACAAGGGTTTCTTCAGGAGTGACACTTATTATAGATTATTTTTAGTCACTGCTGTATTTTTGATGAAATTGTAAGAGAAGCAGCGTTTCCCACACAGTCTTCGACACCACCACTGACTGAAATGTAATGTGGTCTAATGCAAATCTGGTGTCTGTTGACACATCATTTAGAATCATTTAGTAGGATTCCCTCATTCACATCAGACAGAACTGGACATTTCTAGTTATTTTTAAAAGCTGCTGTTTTCTTTTTTCCAACGTGGAGAGAGTGAGGGAAAATACTTCAAGCACACTTTCCCATTCAGCTTTCTGCTGCGCCCATCAGTCCAGAATCTGCACAAGATGGAAAGAATCAGGCCGCAGGTGGAAAAAAGGGGGTCCAGTTAGAGAGTGGCTCTGGAGAACTTCCACGTTAACTGCCCAAACTCGCTGAAAAACCTCCGTTCCAGCTGAAATAAGACCAGGAACTCTGACATCACCACAGTTTTCTGTTTCTTTCCATTCATATAGTTTTGTAGCACAGAGTGCAGTACTGAAGGAAATAGGCTGGTGGGTGAGAAAGTGCACACTGGAAACACGTCCATGCTGAGAAGACCAGTTTAGACCAGAATGAGTTTCAAAGGTGGTTTAGGGTGTTTTGGTAATTTTCTAGCTGTCTTCTAAATTATTTTCGTGTCTTTAAAGGCATGCACTTTTGAATGATGTTGATTTGAATTGAAAGGTTTGAGTTAAAGGGGTCATCGGATGCTACATGCACTTTTACAAGCTGTTTGAACTGAAATGTGTGTTGGCAGTGTGTGTACACAACCACTCTATAATGATAACAATTTTTTTTTTTAATCTTGTTAAATCATTTCCCCTTTCTCAAATCGAGCCGATCTCAGATGCCTGTCTGTGTGACGTCATTCAGACAGGCCCCTCCCACTATAGTTTGATTGACGCGAGCATTTCAGCATAGACTGGACTGGTGTCTTACCTTAGACCCACCCTGAGTGAGCTGTCATCAGTCTGCCATTGTTTCGATGCCGGAGCAGATGTAGACAAAAATGGCTCCTAAGCGATTGAGGTGTTTTGTTGTTTGATGTAATAATGAACATAGCAGTCGTTATTTACTCCCAACATCTGAGCCGCTGAAGACGCAGTGGATTACATTTGTTTCTGAATGGAATGTGCCCCGATCTACTTAAATGCGTCTATGCTCGCGCGAATCATCCAGCTTCACCTCCAGAAGAAGTGAGTATAAGGTTCTTTTATGAATCTTTGCAAATCGCCTTTCCTAATAATGTGCTATTTAGCAAGTTTTACGATGACTGCAGCTAAAGTAAACAGCCCCTCAGAGAGATTTAAATAGATAAGCAAACATGCAGTACATTCTATATATTTTATTCCATTTGAATATATATATATATATATATATATATATATATATATATATATAGTTCAGTCATGAAACTCTAGATGGCGCAGGCTAACGGGTTGTTAACATAACTGATGATATTCAGAGAGTTATACGACTTGGCACAAGCTGATTGGTTCATGCTGCATATGCAGTCAATGAGCTTATTGCCTTGCATTTATATGGCTGGCTAGCATTCACTTGAGATTCCTGTAGGGCGCTTTCAGAGTTTCTCTGAAACCCTCCATCTTCCCCAGCTCCACCTGTGCAGATCTGCTATAGATTATTTTATATGCTATTTGTGCAGCAGCAGATTGTTTTAAAAACTTACAGCACCGTATCGCCATATGCATTGGCAGTAGCTTGCAGCAGCGGCAATAATCTACAACTACAGCAATAACCAACAGCAGCAGCAATTCAGTAGCAGCGTAGCAGATCTATTCCGCCAAGATCAAATACTTTAACGTTGTCATATCCATCCCCATGCTAAAATCTTCCGAGAGTTGTCATGATTGAAATACGTTTCCGTCTTTATATTTTAGAGTGTCAACAATCAGCAGTATTTTTAAAGAGTGTGCATGTGCGTAAAAGCATAAGGGAACCTGAAATATGTTGTAAAAGAGAATCCATGATGAATCAAACATCAAACAATCAAACATCATCAAATAAATCAAATGAAATAAAATGGCCAGGAACAAAAAATATTAGTCATGAAGTGCTATGTTCATTAGGAATTGAATCAATTAATTCACATTAGTTATTAGTTATTAGATTTTACCACTTGGGTCATACATTGCATAACATCATTCCTTTATTTTTTAACCAATATGGTTCAAACTACAGAGTTGCAACTATGTTACTATGGTTTTGGGAAACAGTCGTGACTAGTTAGTTAGTTTCTCCGATAATGTGCTATACTATGGTAGTTAAGCAGCGAGTTACATCATTGCACAAGAAATGACCCCTGGTCAGTTAGGGCTATCACAAAAATTCTTATAGAAAACAGAGGCAGCAAATGAGCCCTTCTGAGGCAGTGATAAAACCGACAGTGTCTGTCTCTTGCATCCAGAGCCAGAGCAGACAAGTCTATCAGTGTATTTACTTTGCTGAAATCTAAGACATGGCAAGCATTTAACTTATGTACAGAACAGGGAGAAGAAATCAGTCAGAAAATGATGACTAAAATCGGTGTGTGGTACAGCTATGACAAGGGATGACCTTCTAGCAACTCTAATTTCCTATGTGGACAAGCAAATCTAAAAAGAAAAGCCAAAGTATCACACTGTTGAAGAATATAAAACATCCACATCACATGATTCTCTAATGTAGAATTGCCTAAGCGTGTGTGACTATGGTGTTTAATTTCAACACTGCTGTTAAGGGTACTTGCTTTGGAAAATATTCTGGGCGATGCAGGTGGACACCTGGCAGTCTCTTGGACCATGGACAACAACATTGGCAGTAATTATTTAATAAAGTCATGGGTCTATGTAATTGTCCTGAGAAACAATTACCTTTTCCATTGAAATGGTGCTGGTTCTTTTGCCAGAGGTGAAACTAAAGTAGGGGAACTACAAACTACTCTGAATAATGATATAACTTACTACTGTATGTTACTACGCAACATGTCCATAAACAAACACAGCAAATTATAGACTTATTTTACTCTTAATTTTAAGTACATATTTTGAATTCAACACGCCAAACATTAGAATAGGATGTCTGTCAACTAGACTTATGATGCATCGCAACAGCAGGCATTTCCAGTGTAAACAGCTCAAATTTTGTTTAGCATTTGGGGCAACCGCACCAGCAGCAGTAAACTGACAGTGGAAAGGGGACGTGGGGTACCTCAGGGATCTGTCCTGGGCACTTTTGTTTTTGTACGTTGTTGTTGTCATTACAGCAACAATACCTGCATTAAACTCTGTAAATTACTGTAAAATTTTTAATTCTGTTCACACAGGATTTGAAATACTATTCACACATCAGCAGCAAGTACCAAATATCAAAATACCAAATATCAGTATCAAATACCAGTAAACTATGATGTCAATCATTGGAAATTAACTGTTTTACCTTTTTTACCATCTGCCCTAAATGAGAAGTGTTTTAGTTTATGTCTAATCTGAGAATTTTTTTTTTTTGACTTACAAGTGACAGAGCCATTCACATAGAACACATTTTTACCTTTGAAAATGCAAGATGTTGGACAACAGTATTTTTAATAATAAGGCAGAGTCCCAAGATGTGTTTTTTTTCTTTCTTTCTTTTTTTTCTTTTTTTTTTTTAATGCGCTGCTCACCTGCAAGATGTGGCGCAATGGACAGATTGATATAACTGATTTACTGGTATTTCTCAAAAAACTGTGTTTTCACACGATTTCTAAACCATAATTTACAAGTAATTTTACAAGAAAGGGCTGTATGTTTGAAAACCCCTGATGTCCCTGCACATTACTAAATAAAATATATAAGGGCTCCAAAGCAAGAATAACAGCACAACAGACAGACCCTGAGTTACTCAACAACCCCACACATCCCTTAGATGTCCTTGTCATAGATCACATTCAAATTGTCCTCGCCTGTCACGTCACATTAGACTAGAGCATCAGACACAAGGTGAGTCTCTGCCTTACCCGTGTACTCCAGGTGGGTCAGTCTGAATATCCTGTTCTCTGTGTCAAAGGAGAAAACTCTGGGCTCAATGTCACCTGAAAAACAGGGAAAGACAATCACTCACTCACACAGTCTAAACCAAAAGCTAAATACACACCTCAACATAATAAATAACTGTAAGCCATTCTGCTATTAGATATTGAACAGCCTTTATGTACACCACCAAAAGTAAAACGTTTGGACACACCTGCTCATTTTAATTTCTACCATTTTTCATATTACCATGTAGAACAGTAAAGTCAAAACTATTAATTAACACAAACATATACATACCTGTATATGGTGGCGGCGATATAAACTGTCTATCGATAGAGAGTTTTCTATATTATGTATATCTTAATATCTAAATACATACGAGCAGCGCAAGACTGCATAAAATATTAAAGAAACATACATGAACGAGAAAGTGAAGTGCAGGACACGCTTGATGTTAAAAAGAGTTGTTATGCACAATAAACCGTGAACTCAGTGTCTCGCACTGACACCGATCTGAAGCATGTGCGCAGAAAGCAATGTCCCACATGCGATCCCAAATTCTTTGTTTTTCGTGGATTTTTGTAGCAGAACACTCAAATACACATAAAATTGTCAAAATACCTGTCTTGGTGAGTATTAATGTAAACACGGTTGGTTATGTCTTCAGTTAACTTGTACTGAAGTGTGTATTGGATCAGTGCATTAGGTCTTAAAGTGACAGCAGCCTAATATACCAGCAGATATCTATTAGGGCTGCAACAAACAATTCTAAAAAAGGTTAATCTTACGATTATTAGAATGATTAATCAACTAATTGTCAAATATTTAATCAATTAATTAGTAGGCTTTGATCAATTATTCATCTTTTGTAATTCGTTAAAATAGTTATACATATTCTATACATATTCATATACATATAGAGCTGCTTTATAGTAGAAAATCAAGTTGTAATTCTAACTGAAAGTGATACTGACACTTTTCTTCATGTTTAATACTGTAAAGCTGCTTGCTTCAAAGCAGTCTATTGCATAAAGTGCTACATAAATAAAAATAACGGAAGTGTGATTTTACTGGAGTGCCAGCTGCAGAGCATTTTTTTATTTGTAGTTTTGTAAAACTTTCCCACACTCTACTGGTTCGGCTTCATTTGCACTTCTCATTAGTATGTCTTCTTTTATTGGACCTAATTTCATTAGGTCATTTGAGATCAGACAACTATTTGACAACAAAGAATATCTGTCGACAATTTTTATTGTTGAAGCTGTTGATAATGTCGACTAATCATTTCAGCCCTATTATCGTCCCCATTAATATTAATGAAAATAGAATGAAAATCACTCACTGCTAGACTGAATAATGTGTAGCTTTAATAAGAAACTGTGTATATTTAATCCATACAATCAAGATTATGCAGTGTTTTATTTTCACATTTGATAATTCAGTTTCTTAATGCTACTGTTAGATAGAACTACTTACTGAAAAACTGAAAGCACTGTTTACTTAACTTCTTTCTTTCATGTATTGCATTTTTGTCCTGTTGTTTCTACTTTGCCTCTTTCGCTTTTAGAAAAAAATAAATGTATAAAAATTATCACTGGGGCAGAAACCTCTCAAAAGATACTATGAACAATCCAGATACTAATATGTACCTTAATATGCACCATTTAGGGGTTAATAAGGTACTTTTGAAAAGGTACTGCCCAAATGACAGCTTTCGTACCTTTTTTTTTTTTTTTTCCTGAGAGTGTTGAGTTATCATGTATGCTTGACAGTTGTTGCATCATTTATACATTAGCATCATTCTCTTGATACTGAGAAACACAAATTCAGTAAAATGTGTAAGACTTTTTTTTTTTTTACTGGTAGTGTATGTCACAGCAGTGTAGGATTCTAAAGCATATGTGTGTTTGTTTAAGTGTGTGAGAGAGTATGTGTGTGTGCCATGTATTCACAATAAATGAGGGTCTTTCATTTCCCTGTGAGCATCCAGAGGGGCACCTAAGAGGTGTTAAAAAAAACGACCACGTCTGGGGTGGGGGCCAGTCACACCCCTTGTCCATAAACCCACATACATACAGTAAAACATGAAAATATGTACACACACTCAGACAAACAGCCTTAAACCTGAGGCTATGATTGACTTCCCAGCATGTGACAAGAAAACCATAGACTGGACCACTCCTTCAAATAAAACTACGATATGAAAAAAAAAAAATCAACCGCAGAAGCACACGCAGGGACCCCTTCACTTCAAACACATATTTGTAGCCACAATGTACCTTGTGGTGAGGCTTTTCTGGAATATGTGTTATTAACTATAAAAACAACACTGTTTACACAGTATCTAACACTGCCAGTATTTGTCAAATAGTAATAAAATCTGTCTTGGAAAAGGTGGGCTCAGCATATTATTGTCACTGCTGTTAAAATGCTGTCACAGCACAGGATCACACATCTGGACTATGGTGGATTAAACCAAGATGGATCTCAACTGCATCCGACCAGAGAGCACTGGAGAACTCAAAGAAAATTCAACACATATGAGTCACCTTACTTCCAGTAAAGAGTCTCACTGAGCAGTCTCATTCCTGACTTACCACTCCGTATTACTGTTTCTTGTGTTGCTTACTGGAAAAGCCCTGATTATTTCACCAAAAGATGCTCAGCATCTTTGTAGTGTAGCACCACAGCTGACATGGATGGAAATCATTAAAATGTTTTTTTGGAAAAAGTAGTAAAACACTTATAAATGGTAATTCACTGAGGAGAATTTTTAAACAGAGAATAAGAAAAAAAAATACAGAAGAGGAAAAAGGGCAGTCGCTTATACCATTCAAAATAAGTGGGTGCGGTTTGTAATTGATTTTAAAGATAAAAATGAAAATGTTTACTCATTTTGACAAAAATCTAAAGAAAATCCATCCTCTACCCACTAAATACACAGACCATACAAAAATACATTGATCATATACAATACCAGTTTCATACTATACAGTACAGTTTCCAAGACAAAGTGCAGCTCTCTTCCCCAAACTTTCCTAATCTAGCTCTATCTGAAAATCAGAAGCATATTGCTTATAATTAGGCCTGCACACACTTCTAGTACACACATATAGACATGATGGGCATGTGCAAATCACCTACAGACATTAGGTGTTGTCTTTAAAGCAACTGTTGAGTAACCGGTTGAAGTGAGATGAAAGCAATTTATGCGATGCGATACATAAAAACATAAAAGTAATATAACATTGGGTCAATAGGCAGCTGTACATGCACTAGTTAACCACCACACGGTAGTCGTTTGAAATTGTTTGAACGTGCTCAGTCAGTGTATGTTACTTCAGACGGGGCGCTGAATGGTTCTAATGGTGTCAGGCAGGATGCATTATCACTCAGCTAATGTTACACAGGATGCAAAGCTTGGTGTCATACAGGCTCAACCAGGAATTTGACAATCACTGAAGCTGCTTGATGCTCAAACCAGGCTCGCTGGAATACATGCCTGTGGTGACATTTAAGCAAATTGTTTCTTCAATGTTTTGCAACACATTCAAAGTGAAAAATTATCCAAAACAAATCAACATGAATCTGGCAAGGTTTTGGTTATTGTCCGGAAATTAACCCTCTGGTGAGTGGCGCTAAAGGTTTAATGCTCTATTGTACCACCTATACCTACACCTAAACCTAACCAGCAGTGTTAAAAAAAGTAAACATGAAATAAAAACACATTTTCTGAAGCATTTTAGCTTGATTCCAGAAGTCTTTGTCCTCTTATATCATAAGCGCAATGCTGCACCAGGTGCGCTACCGAGCAAGTTTACCACACCAGAAAAGCCATGCACACGGAGCTGGTTATGTGATGCAAACATCAAAATGTATTTAAACAGGTCTTTGGTAATCAAGAATCTGCCTATAATCATAATTTGTTTGAAACTTTGTTGGTGTTTTACTGCCACTAGTGTTTATTTTAGCTAGAAACTGCAGCAAATTGTCGCACTCCAATGAGGCTGTTGCCAATGGCACAACTTGTGTTCACCAATTTAAATTGAATTGTAACAAAGCAGCTAGGAGTCTATTCTCTAAAAAAAACTGTTTAGTATTGGCTATCCTGGTTTTCAGAGCAAAGAAAATAGTGAGGGGGTAAAGGGTTTTATTATGAAAGCGACTACGGTTCCACCCCATGAGAGCAGCCCAGGCAACAGATCAGTTCTGATAGCAAGGTGATGTCATGCGGAGAGGGACCAGACATATGTTCTCTCATTTCACCCACACTGAATCAAGAGACAGGGTATGGCATAATTCCAAATCCCTGCTGCCCTGAAACCTATAGCATTCATAGTACGAGATATGGATAGATTAGGGTGGGTGATGGGGCTTCGATATGTGTGGAAAAGTAGAGCCATGAATACTATAATTGTTTGAACTTTTTGGTTTTAAAAATAGCACACTATTGTTACTCTAACAGGCATGACTGATGTGCTTTTCATTTACTCATTTTTAAGTGTTTAAGCCACCATGAGACAATGAAGAAGATGATTTCTGTTATCAATAAATTGAACTACCACAATGGGGAAACTGGGAGAGTGCTTTCTTTTGCATTTTCTTCTGCCTAACTGGTTGTTCTGTCTAAAGCAGAGAGAAAGTCAGAGGAAAAGGGAAAGCTTGACAATTACATATTGTCAGGTCAAGCCCCCTGTACACTTGTCACACTTGTTCCAAACAGGATGTGCTTCAGCACCGTGGACAGGGGCAAAGCAGGCGGGCCAAATATGTAACATGCACATTAAACCACTCATCCCTGATCACAACAACAAGACAAGGAGCACCAGCCATCCCACTTGAGTCTAGATTAAGATGAGGGCATTCTGAATGAGGACCTCAGACCCTCTTGATTCGTCTTGCTTCACTCTTAAACAAAACTTCACCTACCACAATAATGTATAAATAAGAGAGACGGGGAGAGTGATTCAGCAGCAGATGTCCATGTAGCAAATCCTCAGAGTGGTCTGGACAAATATTCTGCATTAAAAGCATGTTAAGGCAAAGGCAGGAAAGTGAAGAGATGCCCTCAATAGCCGACAGTGAATATTGTAAACTCTGTAATATCTGCGGCCTATGCTTGCGGTCTTCCTCAGAGTTCAGACTTTGGTGACGTAATGCCACATAGACATTGCTATCCTGGATCCTGATGTGGAACCAGTATCAAGGGCACCAAAGACCGGCTCCAACCTAGACAGGATTCGCCTCTCTACTGCCCCCACCAGTTCTGGAGTATCCATGTGAAGGTACCACAGGTTGATCTGTGAATTCATCTTAAGTAGTGCTGGATAAACCTGTATATTGGCTTCAATTTTGCATATGGTATGTATTTTTCAAATCTTGCCAAACCGGAACGTAGCTGAAACAACTGTATATGGACTTTACTGTTAATACTGTAATAAAAGTTGCATAATACAATGAATCAAATTGTGATATGATCTAGTGTCCTTTAATATTAAACCACAAAAAAATTATGTAATATGAATTCAGCATGTTTTGCATGTCTGTGTGAATGAGTGACACCATTTCATCCACGACACATATACTGCAGCACACGTTTGTTGTGTTTTCAGCATCTGCCGTCTCACTATATGAGGACAAGAACACGTGAACTTAATCTAGGGCTGTCACTTCAACTGCATTTTATAATTTCTTTTGATTAAAAACTCTCAACATATCATATACATATAGAAACTCAAAGGAAATGCTAGCTTCATGGCACAACCTGATATTGCCGAGTGCGACGTGTTCCTGGGTCAACATCTTTGTTGACCCTGGAACAACATTGTGATTAACCAATCAGATTTCAAGAACCAGTTTATAATTTTTGTGAAGTTTAGGATTACAATCAGTGTTTGGTGCCTGTACATCAGTGTAATTCATCTATCAGTTCCTCTGATTTTAGGGAGTACTCATGGGTAAGGTTAGGTTTAGGTGTAAGAATACGGTTAAGATTATATTTTTGGATTAAAATGTTGTTCCAGGGTCAACAAAATATGTTGACCCAGGAACACGTCTAACTCGGCAATATCAGGACGTGCAGGTTCATGACAACTCATCAAAAAAAAAAAAAAAAAAGTTTGGACTAACTTGAAGAAATATAGAAATATATTACCATCTTACAGTAGAATGTAGCAATAACATTTATTTAAACACTTGAGAACGTGAAGAAATTATAACAGACACAGTAGAATGTACTTCTAAAAGTAAAGTAAACCTGCCAAAAAATTAAAATAATTAAAAAATTAAACATTTAAAAAGTTTTTTTTTTTTTTTTCCATTTTATAAATCGATTTGATTATTGATAGTAAATTTGTGTTTGACATTACAATAGTTTTATATTCTATATCATCCTGACAGTAAATTAAGCCACTATAAACCTATATAAAGTTCAGGCATGCAAAGAAAAAGTACTGTGATATTCTGTGGAACCAAAAGAGTCCTAAAAAATACACTGAAACAGATTTTTGGTCAAATCACCTGTAGATCAAGCATGAATATCAAGTGTGTTTAAGACATGATAGGACATAGTGGCTACTACACTCTAAATAATGCTGGGATAAATATAACCCAGCGCTGGGTAAATATATGGACAAACCCAGCGGTTGGGTTACTGCCCAGAAGGTTGGGTTAAACATTTAACCCAATTGTTGGTTGAAAACAACCCAGCATGTGTTCTAGCCAATATTTACCCAGCGCTGGGTTGTATTTAACCCAGCATTTTTTAGAGTGTATGAGGGTGTGGCTGCTTTGTTTTGAATAAAACATCTTTTGAATTATTTAAAAAATATATTATTTTATTTTATTTTATTTTATATATTTATTTATTTTTTTACACATCTGTCAAATCTACTGGCTTAATTATTAGGTACAATGAATGATGACCTTGATTATTCTTTCAGTTACCCATCAGAACTACAGTTTCCTTTGTTTCAGTCTTTTGCTAGCTGAGCTTACAGAACTACTGGTGAAATCTTTGATTACACTTGAGGGGTTAAAGGTTGACAGTGCAGTTGGCTATTTTTTCTTGTGTGATGCATTGCTAAGGTGGGCTGGACTGTAGTCCAAGTCCCAGTTCTCCAGAGGAGCCACCTGACTGACAGATACTGAAAGTGCCTACATGTGAATAATAAGGAGATATGAATATCAATATAGACTTCACTGGGATTTGTTGTGCACTGCTATGATTGAGGTGTACTGTCGTTGTAGGGAACTTCACAGTACAGAGCAATTTAATACAACTATGAAAGTGACGGTATCTCAGTACCAAGCTGATGCTAAAATCCTTGGTAGTATTGGCAGAAAACCTAAAAAAAATTGAAGTTTACTCTCCGTAATACCCTTCCAAACCTGTAGGCTCATAGATATGTGTATATATTTGTATTTCAATTGCTTTAAAATTTATTATTTTGCTTTCATTTATCACTAAAAAATTAACTCAAATTAATTTATTACTGAATATTTACTCAAATAATTAATTTGTTATTATGATGGAGTAATTATTTTATAATCATCTTAACTTTGTATTCAAAGTGTGCTATATTGAATACAGTTATGAATACAGGTTGATTAGTATTTGAAGGCTAGATTGAGATTTGTTAATTTGTTAATATGAACACCTCATCTTTACTTTAAAATTAGAGTGTGCTCAATAGTGTATTTGTATTCCTTGGTGATTAAAATTGGTAGCAAGAATAGTGAAATTTCACCGGTATCACTGTTGACCGCTGACATTTAGGTAACCCTGAATTCAACATATTTGGCCAACCAGGATTTACTGTAATCTCCTCAAGTTCAAACCTTTGCGGAGTCGACAACAAAGCCAGAGCTTCATCGTGGTGCACATCACCAAATATGAGTCATGTTGTCATCACTCTCATACACTTATCAAACAGCTCAAGCATTAAAGCAGATCTGGCCCTCGCTTGGCTCTTGTCTGGATAGAATGGGTTTAATTCCTTCTGAACTGTGCCTGTATCAGGTATCAAGAAATCAAACTCCGTATTGGCTCTGATGACACACCTTCAGAGTGCCATTTGGGCTCAGGGCCTATCAGTTTCACAATCGAGGCTTTATTCCTCTGGACTATAACGGCTGAGACTTTAAGTATGATTACAGAGGGATTGTCTTAAATAACCTCAGAGAGAAAAGGTACTGTGAGCTAAATCTTATGCTGGCAGAACACATTTAGCAAAGAGGAGAGCCGAGTTACGAGAGTTACGGGAAGGACAGTTAAGCATCAGGTTTGAGTTTAAGGGAATACTTGGGATTATTTGAGGTAGCCATTGAGCGATGTAAGAAGTATCTTTATATTTGGTTACATAAGCAGATACCATTAGCTTTACACACAATTTAAGGCTGTCATTAAGAAACCAGTGTCGTTTCCACTTCATCTTCTATTACTTTAATGTTGTCGTTTAAAGTTTACCACCAGTCATTTATACACTTCTGGCATGACTCGACTGGCATTTTGCATGTTGATTTGAGCTACGAACTGCACAAATAGAAGCAGATCGGTGGTGTATACAGAAAGTAGGCTGTGTAAGATAAGATCTTGGTCGTTCTTGAGCAACATTGCACATATGCGCTCTTGGGATGGCTCTCAGAAAAAGAAGTGAGAGATAAATATGGGCACAGGCTTTCCTGAGAGCCACTGGGGAGATTCCTTGAGAAGGGATGGCCTGTCCGACACAGGGCAACCTGAAAAATCAGACTGCCTTATCAGTATGTCAGCGTGCCAGGCCATCAGAAACATGAGGAAAGGTGCCTTTGTGAGCCCTGCAGGGAAGAACTGATTCCATCAAAGCACATGGTAGTGGCTCAGCTAGGTTTACTGTATTTAATTAATAACTGGAATTCATTGGATGATCCATGAGTGATTATTATTATTTCCATTATTATTTTAATGTTATTAATTGCTCATATGATAAATAAATTCCTTGAGCAAATAGGCATTATCTGTAGTGGCAACAGCCAATGGCTTATCTCAAACACAAATGTACTTTAAAAGGGTTATTTTACACAAAATTGAAAACTCATTTGTTTTAAACATTTGATTTTTTGTTTGTTTGTTTGTTTGTTTGTTTGTTTGTTTGTTTTGTCTGCACACTAAAAGACATTGGGTGCAATGTTGTTTTAGACCCCACTAACTTTTATTATGTACCCAAAAAGAACTTAAAAAAAAAAAAATGAAAAATGAAAAGAGTAATGAATATACTTTGGTGTGAACTGAGTGTAATGATCTCATACATTTAGATGCATGTTAACTGAAAATGTACTATAGTTTAAATTTATTACATTTACAATTAATTAGCTCAATTTTAGTGTTTTTGACCCACTTAAGTACATATATGTATTTTAATAATTACTTCTATCGTCTTTGAAATATGGCTAAAGTGTACTACTCGTAATCTAAAATATAGCTACTTTAAAGCCATTTCTAGTCAAGTCAAGTCACCTTTATTTATATAGCGCTTTTAACAATACAGATTGTGTCAAAGCACTTAACAGTATCAAATTGGAGGATAGAGTGTCAGTAATGTATAATAATAAGATTAAACACTCAATTTTCAGTTAAAGGCATTTCATTATTGAATTCAAAGATGTCATTGTCTAGCTCAGTTTAGTTTAAATAGTATCTATGAAATCAAATTGACGATAATCGTTAGAAATTAAGTGTCCCCAACTGAGCAAGCCAGAGGCGACAGCGGCAAGGAACCAAAACTCCCTCTGTGACAGAATGGAGAAAAAAACCTTGGGAGAAACCAGGCTCATTGGATGGGCCAGTTCTCCTCTGGCCAGGATATTATTATTTATTTTTTTACTTATTGTTTTAATTAAATTTTAAATGTATAAATGTATTATATTTCTATTTTTATATTGTTGCAATTTCTAACAATAATAGTATTATGTAGTTAGGTATTTTATCATATTATAGTTATTTTGTTTAATTTTTAGTTTTATTGTATTTCTACTGAAACTTTACAGGCAAGTAATAATTTTAATACTTCAGTACAATAAACTGTACTTCTCTTTCACAAGGGAGTAATCCTTCTGTGGTGATTGTACTACATATATTTTAATAAATGCTACAAATAAAAAAAAAAATAAAAAAAAAAATAAATTCATGATACTGTTACATGTATTTGTCACTTTTTAAATTACTGTTACGGGACCGATGAGACAAGAGGCGTGCGGATCCATTTGCAGGGCTTTTATTTGACAGAGACGTGGTACAAAACAAGCAAGGTTCAAGCAAATGGCAAACAGGTACAACACTGGCAAGACAAAGAGTAGTCCTAGGGCAAGCGTGGGTCTTCGATCGGCGAACAATATCCAATAGGGCAAGGCAGAGAGATAATCCAGGTACACGAGCGGTAGTCCAAGAGAGGTGCAAATAGAGTCCGAACGGGAAGGCAAAGGGTTTAATCCAGGAAACACGGGCAAGAATTAAGACACTAGAAAACAGGCAAGGCAAGACTATAATAACTGAGTGGGCTCCGTAGAGCAGCTATCGCTAGGATATACTCTATACAATACTCGGCACGGAAGGGCATGTGAATGGCTGTTATATAGGCAGTGTGATTGATATCAGGTGTGAGTTTAATTTGTGAGATGGAACATGGGAAATGTAGTCCGGGGTGACATGTTACAGTCTGTGAAGTGTGAGAGTCAATGTAGTGAGAAGGCGACATCCGGTAATAAGCAAACGGAAATGCATGGACAGGATTCGTGACATAGCCCCACCCCATAAAAATCCAGGAGGGCGGTGGAGAGGAGGGGGAACGCTAGTTTACAACGCAAACTAGCGCTGTACTGTTAAGGCGCTGGAAGTGGAGAGACCGGAGACTGGGGCAGAGCAGGGTACCCAGGCGGAACCAGCGAGGCAAGAAGCCAGGGCAGAGCAGAGAACCAGGATGATGCCGGCGAAGTAGGAAGCCAGGGAGGAGCAAGGAACCACCACGGCAGACCAGACCGAGCAGGAGCCCACCAGGGCGGAGCAGACGAAACTGGAGCCCACCAGGGCGGAGCAGACGGGACTGGAGCCCACCAGGGTGGAGCAGACGGGACTGGAGCCCACCAGGGTGAAGCAGACGGGACTGGAGCCCACCAGGGCAGAGCAGACGGGACTGGGGCCCACCAGGGCGGGGCAGACGGGACTGGAGCCCACTAGGGCGGAGCAGAAGACCACTAGGCCAGAGCAGACGGACCTGAAGACCATGGCAGAGACTGAGACCTAGGGAGAGCAGAGACAGACAACACCGACAGAGCATTCACTACCCTAAGTGCTGAGGCAGGGAGCACAAAAAGCTCAATGTTTCCCCTGGTGGCAATCGAATGAGCAGAAAATTCATCATTGGAGTCCTTGGCAACTACTGGTTGTGTTGACAGTTCACAACTAAACTTATTGACCGAAACTGGATTAACTGACATGTCAAACTCAGGCTTGTTAATCAACATAGGACAGATAGATGATTCAAAATCAGACTCAATGACAGACGCTGGACTGACACAAGGTTCGCACTGAGACTTATCGCTAGCAGAAACCAGATAGTTAGACATTTCAGTGAGTGAAACTAGACTGGCAGACAATTCACAGTCAGACTCATTAATGGGAATTGGACCGACAGATGGCTCAAACTCAGACATATTCAGGGAGACAGAACGGGCAGATAGCTCATAGTTTGGTTCCCAGACTGAAACCGACAATACAGACGGGTCATAATCAGGCACATTGGAAGATACTAGACAAGCAAACGGTTCCATTGTGAAATCATTAATTGAAACTGGTAAGACTGACAGTTCTAGCTCAGCACTATTGACTGGTTCTTGACAAACAGGGAAATCAAACACACGCTGGAACACTGAACAGGTTGACAGTTCACAGTTAGTTTCATGGATAGGACAGACAGATCATTCACAAGTGTTTACTGGACTCGTGACAGGGTTAACAGGGCATACAGGGAGTTCATTAACAGTTTTCATGGCAGTGACATGCAGATAAGAGAGTTCCTGAACGGCCCTTATAGCCGCATCAGAACAGTCCGGAAGTTCACAGACAGCATCTTCGAGTGTGACAGACAAGGCTGAGAGTTCAGAAACAGCTTCTTCGGTTGGGTAAAGACAGGGCAATAGTTCGCAAATGGCCTCCATAGCCATTGCAGGACAAACTGGAAGTTCATAGGCAGCCTCCATAGCCGGGACTGGACAGGACAACAGTTCATAATTGGCCTCCATAGCCGTGACTGGACAGGACGAGAGTTCACAGACGGCCTTCATAGCCGTTACAGGGCAGGACGAGAGTTCACAGACAGCCTTCATAGCCGTGACAGGGTAGGACGAGAGTTCACAGATGGCCTTCATAGCTGTGACAGGGCAGGACGAGAGTTCACAGACGGCCTCCATAGCCATTACAGGGCAGGACGAGAGTTCACAGACGGCCTCCATAGCCGTGACAGGGCAGGACGAGAGCTGGTGAATGGGTACCTCTGACACCTCCGGAGGTTCTGCAGCAGTTGCCGCCACCTCTGGAGGTTCTACAGCAGTAACCCTCTCCTTGATCACGACATGACAGGCTGAAAGTACATTGCTGGATGCTACCCCCACACCAGGAACTGAAGTGAGCACCGCCGCTCCAGGAGGTTCTGCAGCATGTGTCGTCGCCTCGGAGAACACAGCAGCGCACATCACTACCCCGAGAGGTTCTGCAGCTTCAGACACCACCTCTGGAGACATTTCAGTGGACACCGCCACCTCGGGCAGTTCGGTGGTGGTGTACGCAGCCCAAACGCAACATAAAGTGATCCCCATCATGGGAAGCGCTTCAGGCAAGGGGATAAGTTCAGGAACAGGAGGGTTAGAGTGAGTGGGTTTGGAAACACCAGCTGTGCGTGCAGACACCAGCGGTGCATTCCTCACGCTAGATACCAGACTGGGATACCGAAAGACTGACCTTGAATATCTGGGTGCAATAGACAGGACGTGATGAGACTCTGGACAATCGGCTGAGCCGTGACGTGACTCTGGACGATCGGTTGAGGCGTGACGTGACTCTAGACGATCGGCTAAGGCGTGATGTGACTCTGGACGAACAACTGAGATGTGATGAGACTCTAGAAGATCAGCTGAGACGTGACTTGATTCGTGAAGATCAGCCATGACTTGACTTGACTCGTGAAGAGCAGCCATGACTTGACTTGACTTATGAAGAGCAGCCGTGACTTGACTTGATTCGTGAAGTGCAGCCGTGACTTGATCTGACTCGTGAAGATCAGTTGTGAATTGACGTGACTCGTGAAGAGCAGCTGTGACTTGATTTGGCTCATGACGAACAGCTGTGACTTGACTTGGCTCGTGATGATCGGCTCTGACTTGACTTGGCTCGTGACGAACAGCTGTGACTTGACTTGGCTCATGACGAACAGCTGTGACTTGATGAGGCTCTGGACAAACAGCTGTGACGTGACAAGGCTCATGACGATCAACGGTGACTTGACTGGATTCATGACGATCAACGGTGACTTGACTGGACTCACTTAAGATCAACGGTGACTTGACTGGATTCATGGATGGCAGCTGTGACATGACAGAGCTTCGTTGTGGCCGCCATTTTGCGAACGGGCTCCGCTGTAGCCGCCATTTTATGCTTGCGTTCCAGTACGGCCGCCATTACAGGAGTGAGTGCGGTGTCGCCACTCACAGTGAACGAAGAACCGGCAGTCAATAAAGCATAGTCCATAAAATCTCTTAGAGACGAACGGGGACACTCACGGATTAAACATGATTTGAGCGGCTGATTACTGCCCTCACAAAACAAGTCTATGAGCACACAGTCCGGCAGATCAGAAAAATAGGCAAGATCTAAATACTCTTGTACATAATCCTCGAGCGATCGCAAGCCCTGCTCGAGGGTTAATAACACTCTATCAGTGTCCATACCATATCCACATGAAAAGCCGCTGGATCCTGATGTGGCCGAGTATTCTGTTACGGGACCGACGAGACGAGAGGCGTGCGGATCCATTTGCAGGGCTTTTATTTGACAGAGACGTGGTACAAAACAAGCAAGGTTCAAGCAAATGGCAAACAGGTACAACTTAGGCAAGACAAAGAGTAGTCCTAGGGCAAGCGTGGGTCTTCGATCGGTGAACAATATCCAATAGGGCAAGGCAGAGAGATAATCCAGGTACACGAGCGGTAGTCCAAGAGAGGTGCAAACAGAGTCTGAATGGGAAGGCAAAGGGTTAATCCAGGAAACACGGGCAAGAATCAAGACACTAGAAAACAGGCAAGGCAAGACTATAATAACTGAGTGGGCTCCGTAGAGTCGCTATCACTAGGATATACGCTATACAATACTCGGCACGGAAGGGCATGTGAATGGCTGTTATATAGGCAGTGTGATTGATATCAGGTGTGAGTTTAATTTGTGAGATGGAACATGGGAAATGTAGTCAGGGGTGACGTGACAGTCTGTGAAGTGTGAGAGTCAGAAGGCGACATCTGGTAATGAGCAAACGGAAGTGCATGGACAGGATTTGTGACAATTACATTTAAATTACATTTGTCTGTGTAACATAATTTAAAAAAAAAAAATCTTATGATATACCAGTGGTTCAGATCTTTTTTCAAGGCTCCTTAAAGAGTAAAATCCATTCATTTCCCTGTCAGTTGTCTTTGACATCACAGTTCATTGAAGGACAGTGTGTGTTTTTGTGGTAGACTACCATCAGCCAATCAGTGCTGTCATGACATCACTTTTCTGTGGCTCCAGAGTTATTACTCACATGACATTTTATTAAAACACAATACTTTATCTGATTTACATCACAAGCATATCTCTTAATATTTAAACATCTCTCAAACACAAGAAACTGAACAATTCCAACCACAGTCCCAGACCGCATTTCCAAAAGCTCAGTGTTATGATAGCCTACTCTTGCATGCGCACTGGACAGCATGGAAATGTCAGCTAACAACTGGGTCAAATGCAGCAGTATTTGTCCTGAATTGCTCTCTGCCTGACAGCACAGACGTCTAGGTTTCTGGATGATGGTTAATGCCAGTTTCACAGTAGGTAAAATCTAAATGAATGCTTTCATTTTTCAACAATCTTTCATTTGCTAATATTGTTATCATTTTAATAATGTGCCTTTGGCTTATTCAGGCAGAACGTGACTGGAAATGATGAAAAGGTAGGCTATAATTAGGCCACATTAGCATAAATCGCATGAGCTATAGGCTAGCGTCATCCACAGCGCGAGCGTGCAACGCGACGCGACGCGCCAAAAACGCTCCCTTGTAATCAGCGAAGCGTACACTATTTAGGGGGCGTTCACGCAGAACGTTGCATTCAGAAACAACAAGACAGAGCGCAGGGTTCTGGAGACGTTGCGCACATTACACCTCGTCTAACGCACAAAACGCGACGCAACGGCGAAAGAGGCTATCCGTACGCATGTGTGCCGACAATGAAACTAGCGCTGTGTGAACGCAGCTTTAACATCGACGCTTATTACACTAGCGATTGTACTGTTAAGGCGCTCATATTCTCGTGCAATAAAGATAAACAGAATTACTGTCTTCTACAATGCGATGCACTGGCGCGTATTGCACTGCTGCGCGGATGTCGATGTAACAAAGGCGATGAACAAACGACGCGACTGCTTGGTTGATTGACTAATCGTCATTATGAGGTGACATTCCACATCTTTCTAGGATCGACAGGATCGCAATGACCCCCGTTTAACCCAATCCCGCATTCTGCGATTATGTAACATTATTGATGATTTCATCGCGCGCTGGACAATGCCGGGAATTCTGTGCGCCTGCAGTCCTCCAGTACTTCACGCTATCCAGATCAACGCTGACTAGGCACTATATTAATTCTGGTATTCATATGCAGTATGTTTATTATATATGTAATAAAGCTTCCCAGAGAGTCTGGATTTCCTGGTGACGCTAATCTGCACTTGAGATAATAACCAGATGGGAAAGAGCGATGATGTCATTATAGTTCAGTTCCACTATATTAAGGTTTAACAAAGAGCTTGCATGTTCAAATGCCTATCAGCAAGAGGAGGGCAGCTGGAAAACACATGATCTGAAGCTACTGAACATGTTTAGTGACCCCCTTTACACCACTGACAATGCAACATATACCCACCCTGTGCCTTGGCACTTAGAGTGATGCTCGCAACGAGCATGTGATAAATCACTGACGCACTAAACGCTCCATTTGGCGTCATATTAAAGTTCTGGCACATGCATAGTTCTTTAAAGGATATTTACACACCGCATGGGGCAGGCTTGGTTTCTTCAGATGCAATGCTCTGTTACTGTACCCTGCAGGACCGATCTGTGAACACAATGAAAGCGATGTCAGAAAAGAGGCTTACCTGACAGCGCGCCCGTTCCCTCTCTATCTACTAGTCCACGATGACTCGGGCACCCGGTTGCTTTGTAGCATTTAGGTCCGGAGAAGCATGTCTGTCGGATGCTGGGACATGTCTCTCCTCTCGTCCCGCGGATGGCACTGGCAGAGCTGCAATCTCGCGCAGGACACGCTGCTTCGCTGAGCGCAAGCGCCGCGCGCCACGCTATCCCGCATGAGACCATTGAGCGGCCTGCGCCACGCCCCCTTTAGTGAGCTGTCAGTCCCGCTGCATGCTTACAGTCGCTTACAGTAGCCTTCTCAAAACGTGTTTGGATGCTTAGATCAACTTCAATTTTGAATGTTACTCATTTTTTTAGGTAGTATATAATCAAGTGGCATGTGCAAAAAATGTTGCTAGAGCTTTAAAGGGGTCATGATTTTGTTTTATATGTTCTTTGATGTTTACTTATAATGTTAATATTTTTTATATTACACATTATCACATTTACGAATTTCGAATATTCGTCAAATTTAAAATAAAAATCCACATTCGAATGCAAAAAATGCATCAGACAGCCTTATCAGTGGCGCACAAGATGCGATGACAATGTGGTGTCATTGCATTTTAATGCTTTTTTTTAGCCTATCCACTTGAACCCACTGTATGCGGCGCTGCTACATTGTTCATTAAAAATATTTTGAAAAAAGAGAAAATAAATGCAGAGATGTTGTTTACATCAAAACTGAAACCAAGCCGTTCACACAGAACGCATATTTATCGCATTGTCTAGAGGGACATCTATCACCATTGCTCTCGCGTCTCCCACAAGAGAGCCGCATGTTTAGAAAGCCATGGAAAATTAATGTAAATTCAACTTTTAAAATACATGTCTCGAGACTTTATGGCGGTTTTTCCCCATCCCACTGCATCTAATGTTTTTAAATGAAAAAAATAAAAAATAAAAAAAAGTACTCTTAGTGATTGGTTTTCGGTCCATTGTATTAAACCAGATTAAACAGATGCAGACAGTGTCTGCTAAAATGGGCTATCAGTTAAAATGGGCAAAATAAGGTTGTAGCATCATATCTCTTTAAATCTTTACAGAAAATCACAATAACTGATCTTGCATTGTTGCTTCAACACTTGTAACAATAATTTTTATTGATCTGAGTTTAAGGCGGTCAGGGCAGAGTGTTACATGAAGCTTGTCAGAAAAACTGGAAGGTAATTGAGGCTGACACAGAAAATTTCATTAATCACTAATAAGGGTGCTAAAGCAATTATAAGTAAGCTTACCAACAAAGAAAAGGTTTATGAACAATGTTTTGACATGCTCTTTCAAATAAAAAAAGTTTAATTTATAAAAGAAACTTAGATTTTTGTGAAAAGGGTCATTTTAGGTAGAAATGGCTGGTTAGGCTAAAATGGGCCACAATTTTCAGCTAAAATGGGCTTCACACACACACACACACACACACACACACACACACACACACACATACACACTTTTACACAGAAATTGAGGGTGAAAATAGGTTAATATGCCTAGATATGTATTCATACAAAATCTTAATAGTCTTTAAAAAAATTGCATTGCAGACAGTATGGCAGGAGGACAAGCAAAGAAAGGAAACAGAGAGACGAGAAGAGAAAGGGAAAGAAAAGAAGATGTCAGTAAAATGGGCTGCATACACACACACACACACACACGCTTTTACACAGAAATTGAGGGTGAAAATAGGTTTATAGGCCTACTGTAGATATGTATCCATACAAAATCTTAACAGTCTTTAAAAAAAGAATAATGATCAGTTCATTTTTAATTGCATTGTTTAATTAAATATTCATTCAACTTTCTATTTAATGAAATACATTTATAGTGTTGCTATGGCACACTAGAGACAATAGTGTCCATTTACTGTTAAAAATAAAATGATTTAATCTGAAATTACCTGTTGTTGTTCTCTTTTTATATTGACCCATTTTAACTAAACAGCTGGCCCATTTTACCTGAATGTTGTGCCGTGGCTCAAGAAGGTACCTGCTGATACTCTAACTCTCGTAATTTTAAAACTTTTATACTTTTCCACATTTAAAAAATATAAAAATATTTAAGAGACCCATGCTAATTTATAAAACTATCATTAGATCTCATGCATAGCTTATTTGATGGTGTTATAAGTCATTTACCAAAACGTGGCCCGTTTTAGCTGACTGCACCCTACAGACATGGACAGACATACATGATTCTGTTTTGTTTCTAATTGTTTAAGCAACTTAATTAATTAAATATGGTTCATAAACATTATTTTAAACATTATGCACTTTTTTCAAAGGTAGTCATGTTATTTTATTGCTTTGAAGAAACGTACATTAGTAATATTTTGCTCGATGCGCCCTCTTGTGAAGCCAAAAGCTTTTTTCCCCCTAACTGAAATTATGCCTTTTAAATTAGAATATAATTCAAATATTGATCATATTTATGTACAAAATTCTAATTTAGTTTTTCAGCCATTTTGACAGCCCTAGTGTACTGTATCAAGTGTAGACAAGATAGCTGCAGTGATTGCAATTTCTGTTTGCTTTTGAGGCGACACTCGTATTCAGCATAATCATGTGTCAGCTGTTAAGTGACTGAATGCCAGTGGGTAAGGGCTATGGTGTCAAGAAGACTATTTGTTGATGTCTTGCTCTGGAGGCGGTGTTTATGCACACGACTGCACCCAGGTGATGTCATCTTGCCCCTCAGATCCAAAACGAGCCATTTTTGGAGCTTGATTAAATAAATGCTTTGTTTATAAAGGACGTTTTAAGCTATGGAACTTACACTACCTCTCATATGCCAAAAGATTAAGGCAAATTTGATTTCTCATGTCATGACCCTTTAAGAAATAATTTAACTTTTCTGAGCCTTTTTGTTGTTGTTGTTTAGTTTGATCAGCTGTGTTTTAGTGGAAGTATGAAGTCAGTTCTACTCAATTTCAGTAGTTCTAATACAGTAACCATGTGTAGTTCATCACATTATGAACATAATTCATTTCCACTCAAGTCTAACAACCACAAAGTACTGAGTAGGCTATTCTTTAAGTAAGGTAACTTTTATGTCCTCTATAGGATAAATTTTAATTAAACTGCTTAAATTATTATGATCTGTTGTGTATTAGGTGTCATTGGTCAGTATTTGAGAATTATATTTCAGTAAAATAAATAAATAAATAAATAAAAATCTGTATCTATATCTGTATTTTTATGAGGGTTCTGGGTTTATTAAGCCCTAAGCTTGTATTATTGTATTTGGAGGTCCAATAATAAAACAAAAATGTTAAAACAAATAGGTAAATTAAAAATGAAGTTATGCTTCAGTGGCATGTTATTTATTTATTTATTTATTTATTCACTTGTGATATGGCATGTCGGGCCAAATCAAAAGGTTCTGGTTAACATTATACTAAAATCTACATGAAGGTTGATCAAGGCAATAAAAAAAAAAAAATAAATAAATAAAAAAACTTTATTTATTAATTTATTTTTTTACACTATTAATATTTAATACAATAAACAAATCAAAAATTACTCCATACATCCTATCTACAGCTGCAACCAAATATTCTGCATGATTTGCTACTGTTTACAGTTAATGCACACAGTCACTGTGTCTGTTCAGTACAGTCACAACAAAAAGGAAGTGACAGAACAAATTGTGAAGTACAAACAAGTGTAACAGATTGTTGAAAATGAATAAAAAGGAGTGCAGAAACTTGGTTCTAACCATTAGATGTTGATTGGATTCTGAGATGTGACCGTTGGACTCAAAAATGGAGGCAAATCTGAATGTAAACTTGCAGCGCAGAGTTTATGTGGAAGTAAAGTTGTGATGAAAAGGGAGTAGTGACAGATCTTCTATGATGTATATCCAAGTGTAATTATCGGACAAAAGGGAATTTGTTTATTGGATTTTGATTTGTGGCACTCAAAAATGCAAATTTGCAGCCAATTGTGGAGGGGTGGAGTTTAAACTCAATAAACGATTGGAGAACACAGAAAAATAGATGTTTAAAATTGTACCTTTTTGGGTACAACAGCTTGTCCCTGGAGCAGTACCCTTAAAAGGACATATGTGTACCTTTTTTACCCCTAATAGGTACATATTAGTACCTTAAGGGTACGTATTACTACTCTAAGGTACTAATATGTACCTATTAGTGGTAAAAAAGGTACAAATATGTCCTTTTAAGGGTACTGCTCCAGGGACAAGCTGTTGTACCCAAAAAGGTACAATTTTAAACCCCTATTTTTCTGTGTGTACATCAACAGAGAGAAGAGTGAGTTTTTAAAATTGACATTTTAATTAAAAATTAAGAGGTGAAAAACTTTATAAATATACATATATATGTGGATGAACCATTGACAATATGTTCTATAACATGCGTTTAGAAAATAGATTAGATGAATTTTGAGTTTGAGGTAATGATGTGAGAAACCTGGCATATGTCTCCAGAGAAAAGTCCATGATCGAGTTACAAATTACAATGCCAAAAAGAAAGAAAGAAAAAAAAGTGCATGAATGAATCTTTCTCAATAACATCAAAAACGTGTTTTGAAGGGAAAAAAATAAAAAAATAAAAAATAGGGTGACTTTTCATTTAATGCTGTATTTAAAAGAAAGCCACCAAAAAGCATTTATAAAACAATTTTCATGATGAATGCTTTTTTTGCCTCTCCTCCGGTGTACTAACCAGACTCCTAAAATTAGCTCCAATGAACAACACAATGAACACCATTAGGAGCAATTACTGTTGTTATGGAGCAGGTGTAAACGGTTGCTGTTTTTCCTGCTACATAACCATGGCAGCCTCCCTACACACCACACTGTTGTCTCAGAGGCAGGCAGCTGAACCTTTAATTACCCTGACAGCAAACACACAGATCCAGAGAGTGCAAGAGGGTCCCTAACCAGTGCATCATCCTCTATTTGAGGCAGTCCCTGAAGAGGGAATTTGATATTGTGAAAAGCCTGTTTTGGGCCTTCAGCTTCCCGTGCCGACGCGATGGCAGCCGCTGAACTCAAGCAGACAGACAGTCCCACTTTAGACTATGTTGTGGTGTAGTTACTGGTTATATAACATAATTAGATTTGCCTACTGCTCCCTAGAGAGTGTGTGTGTGTGTGTCTGTGTGTGTGTGTGCTGCTGCTGCGCTGACATAAAACCATCAGGAGTAACGATGAGACAGACAGGGAGATACCCGCACTGGGACAGCAGCGGGTGGAAAGTGAGCGAGAGCACAATTAGTGAGGTCACCGCAAAGTGATGCGTAACGGGAAAGGACTCCTTAGTGTTGCACCTCAGCCTCGTCACACAGGCACTTCAGGATCTCACTGTTACATAACTGACAAATGACATGCTTAAAGGACAGCAACACATATTACAACTTTACAGGGTTTCAACAGATGCTAGTTGATTTTTTGCCTGTCATGTATCGAATATTTATATATCATTTTAAATTTCTAAAATAGTAATATTAAAAACACAAGTAACCAAGTCTTGCAGTACAAGCAAACATGCATAACAGTGACTGCAGTATGAAGCTCACAAACATTCAATGCATTCGGCATAAACACAGAGTTGCTTCAGTATATAAGGAATTATTCCTTTTTGGGATCTAGGAGTTCACAGTCTCCAGTTGTCACTCTTGGATGAGGGTTCATAAATAAATTGTTTTAAAAAGTTACAATATAAATGTACAGTATAAATAAAAACATACACATTTACTCATTCATAGCTTTCTAGTGATTGTGCAGTTGGGACCACCTTTTTATTTTATATATTTTTAATTTAGTTTTTGTTATGCATTTGTGTTTTCATGTATTATTTTGTTCTAATTTTTATTTATTTATTTATTTTACTGTTGTATGTAATTGGTTGGTGGGATGACAATATTGCAGAATTTTAACTGGCAAATGGGTCAGTTATTTCATGGATAAAAATCCAATATAGAAATTGCAACTCACAACTTGGTTCTCATAAGCAGTGTTGGGTAAATTGAACTGGGAGCGCCTTTGAGCTAACACTTTATTTTACAGTGTGCTTTTTACACCTTTCAAATCATAAACAGTAAATTTATTGCTAATTACATGCAACTAACTGTAAACCAAACCCTAATCCTAACTCTATAGAAAGGATGGTATAGGGAAATACTGAAAGTATAGTACATTGGTTATTAATATTTCTGACACGATCTCCAGCTGTAGTGCCACTCCATCCAATAACTTTGCCACTCAATCCCAGGCTCCATTTCCCATAACCCCCTGCCCAGGAACTGATTACAGACACACCTGTTTCTCATTAGGAGGACTATTTAAGCTGCACACTCTCACACACTCATTGCCGAGTCTTGTTTAGCTGTTAGTGGACATTTATAAGTGTTCCCTTTGTTTTTCCATGTTTTCCTGCTTCCTTTCCTTGCCTTGTCGTTTTTTTTTTTTTTTGGACTTTTTCCTTTTGTCGTGATCGTTTGCTGCCTGCCCTGACCTTTGTCTGTTTCTTGGATTACTCTTTTGTGTTGACCTTGGATATTGTTGTTTGCTAGTGTTTGACCCTGCCTGTTTCAACTGCACTCTGTAATAAAGCTTGCATTTGGATCCCCTACTCCATTGTCACGTCATCCATAGCAATTTCTTTGTAGCATGTAATTACATTGTAACAAGAACATCTTAAAATAAAGTGTAACTGCCTTTTATATTCTTATTCAATTTCTGATTTGAATTGTGGTAGCAAACAATGAAGATACATTGGAATTCAAAGGGACTTCTGCAAGTGTAATTTTTAAATAAAACAATCAAAATTTGTTGAGATGAACTTGACTTGAAAAAAATAAAGTGTCTTTAAGGTTGAAAGTTTATAGGCTTATGGTCAGAGAGAATGTCGGAATGATGATTTAGCCTATAGAAATATAGTCAAAATGTAATATACTAAGAACCCTCTTTCAATCTACAGTACATGATTCTGGACTCTAGATATCTGGGTCCCTCCTTCAATCTAATAATAATAATAATAATTATTATTATGCAATATATTATTATTAGTATCATCATCAGAATTTGTTAGAAGGAAATTGCAAATCTGCTAGAAAATTATCTGCACAGCTCTCTTCATGATTTTGTGATTTGAGGTCTCATGTATACCTGTAGCACAAATAGTTTGGATATCTCTAAGTTACCTTTCTCCAGTCATAATTATATGGGTTTGTTCAAATTTGTTAACTACAGTGTATGAGCAATAGCAAGTGACTCTTCAGGTAAAGGAAATGTACTTCTGTAAGAACAACACTTCCACCTTGAGGAAACACCTTCCTGTATAACAGCAGCATTATATAGGAATAGCTGGATTAAAGACCCATAACCTCTTGTGTACATTTTTTAATAATCAGTTTTACAAGAATGAATAAAGGTACAGATATAAAAGATTAACTTATCTGAAAAACTAAACTTTTGGTCAGGAGGAGTGTCATCATAAAGCTCATAAAATAAACCTTCAAAACTAAATGGATACAGCTCTAAATAAACATATCTTTGTCAAAATAAACATCTTGATATGTGAGGCAATCTGGCAATCCAATGAACATTCAATTTTGATTTGATCAAACGTAGTGCAATTTGTAACAAAGCTGGACCCAAGACAGATATAAAAGACTATGAAATATCCAGAAATAGATGTTCAAAACTGTGTACATATGTGAATTGAAGTATACATAATTCAAAGAATTCAAGCTCAAGAGTCCTACATCAAGAAACCTGGCTTCCTGAGGTGTACTGTGGGTAGAGTTTAAGATATTTGTTAACAGATTACGATTATGTAACAACAAAAAAACAAATATGATAGGTGTCTTGTGAAAGTATACAAGTGTGCATAATGCATAGAGCTCAGCGCATCTTAAAGACTGTAATGTACTAAATAAGTGAACTCTGCATATGGTTTGGTATAAGGTGTATTGCTTCAGTATAAGGCCACTTTTTGAATCTTCTGAGTGTTTAGCTGAAGTCTCGGTTGGCCAGGATCAGCGGAGCCACCAGGGTCCAGAGGTACAGCGCCAGTCCCAGCCAACTCGAGCAGATCTTCACCCACACAGATGGCATGCTGGTTTTCATGGCTGTGTAGTCTGTTTCAGGTCTGAGAAGGAAAGAGAAAAAGAGAACATTTCAAGAAATATTTATCACTAAATCCTCAATTTGTTTCAAATTTGCATCTATACAGAGCTCTTCAAAACTCCCCAGCAGTATCGAGTGGAGCAGCTGAAGGCTGCTGGAGAAGTGGGCAGTGAGGATACTCTGTGAGACACTCACTGGTACCAGTTGGTCAGGGTCATCATGATGTAGAGGGAGGCCAGGAACAGAGAGAAATGGAAGAAGGAGTAGCTGTATGTGACGCTGTCCTCTTCGTTATCCACAGCGCGCCTCACGCCGTCCTCGGAGACACCCTCGCTGGCATCGGTGGCCGCCAACGCCTGAACTTCCTCGGTCTGCATCAGCTTATTCACCTGGCTGTTGTTTGAGGAGCGAATGCTAGAAAAATACAAGAAGCAAAGATGTAAAAGATGACTTATTTAATTTAATTTTTTTTTTTTTAAAAATATTAATAATTAAAAAATATATATTAATTTTACGGCTAGCCAATATATTACATATTTTCAATATATTGAATATGAATTTTATGCTGATATAAACTACCATCCAAAAGTTTGGGGTCATAAGAGATTTATTTTTTTGAAAGAAATTAATACTTTTATTCAGCACAAAAATATGAATATGAAGCAGCAACATGTTTCAACATTAATAATAATAAATGTTTCTTGAGCAGCAAATCAACATATTCAAATGATTTCTGAAGGATGTGACACTGAAGACTGGAGTAATGAAGCTGAAAATTCGGAAGTAAACTAAATATTTTAAATTATATTAAGACTGAAAGAGTTATTTTAAATTGTAATATATTTACATTACTATATTTTTGTATTTTTGATCAAATAAATGTAGCCCTAATGACATTTAGAAACATTTTTAAAAATTTTACTGAACCAAATTAAGCAGTAATGTAAAATAAAATATATATTATGAATATAGCAATGATTTTAATGTGCTTTATTTGATCATTATGTTTCCAACAAATCAAGCCAGTAGACTTAAAGCGAATATACATATACACACATATACATATATGTGTGTGTGTGTGTGTGTGTGTGTATGTGTGTGTGTATATATATATATATATATATATATATATATATATATATATATATATATAAAATTTTATTTTATTTCTAATTTAAGCCATTTCAAAGCAAATACACCAATAATCATTTGAATATAATAATAAAAAAATTAAAAAACACTATTTTGAGTTATACTGCTCAGCACAGCTTGTATTCATTTAGCTAATGATATTAAACATTTCTTTGTCTGTTTCTGGCAGTGCTGAGGATGATGGTAACCAGCTCACCTGGCATACAGTGTGCAGAGGAGGAAGATGACCAGCCCCACAATGCTCTGGGCATCCCACCACTGTGTCTGGATGCCGGGGGCGCTGGTGGGAGTGACTGCTGTCGGCCCGCCGCTGACCAGACTCAACAGACTCGGGTTACACTTACGATCTGTGCACAGACGAAAGAGCCATGCATTCTATGAGAAACAGGTTTTTTATGAGCGTAACATGGCATACACTTTAAAACAGATAGTGATTCTGTTATTAATTTTACACATACTACCTGGGCTATTAAGCACTGGTTGAGAGTTAAGCAGGGCCAATTAACGGAATTGTTACACAGAATTTCCATACTGCGCTCCACAATAAAAAAGCTCCTTTAAAGTTTAATTGCATTACATCCCATTACATTTGGCCTGGAGGTTGCTGAGGTTTGTCATTTTTTCCATTCAAGCAGCTCCATGTGTTTATGTATGTCTTATTTCCCAGAATCCAATTATGTAAACAAACAACCTGCATCTGGAATTTTTCCCATGTCTTTCCGAGAATTCCTTTGTTTTGGTAAAACTTTATCAGACATTTGATTTCTCAGTTTTGGTAACAAAATGTAGTTTGAGACAGCATACAGATTATTAACATACTATCAGAAAATGATAGCAATGAAACTACCTTCAAAAGAGATTGGGTCTGTAACATTTTTATTTATTTTAAATGTATTCAGCTAGGATGTATTAAATTAATTAAAATGACTGTATGGACATTTATAATATTACAAAAGATGCTTCAAATAAATGCTGTTCTTTTGAACAACAACAAGATCATAGTTTCTACACAAATATAAAGCTGCACAACTGTTTTCTGCATTGATTTCTGAAGGATCACGTGACACTGAAAATATATATTTTATGGCAGAAAGCAGTTATTTTAGTTTATAATAATATTTCACAATATTACAGTTTTTACTATATTTCTGAACAATGAAATGCAGCTTTGTTGAGACTTCTTTAAAAAGAAAATTCAATAGACCCCAAACTTTTGAATGGAAATGTACATAAAAAAATTAGTGCTGGGCAACAATTAATCGCATCCAAAATAAAAGTTTTTGTTTATATAATATATGTGTACTGTGTATTTTTATTATGTATATATAAATACACACACATGCATGTATATATTTAAGAAAAAATGTTGTTTATGTATTAAATATATTTATATATAATATAAATTATATGAATTAAATATATACATGTAAACATGCAAATATTTTCTAAATATATACTGTATGTGTGTGTCTTTATATATACATAATAAATATACACAGTACACACACATATTATATAAACAAAAACTTTTATTTTGGCTGTGATTAATCATTGCCCAGCATTAATAAAAATGAATTTCCGCAAACAATCACAGAAACAGGTGTCACTTGTTTCTCCAAGACTCTTTCTCTCTTTGCTTGTCAGTCATTTTGCACATTCAAGTTTGTTGACATACCTTTGAAGGGTGAGATTCTGAAGTTAGCAAGATGAAATTAGCTAGATGGCAGAAATTGTCTTTTAAAACAAAATATATTAGGCAAGTTCTCTAGTTATAAAAGTTTAAACAAAAACTTACACCTAATTTTTTTTTTTTTTTTTTTTGTGTCTGTTTAACTTTGACTGCACCGTGTTTTAACCACCTTAATGTCAAATTCTTAAAAGTTGTTAACTTTTTATTGTGCATATAAGCACGCTTTCACCTGACAGTGTTTTTCTGACTTCTCTTTCAGAGATGAGGGTGCTTATGAACTAAATTCTCATGAATTAAAATTAAATCAGAAAGTTCCGAGGTACAACAAAAAACATTTAATGAAGTTAATCTCATATGGACATGTGATCAGTTTGTGAGACTCACTGGGGTTGTTGCTCATCGCAGACCATGTGAGATACATGGTGTAGAGCGAGATGAGAGACGCCTGGAGCAGGCCAGAGCTCGGCTGAGCCTCCTGTAACACAGTTACCAACCATCTAAATCATTCTGTCAGCTTATGTGATGTGTGCAGATCTGATGGCATGCAAATGTTCACATTCTGACAGACTTGTCTGCTTTATCTTGACTACATGCATTCATAGAGAAAGGCAAGAAAACAAGCGGAGCTAATGAGTGTGGAAATAACCTGCACTTTTGGAAGAATAGCCACCACAGACACAATGATGCAGAAGATGAGGTTGAGGCTGATGAAGGCTTTGTGCTCGGCGCAGTCGTCCGGCTGGGTGTAGAATATATAGAACAAAACCACAGCAGCAAAGGCACAGATATAGTGCACCAGTGTGAACGACAGCAGGGCTGTGGAGAAAAAGAATACAATTGTAGCCAATCAGCTCATATTTGATACTTAATATACAATTATGTGCACTTTGGGTCAGAGAAAGACACCAAGTGAACAACAAATTGTCCCTCATGGACCCTTTTCACATTCCTCGGGTTCTCAAAAGTGGAAGTCTACATAGTAGGTAAACCTCTACACTTCTATGGTCAACTAATAGGCTATGTTTTTTGCATTCCCATTTGTTTCAATAGCAAAAGACAAAACCACAGATAGACTTTACAAAAGCAGAAAAAATATAGAGAGCAGGGTTTTTCATCAGTACTGAGACAGGCAAAAAAGTGTGCCCATATTTTGATATTCTTTACGTTTTTTTTTTTTTTTGTCAAAAATTGTCTTTACCTGCAGCACAGAGTCATTTAAAAAACAGACAATGACAGACAGTTTTGTTTCCTACAATGAACTGTAGGTAAATATTCACCTTATCTACCACTCTTTTTGTTTTCTGTCTTATACAGTATCCTGCTACTATTGCTATATAAAAAAATGGCTAGAAACTAATGAATCAAACTGTCTGAATTAATCAAACTGAATAGAGAACAACTTCAGAACTTTTTGCAAACACGTTTGACCAATTAGATGAAATGAGTGATTCATTTGCAAACCTGGCATCGCTTAGTTATGATTCAGAACAGCTGACAGAAAACCCATAACTTGATTGCTGAAATATTATGATGAAAATGCTGAAGTATTATCAAGAAAATGATTCTCAGGTCGATATACGTCAATCCCACAGACACATTAGGATTTATAAGTAATATACTAAAAAAGGTAACACTTTAAATAAATGAAAACATATTCACTATTAGCGCTAACTAAGACTTTCCCCTCAGTAAACTCCTACTTTGCTGCTTATTGATAGTAAGGTAGTTGTTATAGTAGTGCTGTTAGGTATTGAGTAGGGTTATGGGATCTAGAAAACGGTCAGAATATGGCATTAATATATGCTTTTTAAGTACTAATAAACAGCCAATAAGCAAGTAATATGCATGTTAAGGAGCAACTAGTTCAGCGTTTGGCAACCTTTTGGGCATGAAGTGCGATTTTAATTTTTCTGGTTAACCACTGTTGCTCATATGTGTAGCAGTCATGCAAATGGTTTTCCGGAGCCACATGCATCTGTAGAGTAGCGCAGGTTAATTCTCACACTTTAACAGTATTTACAGCTCCTAACAGGCTGTGTGACTATGAGGAATGATTGCCTCAAAATGTACATTGATAGGCAGATTTCCCTATTGCTAGCGTGCCATAGGTTGGCGACCCCTGAACTAGTTCATAGCGAGAACTGGTCCATAATCTAAAGTCATATATATATATATATATATATCGCATTATGATGTTTACATGTCAAGGGCAAACCTCTACACTCCCGTTTACATGCAATGTCCATTATTCTTATTGTTCGCTAAGAATTATGGTTATTTATTTTTTTTACTGCCATTATACCCCACTGCACAGCACAAATGATGGACTCAGGAAGAGCAGGTGTGTTACTGGCCGCTGTTTTAATTTATTTACGTCTAATGCAAAACACTTTTGTACGGTTGTATTCCATGCTTTTTCGGCGCCATAGAAATGTGATTCGTTTGCCTACGCGCCGTTTCTGGACGAGGGTAAGGAACAGAGACTGGTGGCAGCGAGTTGGGTTTTTAATCGCAGTATTGCTGCTCTGACCAAAGTGTGCATGTGCTTGTGACATACATGAATGACGCGACACGCACCTGTAATAATACGGAGATTAGAAACGAAGGAGGCATCGCATTTCTGTGGAAAACAAAACTTGCTGCCACCAGTCTCTGTTCCTTACCCTCATCCAGAACCGGCGCGTAGGCAAACGAATCACATTTCTATGGCGCCGAAAAAGCATGGCCATACAAAAGTGTTTTGCATTAGACGTAAATAAATTAAAACAGCGGCCAGTAACACACCTGCTCTTTCTGAGTCCATCATTTGTGCTGTGCAGTGGTGTATGTGAATAATGGCAGTAAAAAAAATTAACCACAATTCTTAGCGAATAATAAGAATAATGGAAATAGCATGTAACGGGAGTGAAGAGGTTTGCTCTTGACATGTAAACATCATAATGTGATTAAGTCCTTACTCTGATTATTGAAAATAACCGCATTATTCAAGCGCATGTAAACGTAGTCAATGTTGCTGAACGTACCTGCATACCAGCATTTACTGTTCCCGTCCTCTGCATTCTCCACCCACTTCTGGTTCCAGGTGTGAGCAAAATCCACCAGCAGAATGAGCTGGATCAGAATGAAGATGAAGGACCCGACCACGCCGAAGTAGTACCACACTGCAATGCACAAAACATAGGCCAAGTAAGACATTCCTGACAACTGGGAGGGATTTCTCATTTTATAGAGATTGTACTCACAAAGAACCATTTCTAGTCATTTACATTTAGAAGATGCTTTTATCCAAAGCGACTTACAAATGAGGACAACAGAAGGAATCAAAACCAACAAAAGAGTGATATGACAAGTCTCGGTTAGCCTAACGCAGTACATGTAGCAAGGCGTTTTTTGTTGAATAGTAGATAGAATAGAAAATGAATAGGAAACACTAGTGTTAGAGAGTCTTTTTTTTATAATAAATAAAAAGAAAACAAGTAGATAGAATTGAAAAAGAACAGAGAAAGCTAGTGTTAGAGGCTTGTTTAAAGAAAACATGCAGTTAGAAAACGAATAGAGAGTGCAAGTGTTAGAGGGCTTTTTTAAATAACAATAGTAGAATAACTTGATACACAAATGGCTATATTCACAGTGATTATACTTAATTCATATTTTGATTAATAAAAATCTTCTACATACAGCATGTAGTATGAGTTAACGCTGCTCTGTGCCTGCTCAAAATTCTGTGTAAGGACAGACAAAAATATGCCTGCTACCAAAAAGTATCCAGCTGTAATTGCTGTGCAACTGCATTTATACCACCTCCGAGCCGTATTCAACAGTCTGTGTACAGACAGCTAAATGAAACTTCAGAAAGCACTTTTACAGTGCGACTTTGGAAGACTTTTGCTCACAGTGTTAGTCAAGGAAATATTTAAAATATTGTTAACATTATGTTATTACTTTTATTATTATTATTATTTTAGTTTTGACATTAAGATTAATTACCAGACTTTCCAGGTATGGAAATCACAATTTTAATATTCCCTGAAATTTCTAGGTTTTCAATGACAGTGGGAATCCTGGTGTATGTATGGGATTATCACCACTTTTAAACATTCACGTTACGTAATCAGAGAAATGCAGTATCAGATAAGCAGGTGGTCATTCACTGTTGTCTGTGATGCACGAGGAAGCATTAGTGTCTATTCTACAAATGTGATGTGATCACATGGGTAAACAGGGCCTACAAATGTAGTTTGCTTGCATTCCCAACTGGCTGTACATGAGAAACTGCTACTCCTCCTGAGAACTACAGACCACTGAAAAACAACCTACTAGTTGTGAACGCCAATAAAAAAAAATGCTAAATATTTAATATAGTCACACTCTCAGTGGTCATTTACCATAACCTATAAAGACAGGAAAAAATTACAAAAATACTAAAAATAACCAGCTCTTATTAGTCCTTATCAGCTGATGTACCTGTGTTGAACGATCCATCTGGAATGAAGAAAGCTCCCACTGTAAGAGCGACCAGAATCAAGAACTTGAAGAACCAGAAACTGAAAAACAACATACACAGTCACATTGGCATGGGTGATTACGTAAGACTTCCCGGACAAAGTAAAACTATTGTGCAAAAAGGAATTTTCCATATTTCAAAAACCTCAGCTTTTACCAGCAGAGGGCAACACTGTTACAAACGTTTCATTTCAGTGGGAAAGATCACAGCTGGAACAGCACATAGTAAAACTGTACCCGTTTTGAATTGCAGCTCGTGGATCCTTGCTGCTTCTCACACGGATCATGATGATGGAGAAGAGGAAGAAGAAACAGGCCATGGCAAAGCACATCCTGTAGACCGACTTATAGCCAACAATGATCTCGCAGTTCACCTTCCCATGAACTCCAGGTATAGAAGAGCCTCCTTCACAAAAACCAGGAATCTGTTGATAAATGTTTTAAAAGTGCAGGTTTACACAGGGGTCAAACACATATATTTCTATCTTGATAACATACTCTGGCTGTTTATATGTTTAAACACATAAACACAAAAAAAAATGTTTTGAAAAACTTATGAATATGTGAGATTATGAATGTATAAACCACTAAATAAGCTTAAGCTTGCTGTGTTTTCATGAAGCTACTAAAGCATAGCACGAATGAGAGAAGGTGAACAAACCAGCCACACAGCAGTTTGATGCATTTAGGGGGAAAAAAAAAATCTTGTTAACTTGCTTTTCATGCAAGTATGCAAATATAAGCATACAACAATATTTTTGAATTAGTAGTCCAAGGTAATTTTCCCATAACCTGGAATATATCCATGCCAACATCAAACAGAACTGAAACATGAATTTATATTAGGCTTTGAAAACCACAAAGAGGGGACTAACCTAATCATTTAATTATTAGTACAATAATTCTACTAATACTAATTTCAGAAGACCACTACACAGCACTGGATCTAAACTTAAAGTATATTTTGCTTACAGTGGGTTTCAGAGTGTCAGAAATTCACATATCATTATTTAGAAATAACCTAGAAATAGCAATAGTGCAGAAATAATTATTTAAACTACCTGTCAAAAGTTTGGAGTAATTAGGATGTTTTTTTTTTTTTAAACAAGTATGTTTTTTGAAATAAGTAATATTGTTACAATTTAAAATAACTGTTCTTATTGCACTTTTCTATCATGTGACTTCAGTGTCACGTGATCCTTTAGAAATCATTCAAATTATTATCTATGCTGAAAACAGTTTTTAGTTTAATAGTTTTGTGGAAACTATGATACTTTTTTTGTTCTTCCCCAGAATTTGTCTGAATTTGATGAATAGCATTTACTGTTCAAGAGAACAGCATTTATTTGAAGGCAAAATATTTTTTCTAATATATAAATGTCTTTGCTGTCGCTTTTGATTAATTTGCTGCGTCCTTGCTGAAAACGCAGCTTTGCACGACAGGAATGCATTATTACTGTTTTTACAGTATTTAACCAAATAAACTGCAGTCTTGGTGAACACGAGACTTCTTCCAAAAATATATCTTAATTATTCCAAATTAGTGACTAGTAGTGTAACAATTTCATCAAAAATATCTTAATTTGTGTCCTGAAGATGAACGAAGGTCTTACAGGTTTGGAACGACATGAGGCGAGTAATTAATGACAGAATTTTCATTTTTGGGCGAACTATCCCTTTAAGCACACCCCTGCACCTGTCTGTGTACCTTCTTCAGCTGAGTCTCCATGCCTGGCAGGATCATGATGATGGACACTATAGTGCCCAGCAGCAGGAGGAAGGAGAAGGCCAGGCGCGTCACAGTGGAGTTGTATGTAGAAGGACAGCATCCTGATAAAAGACATGGCGCAGAGCCACACAGACAAGACGCCTAAAGTGATGGGAAATACAGAAACACACTCAACACAGCAAATACACACATTTCTCTCCACTACAGGAAGAACAACTTACTATATGTGACCCTGGACCTTAAAACCAGTTATAAGGGTCAATTGAATAATAAAGCGGAAGCTTTCAATTGAAGTATGGTTTGTTAGGATCGGACAATATTTGGCTGAGATACAACTATTTGAAAATCTGGAATCTGAGGGTGCAAAAAAATCTAAATATTGAGAAAATCGCCTTTAAAGCTGTCCAAATTAAGTTATTAGCAATGCATATTACTAATCAAAAATTAAGTTTTAATATATTTACGGTAGGAAATTTACAAAATATCTTCAAGGTACATGATCTTTACTTAATATCCTTATGATTTTTGGCATTTAAGAAAAATTGATAATTTTGACCCCTACAGTGTATTATTGGCTATTGCTACAAATATACCTGTGCTGATTATGACTGCTTTTGTGCTCCAGGGTCACATCTGAGTAGCCTGGACCTCTATGTTAAACATTTATATTAAATAGTGCTGGTAAAATTGGAAATGTTTGGACTAAATAGGAATCAGATGCGCGTCAACTTATAGTGTTTTAAAGTACACTGTTTACAAATATGGCATTATTAAGAGCAAACAAAGACTAAAAACATAAAGAAATGCCGCCCTTGAGTCATTTATTTATCCTTTCTCAAAACTTTATAGTTTATTTACGTAAACTAAACGAGGAAACGACCTCTAAAGCGCATCTATGTCGGTTTTAAAGGTTTTTGAAAAACAAAAATGCGTTGCTCTTTAGCAGAGACGAAATTGATTTCAGTCAAATAATGTTTTAGACTTACGCAGCTCGCCAGAGAGCACAAGGCCATACACGCACCCATGATTACTGAGAAAACACCGAAACTAAAGACAAAACACGGAAGTCAATCTTTTTTTTTTTACGGAAGTCAATCTTTCCGCCTCATTCGAGTTTCTTATTAAACTGTGAGCAATGATTGGCTGGGAGACGCATCGCAGGAGCAGCGGACCAATCAGACGGCGTTACAGAATAATCGCTGAAGTAACAAACCAATCAGATGACAGCCTGGCACCTGCGCCGATGGGTTTGGGTTTACATACTTTATATACAGCTTTATATAGTTTGCATGCGTCTGATTTATATCAAAGTAGTCTTTGCTTATATCCACAGCTCAGTTTACAGTATTGTATTGCATTCGTATTTATGTTCTTGATAAAGTGATTTATGAGTCAGTAATAATCTTTGATCCACTGTAGATGGCGCAAAATCCCATAATTTGGTTTGAGGTAAAGGTTTTGTGAAAGTCATTAAATCACTTAAAATATGAAATTTTTATAATTTTGCTGAATTTATACATATATACTATATATTTACTAAATCAAATATTTAGATGCAACCTATAAGTAGGCCTACTTGTCAAAACGAAGGTAATTTGATTTTTAAATGTTAATACTATCACCAAGGCTGTATTTATGAACTCGAAACAAAACAATAATATTGTGAAATATTATTAGAATTTAAAACAACTGTTTTGTATTTAAATATATTGTAAAATGTCATTTATTTCTGTGATCAAAGCTGAATTTTCAGCATCATTACTCCAGTCTTCAGAGTCAGGATCATGTGACAGCTCAGGTTTGCATTACAGGAATAAATTGTATTTAATAATAGCTATACAGGTGCATCTCAATAAATTAGAATGTCGTGGAAAAGTTCATTTATTTCAGTAATTCAACTCAAATTGTGAAACTCGTGTATTAAATAAATTCAGTGCACACAGACTGAAGTAGTTTAAGTTTTTGGTTCTTTTAATTGTGATGATTTTGGCTCACATTTAACAAAAACCCAAAATCTCAACAAATTAGAATACTTTATAAGACCAATAAAAAAAAAATTAAATAAATAAAAAAATAAAAAAAAACATTGTTAGTGAATTGTTGGCCTTCTGGAAAGTATGTTCATTTACTGTATATGTACTCAATACTTGGTAGGGGCTCCTTTTGCTTTAATTACTGCCTCAGTTCGGCGTGGCATGGAGGTGATCAGTTTGTGGCACTGCTGAGGTGGTATGGAAGCTCAGGTTTCTTTGACAGTGGCCTTCAGCTCATCTGCATTTTTTGGTCTCTTGTTTCTCATTTTCCTCTTGACAATACCCCATAGATTCTCTATGGGGTTCAGGTCTGGTGAGTTTGCTGGCCAGTCAAGCACACCAACACCATGGTCATTTAACCAACTTTTGGTGATTTTGGCAGTGTGGGCAGGTGCCAAATCCTGCTGGAAAATGAAATCAGCATCTTTAAAAAGCTGGTCAGCAGAAGGAAGCATGAAGTGCTCCAAAATTTCTTGGTAAACGGGTGCAGTGACTTTGGTTTTCAAAAAACACAATGGACCAACACCAGCAGATGACATTGAACCCCAAATCATCACAGACTGTGGAAACTTAACACTGGACTTCAAGCAACTTGGGCTATGAGCTTCTCCACCCTTCCTCCAGACTCTAGGACCTTGGTTTCCAAATTAAATACAAAACTTGCTCTCATCTGAAAAGAGGACTTTGGACCACTGGGCAACAGTCCAGTTCTTCTTCTCCTTAGTCCAGGTAAGACGCCTCTGACGTTGTCTGTGGTTCAGGAGTGGCTTAACAAGAGGAATACGACAACTGTAGCCAAATTCCTTGACACGTCTGTGTGTGGTGGCTCTTGATGCCTTGACCCCAGCCTCAGTCCATTCCTTGTGAAGTTCACCCAAATTCTTGAATCGATTTTGCTTGACAATCCTCGTAAGGCTGCGGTTCTCTCGGTTGGTTGTGCATCTTTTTCTTCCACACTTTTTCCTTCCACTCAACTTTCTGTTAACATGCTTGGATACAGCACTCTGTGAACAGCCAGCTTCTTTGGCTATGAATGTTTGTGGCTTACCCTCCTTGTGAAGGGTGTCAATGATTGTCTTCTGGACAACTGTCAGATCAGCAGTCTTCCCCATGATTGTGTAGCCTAGTGAACCAAACTGAGAGACCATTTTGAAGGCTCAGGAAACCTTTGCAGGTGTTTTGAGTTGATTAGCTGATTGGCATGTCACCATATTCTAATTTGTTGAGATAGTGAATTGGTGGGTTATTGTTAAATGTGAGCCAAAATCATCACAATTAAAAGAACCAAAGACTTAAACTACTTCAGTCTGTGTGCACTGAATTTATTTAATACACGAGTTTCACAATTTGAGTTAAATTACTGAAATAAATGAACTTTTCCACGACATTCTAATTTATTGAGATGCACCTGTATGTTCAAAAAAAAACTTTTTCAAATACAGTAAATGCAACCTTGGTGAGCATAAGAGACTTTATTAAAAACATTTAAAAATCGTAATGTTTCCAAACCTTTGTACTGTACAAGTACTGCACATTTATATTGAATAATTCAGAATAACTGAACAATGACAGGCAAATCAAACAGCAACCCGGGACATGCAATTAAAAGATAAGCACATCCTCTGAATTATTTTAATTTAAGAGATCACTTAACCTATAGTTATGAACAATGAAATGTAGGCTAATTGATAAAATTCTTAAAAAAAAAAAAAAAAAAAAAAAAAAAACCTGAATTACAATAACTCTTAAATTAAATAATAAAAACACCATTAGAAGCAAGGAAATGGCTTTCTGCTCAAATTCTGAGGCAGCATCTTTCCCCAAGTGTTTCACTTCAACTTTTAACAAAATATAAAACTATATTTCTCATCACACAAATGTAATTTGTGTCCACAAATTCAGCATTAATAGACATCATGTTTAATAGCCAACATAAAATAAATGTATGGCACATTATATCATATCATAACTGTTTAGATGTAGTAGTTCTCAGTCACAAATACTGATGTTACATTAAAATCTACAAAGTTTATACAATAAGTTGTTTTCTCAAATTTTATAACAGTAAGACACAAAAATATTCAGGTAAAACATGGTATAATAAAAAACAAAGAAATTAGACAGACATTTGATAGATGAGGAAACTATATCACTTGAAAATCACACAGTTTCAATGATGATTTATTACCAACAAAAAACCCAGGATAGAGTGGCTGAGTGAATGTGGTCTGGACTGTGTGGATGAGGTTCATTGTGTCAGAGACGCTGTAGAAGGACAGAGTTCCTGCTCTGTGATCCACATACACTCCTATTCTCCAGCAGCTGGAGGGAACAGGGAGTTCAGTCCTTTTGTTATTGTGCAAGAATGAGAAACTGAAGGGAGAGCAGGACAAACTCCAGGACTGATCATTAAATCCAAACAAACTCTTATTACCAGATCTCTTCCTGCTGATGCTCTTATATGACACTGATATACACACACCAACAGTTCCACTCCACTCAAGCTCCCAGTAACAGCGTTCACTCACACTCTCTCTACACAACACCTGAAGACATCCATCAAATCTGTCTGGATGATCAGAATACAGCCAGAGTGTGTTAGTGTTAGTCACCACTTTGTTCCCTTTAGACAGACGGAGGCATTGATGTACAGTGTTTGGATCCAGAGTGAGCCGATGGGAATCTGATGATGCAATGATTTAGAATATTTTTGTTATACATTGTCAATATACATTGATATATCAATATACATTGATTGTAGCTTAACTCTTCCTTGCTCATATTCAGTGTATGCACATCAAACAAAAGAGAAATGTATAAATGTGAGCTATATCCTTTGAGGTTTAAATTAGAATTATGGTCTAGATATTAGATTTAATAAGTTTGAAGAAAATGTTTAACATATTGTTTTAAGAACATTGTGTGGTATAATTTGGTTTACTCATTGGTGAGTCTGGTATTTTTCACCAAACAATTAGAAATTAGGGTAACACTAATTTTCTCACTATTAACTAGTTACTTATTAACATGCATATTACCAGCATATCATCTGTTTATTAGTACTTATAAAGCATGTCTTATTCTGCATGACTTAATCCTTAACCCTTAACCCACCCCATACCTAAACTTAGCAACTATCTTACTAACTAGTAATAACCAGCACAACATGAGTTTATTGAAGGAAATGTTGTAGTTAATGGTTAGTTAATAGTGAGAATTGGTGTTTGACCAAAATTAGAAAGTAAAAGTTTTTATTGTGTACATTTTCTTAGTGACTTACACTTTAGGAAGTCCTCTCTGGTCCTGGGAACAGTGTTACTGTGAGTGACTGTGGGAATCAACAGATGTGAATAGATTAAAACACAGGCAAACCTCCTAAAAGACTGTTTACAGAGAGCAGATGAATCTTTACCCAATGTCTTTTTTATCTCCACTGTGCAGAAATCCTCCAGTTTGTGTCTCATCTGACAGACAGTTTCTCTCACATCTTCAAACGAAAAAAGCAAACTGAGAGAGATGTTGTCTGTAGATTCAGGAAGAGCTGAGAGAGACTGAAGACTCTACAGAAAAACAATACAAATGACTCAAAGACCTCATTATCTCACGCTGTCCCGAATAACCTGCACTACAGTTGGGTTACCTGCAGGAAATGGATGTGATCGTCTGTGTGTGAAAGCTGCTCCAGCTCAGTGTTTCTCTTCTTCAGATCATCAATCTCCTGCTCCAGTCGCTCCATTTGTCCTTCAGCTTGACTCACTGCAGTCTTTTCCTGATCTCTGATCCGCTGTGTCACCTCAGAGCGGCTTTTCTCAATGGAGCGGATGAGCTCAGTAAAGATCCTCTCACTGTCCTCCACTGCTGTCTGTGCAGAGCGCTGTTAGACACACATCACAATCAGCTCTTACTGCTTCCTCACAGCCTGAGAGCCACAGCGGCTTCATTGGGACTGAAAGAGGAGAGTCAAACTGAGTCTCCAACTTCTCTTCTTCTCCAAACTCACCTTATGAGACTCCACAGCCGCTCTCAGCTGCTCAAGATCTTTCTGTCTCTGCTGGATTCTCTGCTGGATTTCACTCTGTGTCTCCTTCAAGTGTTTCTGGAGGAGAAATAAAAAAAAAACAAAAAAAAAAAACAGCAAACCAAATACTTATTACATAAAATCATCATGTAAAACGGTGTCTGTTTGATTAAAAAAAAAATTCTTCTTTACAGTTATAAGATCATTATATGAATTTAGGTTAGATATGAAGTCCTTTCACATGAAGAGGACATATATGATTATTACTGTCATATTCTTCAATCATGAATTAATGTGTGTATATGGACATTTAAACTGACTGCAATTTGCAGCAAAAACAGCAACTATGATGCATGTTCAATTAGAGCAAATAACTTGAGCAATGTTACAAAAATGAGCAAAGTTCAACTCATGCTCAAATGCACAGAGCCGTGTAGTAACTCTGAATGGGAGAGTAGATCACATGATGCACTCATGATACAGCTGGATACTGCAGTGAGGAGAAACACTTGAAGTGTCAGCATTAATACATCAATGTGTCGTTTCAGTTCATACCTCTTTCTCTTTTCTCTCTGCTGCAGTTGATACAGTCTCATGGTTTTTATGTTCATCCATTGCACACAGCATGCAAACACACTGCTGGTCAGTACGACAGAAAACCTCCAGAATCTTATCATGTTGATGGCAGATCATCTGCTGCAGTCGTCCAGTGGCATCAGTCACTTTGTGTCTCTTTCCTGAGTGAAACTCCTCATGACGCTCAAAATGAGTTTGACAGTAAGACTCCAGACACACCAGACAGGACCAGACAGCTTTGTGTTTTCTTCCAGTACAGATGTCACACTCCACGTCTCCAGGTCCAGCAGGAACAGCAGCTTTTAGTTTGGTCTTCTTCAGTTTCTCCACCACTTCAGCCAGCATGGTGTTTTTAGCTAAAGCAGGTCTTGGACTGAAGGTCTGTCTGCACTGAGGGCAGCTGTAGACTCTCTTCTGATCCTCTTGATCCCAGCAGTCTGTAATGCAGCTCATACAGTAACTGTGTCCACAGGGAATGGCCACTGGATCCTTCAGGAGATCCAGACACACTGGACACAAGAACTGCTCCACTGAAAAAACACTGGCTTCAGCCATTTCACTGTCTACAGCAATACAGACACACAAACAACAGCTCAACAGCAGATCAGTTTCAGTTTCTGTTAACTGAGTTTCCTGGTTCTGTGTTTGAGAGACGTGTGCACAAGAAGTTTGTCTGTAAGTCTGTAAACTCACATACTAAAATGCCCACTAGGTGTCAGTCTCACACTGACATGCGTGTTGTTTGTATAAGTTACCCTTACAAAAAAGAAGTTTATTTAAATATGCTATTAGTATACTTACATTAAAGTAAGAGAGTATACTTTAAGTCTACCTCATATTTACTATTCAAGATAGATTTAAAATGAAAGTTAAGTATTCTATAACTTGTATATCATATATGTATATCATAACTTTTTTACATAATTAGAAGCACAATTAAATTATGTCTTACAGAGGGACCACTCAAGTGCAAAGTATTAAATGTATAAAGGAAACACGTCATGTAAGTAGACAAGTGGGCAAGTGCAAAGATGACAAGTGTGGGTATTGGGACAGGCCCAGTATTTGACCTATACTTATATTTAATCTTTTGATTAAGATATACTTAATAAAAAGTAGAATTAAGGATTCTAAATATACTTGGTTTAGTTTTGATTAGTGCTTTTTAATAGAGTAGACTATTAAAATGTACATGTTCATGTTTATAGTAACAAGTCAGCTTTACATAAATTCAAGTATATTTTCCAAGTATACTTTGCAGTAAGTACACTAACATAAATGCACTAGTATAGTATTAAATTGGCCCATTTTTTAGTTGATAAAATTATATTTTTAACATTACAGTAGTAAACATGGAGTATACAACTAGTTTACATCTAACTTTTTTCTTTACTATTGGAATTATTTTACTAATACAAACTATAAAATACTAACTACCTTTCCAGTACTGTACATCCATGGCCAAAAGTAGTGACATAAATTTTGTCTTTCGCAAATTTTGCTGATTCAGTATTTGTAGATTTTTTTTTTTTTTTCACGTTTCTTTTGTACACTGGAAAACAATGATAAGCATCTCATCAGTTTTAAAAACTTTTATTGGTGAAAACATTCAATATATCCAAAGAGTCCATATTTACAGAGAAGACCCTTCTTCATAACCTCTGCAGTTCATGCTGACATGCTGGATATCTGCGTCTCTGCCAAATCCTGACTGATGGCGATCCATTCTTGCCTTTTAAGGATTGACCACAAGTTCTCTAAGGGATAAGATCTGGGCTGTGTTTCCCAAAATCATCATAAACGTAAGTGCATCGTAGACCCATTGAAACCAATGGAGCTACGATCAACTTAAGCTTACGATGCTTTTGGGAAATGCAGCCCTGTGGAGTTGCCTGGCCACAGATCCAAAATGTCAATGTAAGGACCTCTGAACTGCTTCATTATTACTCTTGCCTTGTGACATGGTGCTCCATCATGCTGGAAAATGCATGGATCATCACCAAATGTCTCGGATTACACATGTAAACCTTTTTTTCTAAATTTACTTTATAAAAATATGAAAAGAAATATAACCACTTTGATATTAAAAAGAAAACTGAACTATAATGGGGAGGAAGGGGGGAAATGGGGCTTTAGTCAGACTCGAATTCTGATTTTTTGACATTTATTTATTGAGTAAATTCCATTTTGAGTGGTTTCCGCAAATCCGTTCGGGTTTTTGCGCATCACAAAATCATAAGCCTAAATTTACTTACTCTGCAGACCCCACTTTGAGAACCCCTGCTCTAATGGAAACGATGAGGAACAAAATGCCAACTATGCCATGCCGCGGCACATGCCTGTACACCTGGTGAGAGAGCACCAAGGAAGTGACAGACACGCTTAGCTTAGTCTGATAATTACAAGGATCACAGGTAAAGGCTACCTACTTAGAAACCCTAGCAGAGGGGGTAGCGCAGTCTAGGGGCTCCAGGGGACCATTACTTAAAAACCCTAGTAAGGGGATCCTCAGATAGCTATCCTCCAAAGTTCCCAGCTGAAGATTGCCAAGACTACAGAGAGTGGACTATCTACTTAAAGCCCTAACAGGGGAGACAGCACAGTCTAGGCAAGTGGCTCAAGGAGAACACTACTTAAATACCCTAATAAGGGGAAGAGTCGCCGAGCTGGAACACAGCTATCCTCAGATAACGGTTTCCTCAGGCAAGTCTGAAGATTTTTTTTTTTTTTTTTTTTTTTTTTTACTCAGCGCCTACTGGGGAGGAACCCAACCTAGTCATAGAATCCAGGCTGAAACACAGCAGCCCTCAGACCACTAGATTCCAGAGCAGAGTAAGTTTGAGCTGGAGCATAACTATCCACAGACAGCTACACTGAGCAGGGGCTGTCCACTTAAAGGCCCTGAGGAGGGGAAACAGTCTACTCAGGCCAAACTTAACATGCAGGATTCAGAGGGACCGCCCACTTAAAAACACCCTGAGACCTGAGGAGGCAGCCCACTCCTAAACCCATCCGGCTTAACACAGGAAGGGACATTCCCCAAAATCAAGCTACAGCAACACTGGGCCATCCACTTGAAAAACCCTATCAAAGGGAGGAAAGCCCAAACTTAGCATGTGGGATTCAGGGGGACCGCCTACTTGGAAGATACCCAAAAATCAGGGGAGGTCACCCAACCTTAGTACCCAGGCTGAGAAATGCTCTGGAGGGGAAGCGAGGTATCATCTTCTGCACTCGACTCCTGAAATGGGGAGGAGCAGGAGAGCACTGGCCACCAGCCCTGTCTATGATCCTCAGATAATGATGGGCCAAACTTCTCGCCAAGACAATAACATAAAAGTCAGAATATGCTCTCAAGTGTTAGAATCTAAACACGGAGACACACATTCCCTAAAGCGCTGCTCGACTCACCAGCAAACAGACAAACAGACGGCTCCTGAAGATTGGTGACCTATTCTGCAGATTCCCTCTTATACTTCCGGTGCCCGCCTGTGACGTCACAGGCTGTGTGGGCCAATGGGATTGGAGTTGTTTCACACTGCTTCAGACAACAGGTCCTGCTGGCAGCAGTCCCCATAGTGTCCACTAGAGGACACAGCGCGAGTTCCCAAGAAGGGCAACACCAAATGTCTCTTTCAGGATGATTTGATACCATTCTTTATTCATGGCAGTGGTTTTTGGGCAGACTTGGATAGTTCCAATTTTGGCATGATACAGGACTAATAGCAGCATTCATCTTTTCTTCAATTTTCCAGATGTCCCCCTTCATGTAAACACCTTAATCGATCCGATTGAGCTCAGATTGAAAGGGGTGGTTTATTTCTTTTCTAATAAATTTGAGAGCACATGTAAACGCTTGATCGGATTGAAAACTGAAACTGAAATGACTGCGCATGTGCAATGACGTAGAAATAGCATAAAGATGTATGACACGCTATTACGCGTGTAGTTTTAATTGGATTTCTTTTCTCTTTAAAATTATTTGTCCATCTTGTAATGATTTGCCCGCCCTCTAGAGGTCGGCAAAAAAAAAAAAATTATTTGTTTCATTTTGTGCATAGATCCCGTACACCTGTGGACTGTCTGAGCAGGCCTATAAGAAGTCGTTGCCAGATTGCTGCAGGCGGCGTTTCCAGCAGCGGTCCAGTTGCTCTCTCGTTTGTTTTGTTTTCCTGACTATTTTTCCTCCTCACTTTATGTTATGTCTTTATTTTGAATAAATTCCCCTAATGAACCGAGCCTTTTTTGTTCCCTTTTGTGTTATGACTCTGACCGTAACGTGCGGAACGAGTAGCTCTTCCTTTTAATAAAGTGTTGTATAAATGCATGTCCAGTCATTATAAAACTCTCCTAAAACTCTCCTTTCACTATGCAACTGTGAAGTGGAGCTGGACATTGTCCCACCAGCCCTTGTTTCGGATTCTCATCCACAGACGACTGGTTTTGGGCATGGGGAGGGGCATTGTTCTGCGTAATAAATACATAGTTCAGGCATGAAACTCTAACTAATCACTAATTGGTTCATTCAACACCGTAGCACCAGCCAATCAGGAGTACTTCCTAATCTACGCAAGCATATATATTGTATCCTAGCCAGTGTTCGGCACGTTGTGCTATTATGAAAGCTTATGTCATCCCTCCTCCTCCCCAGCACCACCTGTAGAGATTTGCTAGGGGTTTCTACATTTCTTGCAGCAGCCATCCTTCATTATTTTGGCTAAGCCAAACTATTTATTGTTTTTGCTCTGCAGCAGCAGCGTAGCAGATCTCATCCACCAAAATCAAGCTTATGTATATTTCATGCCCAGCCAATAAATGCTGGTTGAAATTATTACTCCGAGAGTTGTCATGACTGAAATATAAGCAGCACTACACTGTGGATTATATGCTCATTTTTGCCAAGTTATGGCCAGAAATGGATAAATATTAATTCTGCTGTTTAAAACAAATAAAGAAACAGTGTAGGAGAATGGTTATTATGCACAAACAGCAGTCAACTCTCTATATGCGTGCAGTGTGTGCATGTCAAAAAATGAATTTGATTTGAAGCTTGTGACATAACACGCACAGCAACTCAATCACTTTATTTAGTGTTCATGTAAACACCACATTCAGATTCATCAATCGGAAATAATTCAGTCTGATTGGAACAAAAGTTGTGCATGTAAACATAGGACTGTGTGTGCAGATTCATTCACACTCACCTGCTTCTAATATTGAACAAGCTCTGCACTGGTAGTTGACTCCAAAGGAGGAAATGGTCTTGGCACTTGCTGGACATTCTGGGATGTTCTGGAGCCTTCGTTACTGCAGTTGAACATCTCTCTTTGAAGTTCCTGATGATGCAGTAAATGGACCTTTCATGTGAATTATTCTTTGCAACAATTTCCTTGCATTGAAGCCATTTTGATGCAAAGCAATGTTAGCTGCTCTAGTGAAAAAAAAAAAAAAAATTACTAAACTCTATTTGAAATAGATTATTTTGTGCTAAATATACTACAAATACATGTACATATTTATGTGCTTAATAAAAATACAGTGCAATTGTACTTTTGGTATACTAAACTGGTATACTTAAAGTCTGCTAAATTGGAACCACTAATATTGTGCTCTTTAATTGTGCGGAAGTAGTGCTGAGGTCCGACTAAAGATATACTGAAGAATATTTGATTTGTGCCAAAGTGGAACACCTCAGGTCTCTTGCATTTAAATACTGATATATTATGCAGATATACAATCCTTATTAATAGTGATATTAAAATGTTTAGGCAAGAAATCTGCACTGTGCAATAAAGAAATACTCCAAAAAAGTTTAATTTTAATTTCATCTGACTAGTGCTTGTTCACACTTTCTGCTGATGATATTAATGAAATGATGTTAGCTGCTCATTTTTAGCCAAAGTGGGCACTTTGAAGGGCAATTTACTGATTTGAAGGGTATGATTCTCTCTGGAGCGCAAGAGGTCCCGGGTTCAAATACCGGACGAGCCCCCACTTGCTACGTGCCTCATTCAGTTAAAAGAAGAAAATAAAATAAATACAATAACAGGAGCATTTCAAAGTGGCTTACTGGAACACTAGCCTGTAAACTTTTTTCCTACCACATGACAAACTAATAACATGGTTGTCAGCATTAAAAGGTATAATTGCTGCTTTTTGCAGTGCAAATTTTGTTTGTGATGAAAATAACAGTAGCCTATGTTTTCGTCAGTTATTTTACCTACGGATCTCTGTATTTCTTACAGATTTTTGCTCATTCGAAATCGGATGCAGATGAAGTAGCACGTAAAATTACATTTGTTTAGATGCATTATTGAGAGAGCGACTGCATGTGAATATGTATTGTACCTGTTTAAATCATATGCTTTCACATGAAAATATTCAGTATCTAGAAGGAACAAACAAATTCCTTGAAGTATAACTTCCCGCTCACGTCATCATAGCCTTCACATTCTTTCTGATTTGAGTGATCCATCTCTATCAAGCTAGCTAAATATGTTTAACGTGTGAATTCTTGGTAAATATGCAGTTATATTACGACCGCTGGCATGAATTGTACTCATGATGGAGTTCACTCTCGGAGCGAGTGAAAACCACGACGCTCTGACTTTTAAAAAATCCGCTTCTCCCTCCATTCAAAATTACACCACTCCACTCCATGCTCCGCTCCCATACTCTGGCCTCATTCAAGTTCAGGGGTCGGAAAAGGAGTGTAACTATAACAGGGAGAAGAGGAGAGAGACCCTTCTCCAGGTTGCAGGGCAGAAACAAAAGCTCAGTGAAACCAGGGCCCGTATGTATAAAACATCTCAGAAATGTTCCTAAGAATAGACTTAACCCTCTACTGCAGGGTTCCTCAAATCTTTCCCTGGAGGGCCAATCTTCTGCAGAGTTTAGCTCCAACCCTGATCAAACTCACCTACCTGTGATTTTCTAATGATCCTGAAGAATCTGATTATCATGCTCAGGTGTGTTTGATTAGGGTTAGAGCTAAACTCTGCAGGAGTGGGCCAGATTTGAGGATGCCTGCTCTACTGCATAGTGTTGCCCTCAGGCAATGGAAAGTTTTTCTTATCCCCCATGTTCAGTACATATTTTTTTAAATGATTGCAACCAATTAAAATGTTTGAAAAGTATCAAAGAACAATTCAATAAGGTGTGGGAGTCACTATCATGCGGGACATCCTGTTTTGACACATGGTCACAGGCGCACATGGTGTGAGAAGGTGTCAAGATTATTTGCTTTAGTAATCTTATTTAAAATGACATGAACTGTACATAAAAAAATATGTGTGTGTGTATGAAGGTGTAGAGAAAACTTTTGTTAGGTTTTATGATTTTTTAATTTTTTTTTTTTATTCTGCATGTTCAGAAATTCAGTTTTTCTTTTCGTGGGGCAATGTTATGCAATAAGGGGTAAAGAAGCAGGGGCCCATGACTCCCATTCCTAACCAGGATTTCCCGCTGACAATAAATACGGGCAAATAATGTGTAACAAAAAGGGAAGATGCAAGGTTCCTGGGTGCACGGGAACATCCAAAGTGATGTGCAAAAAGTGTAATATGTACCTCTGTTTCACAGCAGAGAAGAAATGCTTCTTGAAGTTTAACGTGGAGTAAAATATCATTCCATGAAGTACATGATATGACATGACACACTACATCAGGGCTGGGAAACTTTGGTCCTGGAGGGTCACTGTCCTGCAGAGTTAGCTCCAACCCTAATCAAACACATCAGCACCAGCTAATGAATGTATTTTAAGATCACTCGAAAGCTACAGGCAGATGTGTTTCAGGGGGGACTTTTATAAAGAAACTAAAAGCAACTTTCAGTAAAGTCTACGACTGATTCTTAAGTGTTGACTGAGGTGACAATTGAGTGTTGTGAACTAAGGACTACAATGATGTCAACCCAAAATGGCCGCCCTCGACCTCTTATACAGCCAAGTGAGCCTGCTCATGTGAAGCCACAGCAGCACAACACCAGTCATTTTATGTAACTATAATAAAATCATTTAATTAATACACTGGAATGTTATGTTGTTTTTTTTTTTTTTTTTTTTTTTTTTTTTAATGCTTTGCACTGTGCAAAATTATCACAAATTACTGTTGCCTTGAAATTGTTTTCTATTGGTATGTCTCCTCGTTTACAGTTGGAGCAATGATGTGAACATGAGTTCCATTAATCATGGCTCCAACAACTCTAGGAAAGCCCACAATCCTCATAAAAGTGGCTTGTTTTTTCAGCATGGTTTGATGGTCAGTTGTGGACCATATAGTTGTGGACAAAAGTGATGTCCGGCCTAGGAAATTTGACATCTTCACCCTTAATTTAAAAAAATAAATAAATAAATAAATGCGTTAAAGATTTTGTAAACATATTGCCTAGAGTCAATTGTTTTATTTGTTATAATAACGCAATGAAACATGCCAAATAATTTTTGGCCAAGCTGTCATACAAAGAAATTAATGAACACATGCAAAAACAAGAGAGGACCAATGAAATATTAATAACTGATGATGTTGTAGCCATTGTCAATGTTGCCATTTTAGTGATTTTGTCACTAGATTTAGTGACTTCCTCACCCCTTTTGGGACATTTTTCAAAAGCCAAGCAACAAAATCAATTTCTTGGACAAACCTTACCTGGATTCCAAGACTCTTCCACCAATCTATATTTATATTAATATAGATCAGTGAACTCGCCCTTATGACGTAATCTAGCAACATTTAGCGACTGTTTTAGCTACTTTCAATTGAAAGCAGTTGGCAACACTGGTCAGTGTTTTTTCCCTTCATATTTTGATGGTTTAAGTGAAATGTGGGGTCATAAAAACCCCTCCAAGCATCACTTTTGGCCATTGTTGTGTTTGGTGGGGTTAGTGCCACAATATGTAAGACCCTGCTTACTGTGTCATCACTGGTGCATTTCTGCATTTTTCCAATTTTCCAGCCCAAAAAAAAAAAAAAAATGTAATGACTACTTTCATTTCTGCAGTTTGAGCATTGATTTGTAGAGGAAGTTATAAAATTCTTACTTTGTCAGTTACAAAAAAAAAAAAAAGAAAAGACTATCATAATGATATCGTTTTATCAACATATCATCATATACTGTTACTCCAATACATCTTCACTGGAAAGTGTTTGTCTCCTCGTCTTTGCTGCCATTTTGTTACTCTTAACTAGTTTAGGAGACCTCTCCAGCTCTCTTAAATAATTTAGGAGCTGAGACCTAATCTTAACACTTAGGAACATTTACGAATCACTCTTACCCTTAAGTCTAGTAATGAGAGTAAAATTACGTCATTCTTAGAATTTTGACACACTTAAGACTAAAATTTTACTCTGAACGGCTTTATATATTCGGCCCCAGATTTCAAATAAAACAGAAAAGAGTTTTATTATATAAATTGTGGGATGTAAACAGACAAAGACTTCAGGAGGGGAAAGTCCAAAATAAAAGGAGTAGTCTTACTAGAGGGTTTTTAAAGACTAACTTATCTACCCACCCCAAAAAAAAAAAAAAAAAATTATAACAAAAAATAACAACAATTACCTGACTCACTCTCTAATTAAACACAGGAGAAAACATGGTTCTAAAAAAAAAAAAAATTAATTAAAAAGGATGACATAACAGAATAGGGCTAGACGATTAATCGAAAATAAATTGAAACTGAAATTCAGAACTTCTAACCAACGTAATTTTCCCATGCCACTGCTTTGGGACGTGTTCAATTTAGGGCAGAACATGCCTCTGAAAACAATGTTTACACCCTCTTTGCATTTCATCTTCTTCTTTTAATGATGTCTTATTAACAAGGTTCGGGAGGAGCATGATCAGATAATCAACCAATTCAGCACAGGTGGAGCTCGTCTAGTTGATCAGCAATTAGCATGATATGTAAACTAAACACTTTATTGGCACCATCAAGGTACAACCTAAATTTCAAAATGATGAAACATAGCCTATAGAGACAGCCCTAAATAAAACACACAAGAGTAAAACAAACCAAAAATAAAAGGCATCACTATCAAATAAAATAAATGAACACACATATGTACATGGTTTCACAGTAGGGGAAAAGTTTATTACAATATGTGTGAAGGAATACATTTTCATGGCAACTTTTGTATTTGACAGCAACATGGCAGAGTAGGCATTCTGCGCCAGAGATTTTCTTACTATAGGGAGATGAGAGGGTCTGTATAACTTACTATTGGAGAAAGTGTAACAGATAACTTGGATCACGTGTGCCTTAATAACCAATCACATTACAGCCTTGACGTAACTGAATTTCAGTCAGAGTTGTGCGACACTCAATCGCCGTTTACGGATACCATAGGAATGAATGGAAAGTACCGTAAGCTGAATCCCACCTGTCGCAAAAAGTCAGCGACTTCTCTTATAAAACGGCATTTTTCTCATGGTAAACTCTAAAAATTGTTCAATCCAAAAGTATTGTTTAGTGTAAAACATGTTGAAGATTAGCCGATAGGCTGACGATTCATTAAATTATAAGCTGTTTCCTCTAAAAAGCTGTTTATTCAGCGTACTGAAGCCTCTCCTCTATTGACACCCATTAAAAAAAAAAGGCCTCTGGTCTCCTTTCCCACGTACTGCCAAAGCGGAAGCCTTAGCTTTAGCCGTTACGCTTTTTTTTTTGACTAAAGGTTGCAGGCTTGCCTTCTAGTGGCTTTGTCTGCTCTGTCCTTTATTTTTTTTAAACCATTTAAAACAAAGCGCTGCATCTTGTGGTTTTAGAAACAAAGACGTGTTCAGTAAGAACCTGACAGGACAAGATCACTGCCCTGCTCTTTCTCTTAATCAGCAGTGTTCTATTCATACTTATTATTTAAAACATTTCTTTACAGGAGATGCGAGTTATTATTTTCTACTTTCACATTTCATGATTTAAAATAATATTCATTTACAATAGATACAAGTTAGTTTCTACTTTTCACATGACGGTATTTAAAATGTATTTTGTTTGCAAGAGATGCTGGGTATTTCTACTTTTGACATGGCAATATTCATTAATTTTGTTTGCAAAACAATGAAAGTTATTTTCTATTTTTTTTTTTTTTTTTTTTTTTTTTTAAGGAAACTTGCTTCTTACAATAAAACTGAAATTTGACTTTTTTCATAAGATGTCTTAATTTTTACCTTTTAATGAACTATGAGGGCAAAAAAAAATTAAATAAATAAAAAATAAACAATAAAATAATCGTTAATCGTAATCAAGGTAAAGTCTTCAATTAATTGAGGTTTTGATTTTAGGTTGCATCGCCCAGCCCTATAATAGAACATCTGATGTACACAAAATTTTAGCTGATACACAGCTCAGATTGATCTCAAGTCTCAGGTATACAGACATTAGCTGAAACACACTACACAGATTTTTACCTGAACACTACAGGCAAAGCAACATACACAGCATAGAAAACAATGGCGCAGGGACCAGAAGATCGTAGAGTCTCTCAAATAGGAAAGACTCAGTCTCTCTCCCTGGACTGGAATTCTCTGGTTCCTTTGTACTCCACTTTATGAGCTGGGACAGGAATCAAGTGGCACTCATGAGGCTGTCAAGCAGACAGCAGGAGGAGCAAAAGCAACATAGAAGAACATAGAAGCACACAGAGAAAAGCAGCCTCCATCGTACACAAATCATTCAAATTATGGACTTAACAGCTTGAATACATGGTTTATGATGATACAAATGTGTATACAGACATGGGTGATACAACGTAAACATGGTTTATGAGGATACTTACTGTGTCCTTAAAAAAACATAGGCAGTGTTTTTGAAATTCCAAAAATGCCTGTAGTTTTGTGCGAGGGGTAGGGTTTGGGCAAGGGGATAGCAAATACAATTTGTACAGTAGAAAAACCAATGGAGAGTCCCTGTAAACCACATATACAGGTATGAGTGTGAATGTGTGTGTGTTGTATCTGAACACATTTACTTTACACTCTAAATAGAGTTGAAGAGTTTTCTCATGTCAATGTATTATAGTGATGTAAATATTGCTGTGAATATTATCTTCACTGCAGATATCTATCAAGGATTAAAGACTGATCAGTTTTTGTTTATGGAAAAACAAATATAACAACGAGCTGTCACTCTCTTTCAAATATCTTTCAACAAATGTATTTTCTTTGAGATACTATAACATCTCATGGTTGCTGATTTATCATGCAGCTCAAAGATGTGATTCGACAACATAATTGGTATTACATTTCAGAATCATCTGTAATTGCTAAATTATAGAGTTTGACTGATCCCCAAACATAAAACCCAGGATAGAGCGGCTGAGTGAATGTGGTCTGGACTGTGTGGATGAGGTTCATTGTGTCAGAGACGCTGTAGAAGGACAGAGTTCCTGCTCTGTGATCCACATACACTCCTATTCTCCAGCAGCTGGAGGGAACAGGGAGTTTAGTCTCTTTGTTATTGTGCCAGAATGAGAAACTGAAGGGAGAGCAGGACAAACTCCAAGACTGATCATTATATCCAAAGAAACACTCATAACCAGATCCGTTTCTGCTGATGCTCTTATATGACACTGATATATTCACACCACCACTCCTACTCCCACTCCACTCAAGCTCCCAGTAACAGCGCCCACTCACACTCTCTCTACACAACACCTGAGGATAAACATCAAATCTGTCTGGATGATCAGGATACGGCTGGAGTTTGCTAGTGAAAGTCACCTGTTCCTCCTCCCACTCAGAGAGATGGAGGAGTTTATGTGCAGTGTTTAGATCCAGAGTGATCTGATGGGAATCTGATAGAGAAAATAGGAGTTATGAATTTTAAATTGCACACTTAAAGTTTGCACACAAGTTTGAATTTGTCCTATTCTGAGTCCCAACTCTATCTCCTCACTTTCTCACCTATCTCAAATTCAATCTAAATTAAAGACAAAATCTAAAAATAAAATTAATAATAATAATAATAATAATAATAATAAAAATACAATTAAATAAATAAATTCAGGAGTTTAAAGTGACAAAGTGATGTGAGGCCAAATATGGTGTCCCATACTTGGAATTTGTGCTCTGCATTTAACCCATCCAAGTGCACACACAGAAGTGAGTAGTGAACAAACACACGCGTACACACTGTAAACACAACCTGAGCAGTGGGCAGCCATTCTTGCCGCGGTGCCAGGGGAGCAGTTGGGGGTTCAGTGCCTTGCTCAAGGATCTCACCTCAGTCATGGAAGAGAGCACTGTATTTTCACTCCCCCCCCAACTTCAATCCCTGCCGGTACCGAGACTCAAACCCGCGACCTTTGGGTTACAAGTCAGACTCTATAACCATTAGGCCATACATTTTTTATTTTATTTTAAAGTTTAAAGAATTAATTAGTCTTTAAATAAAGTTCCAAAGGTAGGTTCACTAATCATTCAGTCCTGTCAATCATCATTGCGAGCCTATATAAGTGGCTCTCACTGCACCGTCCCAGCGTCAATTTTTTCGGCATCCCTCCATCTCCTCCTCTATTTCTGTTTTTCTCTCTCTAGGTAGAGTACCGTATGGGGGGCTGAACTCGGCGCTCAAGCCGAGCCTCGGGTTCAAGTCTCCATTACAGACACTAAGCCAAGTTTGTTTACCATTAACCAAACTCGAACTCCTGAAAAGTTATATATGACTGATTCTTGAGACATGGGAGAAAACATGTCCAGCAACTGTAACTGCTAATAGGTTTAAAAATGAAAATATTCCAATAAGCTAAAGGAATTCCTTTAAATACTTGTTTTGCGTACCAGAAAATGTGTCATGTCTGGCGCTGTATGCATGGCTTGCAGTGCTTAAGTTAAATACTGAGTGTTAAATAATAAAATGATGTTAAAACGTGTGCTCATCATTCTGTGGGCAAAATCAGTGAACTTCGACCTGATCGGGAGCTACAGTATATGACCATGTGCGCTCATCTGTTTTCAATCCAGCTCTCCTCGCGTCACTTCATGTCATCTTCTCGCGTTAAACTATGAAAGGTCCTTTACTGCAAAAACGACAGTCATTGTGACACTCTAAAGTGATGAAACTATGGCGCCATGTGCTTTTTTAAACCATTTTCATAGGTTTCACATTATATTGTTGGCTCGGAATATATGTAAATGCGCATGCCCAGTAGCCGCAGCTGTATCCCTTCTAACCTTAACCACAATTCAGACAGAAGAGTAGATTAACTTAAACTTAAAATGGTGTGCTCCGCGGTTGAAATAAAATAATTTCTGATGTTTATTCATGTTTATTTCGTGCTTTACGTAAATACGAAAAGACGATCGGTTCACGGGTTTGAACTGAGGCAATATAGTGATCTGTCATGATACATTGAAGAGCCACAAAACGTATTTATTGTTTGAATTTCTTTAAAAATGACGAAATTTGAAAGCTGAGAGTCCTGAGACCTTGTTTCATATCAGAAGTAACCTGTCTGCATTGTCTGTCTACACATTGTCAGTTTCCTCTTTGCTCTGCGATGTATTTTTTTACTGCGTGAGAACATGATGTGTAGTGTGAGAGCGGCATTGTTTGACAGGGATAGCAACAGTAACGCGGGTCTTTGCGAACCGTCAATTGTAAATGTTTTGAGGGATTAATAATAGAATGTATTTAATACAATTATCCCCTTCAATTTAATTTTATCATTATTATATAAGATACTTATTGTCTTCTCACTACATCTAAAACAATGTTTTCACAGAGAAGGGTTCACTCATTCATATGCTATAAAATGGATAAAAATGTTTTTTTAATGGTGAAAAGAGCATGTTTTATCAAAAGCAACACTTAATAATATCTCATATTAAAGCAAGGTTGTTTTTCAATGACACAAGCGTGTTTCATAAGGTTTCAAAGTTGTGTTCCCACTTTTTGTCAGCACCGTCAGACATTCAATATATAATTTTAAAAAATCAGGGAAAATCAGGGGCAGCTGTCACTCTAAATGACCCCCTTGCCACATTCCACCTCTGCAGAGTACATCAACAGGCTCTAGTTTCATAGTTATATATATTATATCCTCTTAAGACCCTGCGACCTCATATGAGGATGTTATATTTTAGTGAATTTCTCTGAGACTATACATGCCACAGTTTTAAGTCTAGATGTCCTGTACAGAGCACATTCAGGGCTTTTCAGAGATACCAAATGATTGGATGTTTCACCATGACCACTCCCTCTCCTTGGTCTTCAAATATGTCTGAAATTAATTTAGTGACACTCTTATGGAAATATGATAATATTTAGTAATTATCATTTAAATCTGTCTAATTTTTAAATTGTGTGTCATAAACCAACATCTCAGTAAAATATTATGGAGTTTCAAATCAAAATATGACTTTCTGTTACGAAACAGGATGTTGATTTCATACATGTCCTCATATGAGGACACCAGGACTAAAATCGTGATTATTACGCATTTTGGGAGACATAACAAATGAATAGGGAAAGAAATTACATTTCAATATTCTATGAAATATTATATATAATTATGAAAATCTTGTCAATTATTACTCCCATTATTACACTTATTTTTTCATTACATGTTGCCCCAAAAACACATTAATATGCAAATTAGATTTAGTTTATAGATACATTGTATATAATGAGAAAACCCGTTTATGACCATTTTACACACATTTTCCAGAAAGAAAAATGGTATATCAAATCATTCTGTTATAACATAGTTGAGAATCATCTTTATACAAAGCTTGGTAAAAAAACAAAAAAAAAAAAACAAAAAAAATCTTAAACTAAAAATGTAATGGTGATTTAAAAAATCAATTGTTTTTGCCTATGCATGCTCATTTATGTCTTTTTATTTTTAAAGAAAATGAGTCCCGATGTCCTCTAGCGACATAGCATAACTTTTGAATGAAATATCATTAAAAAAAAAAAAAAATACATTGTTTGTAATGCTCTAAACAATGTAAAGACATGAAAAAAACTAATTTTTTCCTAAAACTTTTTTTCTCGAGTCTTAAGAGGTTAAATCCTAATGTTAACATTTCCTGTCACAACCATGATATGTCAACAACAATTTATTATTTGAAATGTTTAGATCATTTTATTCTCCTGAAGCAGGTTCTATTAGCATCTAGCATCAACAGAAAAAAAAAAAAAAAAGCTACTACATGAACTCCGTTTGTTTTGTTAATGAAATGCCAAATTTGTCAACACTGTCAGATGTCATCACCATCAGATTTTCTGTCTGACGGTGGTGAGGGGCCAGGGATGGAGCTGACATTCAATGTAAAGTCATCATATTTTTGTGTTTTTCAAAGGCTTTCAAGTCATTTTTAAATATAAAATAGTGTTTAATTGTTCTAATAATCCATGAATACTAAATGTACAGCATATATTGCTTTTGTGGATTGATTGTCATCACTTCTAGCAGAGTTAGGGTTTAAGGAACATAAGATTCAGAGAACTTAAAGCTGAGGGAACACATAACACTGGATAAAACATATCTATACATAAAGTTTGTTTGTATTCTGATCATATGTGTTCTGATAATTTTGGATCATTTGTTAAGATGTTTAAATGTGAATATTAAGATCCTGGTGAATTTAAGTGGATAGAGGAAACAACTAATTGTTTTATTTGTTCATTTAACTGTTTTTAAAAGTTACTGTTACCATAGCAGATGCACAGCAGACATACTGTTCTGAGATTAAAGAAAATAGATAATTTGTCTTCCAATGATATATCAAAATACATAAATGTGAATCTTGAATAAAAGCTTTATAAACAATAACATACTCACTGTTTGTTGTATTTGTTTTAATACAGTAATTGATTGATTTAATGTATTTGCTAAAATGACTACAAATTCAGGTTTTCTTCACCACCGTCAGATGTGTCAACTCGGTCAGGTCTATGTCACATCCGTCAGATGAATATTTTGATAATATTTGATTATGATATTTTATATTTGTTGAGGAATTGGTTGTCATATGTGAAAATGTAATCTGTCTGCTAACATGAGAATGTGTTTTGAAATGTTAAAATCATCTTGATTGCAAAATAAGTGATGGCAAGGTAAAAATCACATTTTGTTAAAAAGAGAAAAGTTGGGAGGTTGAATCAAAGCATAGGTCAGTAGCTTAGTACATGTAAGATACAAAAATGTAATTTCATTCGTTTGAGTGCAAAGTTTTATTTTTTTCAATATTGTACCGTTTTGTCCCACTTCTCAAGAATAAGTGATATGTGACCTTTCTGGAAAGACCACGTCAATTCGACAGCATCGCGCTGGTAAATCTTACCGGCCAATGACGCTTGATTGCTCAAGCTAGGGGTGGAGCCATCTACTATATAGGTCAGTGCCCAGTGTGATTAACTCAGAATCTTTCAACTTCACGATGCAAGCATCAAAGGCATGCAAGCCTCCAGCCCCAGTCAATGAGGAGCTGATAAGGATCCTTTCTGAGGCTGTCCAGGATTTGGGACTTGAATGGTCGCACCCCGAGCAACCAGCCAAAAACAGGTTGGATATGCGGTATCTGCAGTCAGGACGCTATGTTGCATCCACCCAGAGACCCGCTCCCTTTTCCCCTGAAGTACACAAGGGGATCTCGCGGTCTTGGCGCTCCCTCTATTCGGCCTGAGCCCAAGCCGCAGGATTGCGTATGCTTTCCACTGTCAATGGAGACGACCACTTGGGTTACTCTAAGCTGCCGCCCATTAAGGAGACAGTCACCGCATACCTTTGTCCAACTGCACGTGGGTGGAAATGCTAACCATCGCTTCCATCTAAGCCGTGTCGCACCACAAGCCACATCGCTGACAAAGCTTACATGGCAGCCAGCCAAGCGGTCTTGGCAATTCATACGATGGCCGTTCTCCAGGCTTTCCAAGCCAAGATGCTGCAGACACTGGATGAGGAGAGGTCGGACTCTGCTACCTTCAAAAAACTGTGCTCAGCCACCAACTTGGTGCTCAGGGCCACTAAGAAGACAGCCCAAGGAATTAGCCACTGTATGGGCAGCCTCGTCACGCTGCAGTGGCATCTCTGACTGATGCTGACTGAAATGAGCGAGTCAGAGAAAGCTCAGCTGCAGTGGGCTCCTTTTCTGAAAAGCTTCTGGAGGCTCAGAAACATTCAAGAGCGCTGAGCCATTTCCTGCCAAAGAGGGAACGGTTCGCTGCATTTCAACCACGCTCCAGATCTTCTTCTACTCAGCGCTCTAAATGGCGTGAAAGACCATCTTCTGTTCCACCCTTGGGCATGAGGATGGACTCAGAACCGGCCATGAGACCAAAAGCTAGGCGATTCTGGTATCCGAAGAAGATGGGGCCCCATCCTTCGAACGTTGCACCAGATCCTCAGCCTCGCTCCTGATGGGAGTGGTCTGAGGAGGAAGCAGCCGCCAGCGGAAAAGGATGACAAGCCGTTGTGCAAGAAGGTTCATCTTGCTGTGTTGCACCCATTTGTCCCCTCGCATGTTGCAGGCGACAGGGGAAATGTTTGGTATGTTCAGTGCCAATAAAGTTTGCAATAAAAAAACAAATCAAACAGTGTTCAACATCAGAGCTCTTTTCCTCCTCACTTTTGCTCCCAATCATGCGTTATAAGCAGAGTCCTGTTTTCGTAATGGCACTCTGTAGTTTGCAAGCCCCGCCTGTTCTCTCAATCTAAACAAGAGTGCTCCCTCGGCACACGCCGGTGGGTCAGTCGGTGTAGAAGACATCATATGGAGAGCAGCCTTTACAGTCGCTACTTCCTTGTCCCCAAAAAGAGTGGGGGTCCTTGCCCTATTCTGGACTTGAGACCGCGCGCTGGCAAAGCGCTCATTCGAAATGATAACCGTGAAACACGCTCGCACGCGAAGGCAGAACTTATCAGTTCAAATTTCTCCCATTCGGGTTGGCATTAGCCCCGAGAAGCTTTACAAAGTGTGTAATGCAGCGCTTTCCCCTCTCAGGCAAAGTGGAATACGCATCTTGAATTATCTGGATGATTGGCTTGTTATAGCCCAGTCGCAGGACATGCTGGGAAGCTGACAAGTGTCAGCTTCTAGAGCAGAGGTGTCAAACTCAGTTCCTGGAGGGCCGGAGCCCTGCAGAGTTTAGATGCAACCCTAATTAAACACACCTGATCCAGCTAATCAAGTCCTTCAGGCTTATTTGAAAACTACATGGTTTTTTGTGTTGGAGCAGGGTTGGAACAAAACTCTGCAGGGCTGCGGCCCTCCAGGAACTGAGTTTGACACCCCTGTTCTAGAGCATCTGAAGTGTATAGGACTGACAATCAGTGTTCAAAAGAGCAGGCTTTGCCCCATGCAGAACATCACGTTCTTGGGAATGAATTTGGACTCACGATCGATGAGAGCGCATCTCTCTCAGGAATGAATACAGTCCTTGATCAGCACTCTCACCTCGTTCAAACCGGGGAGAGTGAGGATTCTGAAGTGCTTTCAGAAATTGTTGGGACTTATGGCGGCTGCGGTGGTGGTGTGGTGTGACTTGCGGATGCATGCGGACGCTAGCCCCCTGGTTCAACAAGAGGATGTATGAGTAGGGGGTCTCGATGGCCAGAGTGGTCAGCAGGAAAACTGTCACTACGGATGTGTCATTGACGGGCTGGGGAGCCCATTGCGACTGCAGACCGACTTACAGCACTTGGACAAGTGCACAAGAAAAGTGGCGTATAAACTGCCTAGAACTGAAGGCAGCATTTTTAGCTTTTCAATGCTTTCTTGCAGTCAGAAAGGATCAACGTCCTGGTTTGGACAGACAACACTACGGTGGTGTCCTATATCAACCATCATGGAGGAATTAATTCACGCTCGCTACAAAAGCTGGTGGAGTGTTTACTCTTTTGACAGAGAGAAACCTTCTGTCGATTCGAGCAGTACATGTTCCCAGCAGTCAGAACTGCAGTGCGGACATGCTGTCCAGAGGCAGCCCAGTTCACAGGGAGTGGAGGCTGCATCCGCAAACTATTCAGCTGGTCTGGAACCTGTGGAGATCGACTTGTTTGCCTCAGAAAAGAACACACATTGCCAGCTGTTTTTCTCACTGCTGAACGCGCCCCTGGTATGAACAAGTATGCTCTTCCCCCAGTGAAGATTATGCCTCTTGTGCTGCACAAGGTCAGAGAGGAAAGAGAGACTGTGCTCTTGGTTGCACCGAATTGGCCCAACCAGCCAAGGTTTCTGTAGTTGGTGGAGCTTCTAATGGCTCCCCTGTGGCTGATGCCGTTGCGGAGGGATCTCTTATCTCAGACGAAGGGCTCAGTATGGCACCCCGGGCCGGAGCTATGGAATCTGCATATTTGGCAGGTCAGCGCAAGGGACGAGTGCTAAATATATCCCAGCGATTCTTGGATACAATCGCAGAAGCAAGAGTTCCTTCGAACAGAGATCTGTATAGTTTGAAACGACAAGAAACAAGTATCCAGCCAGCTGTGATGTGTCTGTCATCGTTTCTGCAGGACTGCTTGGATTCTGGATGCACGCTATCTACTTGGTATACAGTGCCCTCCAAAAGTATTGGAACAGTAAAGACAAAATTGCTCTGTTGGCTGTGGAGTCAAGACATTTGCAAATATGATTAAAAGATGAATATGAGACAAAACTACAGAATGTCACATTTTATTATTAGCCGTTTCAACACATACATGTTTTACCAAATAAAAAGAACAGCAATTTTAGAGTTCATCCCACTCATTGATGTGAGCATAAGTATTGGGACAGTTGAACATAAGGCAGATATAAAAGATTAAAAGCTATTATTTAGTTGCAGATCCCTTGCACACAATCACAGCAGTGAGTCTGTGACCCATAGACATCACCAGACTCTTGGTCTCATCCTTTGAAATACTTTTCCCAGCCTTTAATGCAGCCAATTCCAATTGTTGCTTGTTTTGGGGAGTTTCTGCCTTTACTCTCCTATTCAGCTGGTGAAATTCATGTTTAATCGGATTTAAATCTGGAGATTGACTTGGGCAATCTAAGACTTTCCATTTCTTTGCCCTTATAAATTCCTTGACTGAACTGGCAGGGTGTTTTGGGTCATTGTCCTGATGCAATATTAAGCACTTCCCAATGAATCTGGTGGCATTTTCTTGAATACTGGTAGGCAAGATGGTTTTGTACCCTTCCAAATTCATTCTGCTACTGTCATCACACATTAAGACATCAGTAAAGTTGAGAGGGCCTGTTCCAGAGACAGCCATGCATGCCCATGCCATGACACCACCTCCGCCATGCTTTACAGATGAGGCTGTATGCTTGGGATCTTTTGCAGTTCCCTTTTTTTCTCCACATTTTTGCTTTCCCATCACTTAGATAACGGTTCATCTTTGTCTCATCGGTCCATAAACACAGTTCCAAAACTCTTCTGGCTCACCTTTGTGCTTTTTTGCAAACTCTAATCTTGCCTTTCTATATTTGGTGCTGGTCAGAGGTTTGCATCTTGCTGTGTAGCATCTGTAATTCTGTGTCAAAGTCTCCTGAGGACAGTAGATTGTCAGAGCATCACCCCAGCTTTCTGGAAGTTGTTGGTGATTTTACAGACACGTCTTTTAGGGTTCATTTTCACAGCTTTTATGATTTGTCTGTCATCAACTACTGTTGTTTTCTCAGCCGATCAGGTAGTTGTGGGTTGCTGGTGTCGCTGGTGGTTTCCAAACTCTTGATTTCTCCGTGCCCTTTGTTTTTGCTATAGCTCTAATTGACTTCCTCTTTTCTTTTAGCATCCAAATTGCTTGCTTTTCTCTCAAAGTCTGCTCTCTCATCTTCATCCTGGTTTGTGTGTGTCATCATCGAATGCAAGATTCAGAATGTAGAAGTAATGGATATAACTGATACGACACATTCCCTGCTTTTAATATCTGAAGAATGAATGCAACAGGACACAGCTGATCACTTAGAAAGACCTGTGAGGCAACTGTTCCAATACTTATGCTCACATCAGATAGGGGGATGAAACTCTAAAAGTGCTGAACTTCTTAGCTGGTAAAACATCTATGTGTTGAATCACCCAATAATAAAATGTGACATTCTATAGTTTTGTCTCATATTCATCTTTTAATCATATTTGTAAATGTCTTGACTCAACAGCCAACAGAGCAATTTTGTCTTTACTGATCCAATACTTTTGGAGGGCACTGTATGTGGCTGCTATTTCAGCTTTTCGTTTGCCCATCGGTGATCGTTCGGTCAGAAAGCATCATTTGGTGATGGGATTTCAAAGAGGAACACGGTTGCACCCCTCTCACCCTCAAATGGTATAAGTTTGGGATCTGTCTCTGGTGCGTAGTGCACTCTTTGAGCCACCCTTTTAACCGCTGCATACAGCAGAGTTGAGTCCCCTCTCATTCAAGACGGTGCTTTTACCCACTTTAGCGTGTGGTAAGAGGGTAAGTGACTGTCTACGAACACTGCTTGTATGGAGTTCGGTAAGGATGACTGTATGGTCAGACTGCAGCCTAGATGAGGATATGTGTCTAAAGTGCTTTCTATGTCGTTTAGAGTGCAAGTGTTGCTCCTCAGGATTCGGAGTCAGCGCCGCATCCACTATGCCGAGTCCATGGCCTGCGAGCTTATCTGGATAGGACTAGTCATTTCAGACTGGCGGAGCAGCTGTTTGTCTGTTTCGGGGGGCCGCACTAAAGGGCTGCCGGTATAAAAACAGTGGCTGTCACATTGGATTGTGGAAGCGTTTGCATTTGCGTATGCTTCTAAGAATGAGTCTTGTCCATGGGGATTACACGCCCACTCCACAAGAAAAGTGGGTTCGTTGTGGGCTTGGGCTAAAGGAATGTCGAGTCAGGATATTTACCTGACCGCAGTAAGGATGAGGATTCTGTGTTTATTCTCTCGGTTATGTCGCAAGTTGTATATGCTGCATATGTAGGTGGCACCAGCGGCCAGTCTATGTGTAGTTTTGTATTCCTGTGCTTAGTCCCGCTCGCTTGAGCTGGAGGGCATTTGTTTGTCCCCTGAGTGCCCTAGTAATGATGCAGTCGAGTCTGGTTCATTATGCTCTTCTCACTGGGTGTGGGGGATACAACACAGCGGGACTGTATGCGTTCCCCATAGCATGAGCTATGCAATGTAGAGAGACCAACTTGATAGTCTACGGTTATGAACGTAACCTCAGTTCCTTGAAAGGAGGGAACAAGACATCGTGTGCACTGCTGTGTTGTAATTCTCTGAGTCCCGTTCGAACAGTTGAAAGATTCTGAGTTAATGACGCTGGCCGTCGACCTATATAGAGGATGGCTCCACCCCTAGCTCGAGCACTCAAGCGTCAATGGACAGTAAAATTTACCGATGCGATGCAATCAGGCTTCCGTATTTGAGGAAGGAGGGGGATAACCCCCATAGTGTGTGCTACACAATGTCTCGTTCCCTTCTTTCAGGGAACCCAGGTTACATAACCAGAGACGTTCTAGATGAAGTATCTTAGTGTGTGTCATTGTGTTTGTTAGTGACTTACATTTTAGGAAGTCCTCTCTGGTCCTGGGAACAATGTTACTGTCAGTTTCTGTGAAAATGACAGATACAAACTGTAAATCTCATTCAAAGAGATATATTATAGCCTATATATACATACATACCTATATATATATATATATATATATGTGTGTGTGTGTGTGTGTGTGTGTGTGTGTGTGTTTTCTAACATGCTGTAAGAATTTCTACATGATATTATATTATGTGTAGCTCATTACAGAGAGCAGATGAATCTATAATATTTTACCAGATATCTTTTTCATCTCCTCTTTGCAGAAATCTTCCAGTTTGTGTCTCAGCTGACAGACTGATTCTCTCACACCATCAAAAGAAAAGAGTAAACTGACAGAGATGTTTTCTGTAGATTCAGGAGGAGCTGAGAGAGACTGAAGACTCTACAGGAATAACAATTAATAAACTACAAAATAATCTGAAAGACATAGTATAATGAGATACATATTTGGTAAAAGTTCACACAGTCTCTTGTTCAAACTTCCAAAACATGACTGCCTAGAAAAAAAAAAAATTAAAAACTGCTTTTTATCAGCTAATTCTTCACTAATGCAGTGTTTGGCTGCCCACTTAAAACACATAATAATATAATGATATATGAATAAAGATTTACTGTCTCATGATGCATTATTAAGAGGAGAAGTTAAACTCTTTAGTGCTCTCCATGTGGCAAAGATCAGTATATATTTCATTGAAATTAATGTACTATATTTTAGTTTGATCATGTTTTTTATTGAATATTTTGTATTTTTAGGTTAGGCTTGTATTTTTAGATTAGGATTTTATAAATTATATTTAGGCAGTAGTTGTAGACCTGAAAATTAAATATCTTACTTAAACTGTAATAAATCTCAAATGCTTTGGAGCACTTAAGTTTGGTCTCTTAAGATACTTGACTGATTATTGCTGAAGTGGGGAAAAAAGTTAAAAAAAAAAAAAAAATAAAAAAATAAATTAGAGTATAGGATTTTATTGTTAAAAAAACTTACAAAAATACTACTTTCAAATTTTACAGGTACATCTCAATAAATTAGAATGTCGTGGAAAAGTTCATTTATTTCAGTACTTCAACTCAAATTGTGAAACTCGTGTATTAAATAAATTCAGTGCACACAGACTGAAGTAGTTTAAGTCTTTGGTTCTTTTAATTGTGATGATTTTGGCTCACATTTAACAAAAACCCACCAATTCAATCCTCATAAGGCTGCGGTTCTCTTGGTTGGTTGTGCATCTTTTTCTTCCACACTTTTTCCTTCCACTCAACTTTCTGTTCACATGCTTGGATACAGCACTCTGTGAACAGTCAGCTTCTTTGGCAATGAATGTTTGTGGCTTACCCTCCTTGTGAAGGGTGTCAATGATTGTCTTCTGGACAACTGTCAGATCAGCAGTCTTCTCCATGATTGTGTAGCCTAGTGAACCAGACTGAGAGACAATTTTGAAGGCTCAGGAAACCTTTGCAGGTGTTTTGAGTTGATTAGCTGATTGGCATGTCACCATATTCTAATTTGTTGAGATAGTGAATTGGTGGGTTTTTGTTAAATGTGAGCCAAAATCATCACAATTAAAAGAACCAAAGACTTAAACTACTTCAGTCTGTGTGCATTGAATTTATTTAATACACGAGTTTGACAATTTGAGTTGAATTACTGAAATAAATGAACTTTTCCACGACATTCTAATTTATTGAGATGCACCTGTATATGAAATACATATTTTCCATAACATGTTTTACTCTAAAACCATAAACCAAAGCCATACATCTAAACATCTTAGTTATGTTTCAAATTTAAGGTTGATATTTTATTTATTTATTTATTCACTTTGCCATGCCAGCATCAAGGCTATTTTCATGGCAATCTCTGAATAAATTATACAAAGTATACAATTAACAAAAGGTTATAAAAGACATTTCAGATGTACACTGTACAAAAATTCTAAAATACATTCAGGTGATTTGAGGTTGATATCTTAATAAATGAGCTTCAAATGCTAATAGTAAGCATAAGGCTAAGTAATAGTGATTGTGCAGTAAGTGTATAGCAAGTGCCAAAACTTTTTATATGCATTGTACCATTTCGATGAAGTAAAGAAACATTCTAAAAAAATAATAAATAAATAAACTTTTTCAGACAAAATTTCTTGAAGACCACCAGAGGGTTAAACACAATTAAGACTATGATTTTAATGATTTATTGGGCAAATAAAACAGTCATATAATGCATAATGGTCTTTATTATCACCGGGTCATTCCGTGTTAAATCAACCAAATTTCAAAAACTTCCCCGGCTCAAATTTTTGATTTTTCTAATATTTTTTCCAAAGAAGGATAGACAAGTATAGTGATGAAAGCCAAAATATTAAATGTCATGGATGAATATTTACTGAGTATTCCACTATTTTGTAGAGGGTGTCAAAATGGCAATTTTCACCTGAGATTCAGAGTCAAATTACAGGGGCTTAAAAACGACTTTAAAAAGATGGCAGCATCATAATGTTACTTTTACACACAGATTGGTAGGTCTGTTAGTAAAATCTGTTGCCTTTAGCAATCTTTGTTGCATTTTGTGCCAATGGTGACCATTCAAAAATGGGCAAACTGCACTTTTCAAGTTTTTTCTCCAAAGTTTGCAGGCATGTAACTCAAGAAGTATTAAAGGTACCTTAATCTCCTTTTATAAATTGGGTCTTAACAAACTTTCCTTTTGGTATCTTTATTTTTAAGGCCCTATATGGTTCGATTCCAGAGATATTGGAATTTTAATATGGCTCCAGGAGTAAATCGTTAAAAAATGTTCACATTTTCAGTGGTCAAAAACCAAATGTGGGTCAGTTTGCAAAAATATGATACTTCTTTTCTTTTAAAGAGGAACGTCTGAAGAATAAATAATGTTGAAACTAGAGATGTATCTTGTTTCCTTCTGTCAGGACAACTGCATTGAACATACCTGTCTGAGTGCCATAAATATTATTTTTTCCAAATTTGCATGCCTATAACTCAAGAAGTATTAAAGATATTGCAATATGATTTTATATTCTAGTTGTTAATAAACTTTCTTTTGGAATCTTAAATTTCAAAGCCTTACATTGTTCAATCCCAGAGATATGGGGATCTTAATGAGGCTCCATGTCCAGATTGTTTAATATTACCCATTTTCAGTGGTCGAAAACCAGATTTGGTCACTTTGTATGCAGCTGATTCTTATTTTATTTAAAGAACAATGTCTGAAGAAGAACTAATGTTAAAATTAGAATTGTATCTTGTTTCCCTCTATCAAAGTCTTGATTTTGTTTTGGGGGTGTACTAGAACATGCTCTCATGCTTGGTGGTTCGAAAAATGCGTTATTTTTCACATAATTTACATTATTGCAATACCTTTCTCCCCAGCCTGGCACAAACGGCTCGATTAGTTCCGGGTTTGATGAAGGTCCGCCTTCCAAAAAACTAAATGTGTTGTGATTGGTTAGCTGTCCCAGTGCGTTGTGATTGGCGAACAGTTTAGACGGTGTTTCAGTACTGCCCCGCCCCTTGCCAAAGCAGCAAGTTCTGGATGGCATCAATATTGCCATAACAATTTGAGCCGAATTCAGAGCCCGAGGATATTGAACAAGAGGATCGCGCAGAACCTTTGTACACATGTATATTGCAAGATACGGATACGGATGCAAGGATATTGCATATTAGAGTGGTAATGTTATTGTTTTTTTTTTTCTTGGCTAAATCACGTTTTAGATACGATGTCAACAACCGCTTAAAAACAACTGCATTTACTATGTACAGATAAGTGCAACGGTAATATGTATTACATCGCAGAAATGGCATACAACTTATACTTTGAAATGTAAATAACACACACAACAACAATTAAAACTGCACAGGCCTACTTACAGGCTGTGATGCAGATACAGCAGATTGTCCCGACAAACTGGGAAGTGCTCCGTCTTTCAGCTAAAGCTTTTTGGCGAAACCAGCACTGTACTCCCTCATGTTGTAGAAGCGGTCCTCAGTAAAATGCGCAGAACATTCGAATTTCCGTAGGCGGGATTTATTTTAATGATATTCTAATGGACCGATTTGTGACATCACAAATACAGGAAAACAACTTTGTACTCCAAACGAGCCGTTCGTTGTAGTTCTTGAAAAGGGATTTTTTAAAAACTAAATATCCCGCTTTGGAGTTGACTTTGAGATTTGTAACTTTGTAGATCTTTTTATGCCCAAACATACACACTACACACTGACTAAAATTCAAAAAGTGAAAAAGCATAATAGGACTCCTTTAAGACCCAATATCTAAAAAGGCATTAAGTATTTTTAATACTTCTTGAGTTATAGGCCTGCAAACTTCGGAGAAAAAACTTGAAAAGTGCAGTTTCCCCATTTTGAATGGTCACATAATGCATCAAAGATTGCTAAAGTCAATAGATTTTACTAACAGACCTACCAATCTCTGTGTAAAATTAACATTATGATGCTGTCATCTTTCTGAAGTCATTTTTAATCCCCTCTAATCTGACTCTGAATCTCAGGTGAAAACTGCCATTTTGACCCCCCTCTACACAATAGTGGATTATTCAGTAAATATTCATCCATTTTTTCTAGATCTGTTACCTGCAGGAAATGTATGTGATCATCTGTGTGTGAAAGCTGCTCCAGCTCAGTGTTTCTCTTCTTCAGATCATCAATCTCCTGCTCCAGTCGCTCCATTTGTCCTTCAGCTCGACTCACTGCAGTCTTTTCCTGATCTCTGATCCGCTGTGTCACCTCAGAGCGGCTTCTCTCAATGGAGCGGATGAGCTCAGTAAAGATCCTCTCACTGTCCTCCACTGCTGTCTGTGCAGAGCGCTGTTAGACACACATCACAATCAGCTCTTACTGCTTCCTCACAGCCTGAGAGCCACAGCGGCTTCATTGGGACTGAAAGAGGAGAGTCAAACTGAGTCTCCAACTTCTCTTCTTCTCCAAACTCACCTTATGAGACTCCACAGCCGCTCTCAGCTGCTCAAGATCTTTCTGTCTCTGCTGGATTCTCTGCTGGATTTCACTCTGTGTCTCCTTCAAGTGTTTCTAGAGGAGAAATTAAAAAAAAAAAAACAGCAAACCCAAGACTTATTACAAATTCAGCATGTAAAAAGGCACCTGTTTGATTTAAAAAATTACTTCTTTACAGCGTTTCTCAAGAGTTGTAAGATCATTATATGAATTTAGGTTAGACATGAAGTCCTTTCACATGAAGAGGACATATATGATTATTACTGTCATATTCTGCAATCATGAATTATTGTGAAGCAGACATGGACATTAAAACTGACTGCAGTTTGCAGCAAAAACAGCAACTCTGATGCATGTTCAATTAGAGCAGAGAACTTGAGCAACGTTACAAAAAAGTTCAACTCATGCTCTAATGCACAGAGCCGTGTAGATCACATGATGCACCCATGATACAGCTGGATACTGCAGTGAGGAGAAACACTTGAAGTGTCAGCATTAATACATCAATGTGTCGTTTCAGTTCATACCTCCTTCTCTTTTCTCTCTGCTGCAGTTGATATAGTCTCATGGTTTTTATGTTCATCCATTGCACACAGCATGCAAACACACTGCTGGTCAGTACGACAGAAAACCTCCAGAATCTTATCATGTTGATGGCAGATCATCTGCTGCAGTCGTCCAGTGGCATCAGTCACTTTGTGTCTCTTTCCTGAGCGAAACTCCTCATGACGCTCAAAATGAGTTTGACAGTAAGACTCCAGACACACCAGACAGGACTTGACAGCTTTGTGTTTTCTTCCAGTACAGATATCACACTCCACGTCTCCAGGTCCAGCAGGAACAGCAGCTTTTAGTTTGGTCTTCTTCAGTTTCTCCACTACTTCAGCCAGCATGGCATTTTTAGCTAAAGCAGGTCTTGGACTGAAGGTCTGTCTGCACTGAGGGCAGCTGTAGACTCTCTTCTGATCCTCTTGATCCCAGCAGTCTGTAATGCAGCTCATACAGTAACTGTGTCCACAGGGAATGGCCACTGGATCCTTCAGGAGATCCAGACACACTGGACACAAGAACTGCTCCACTGAAAAAACACTGGCTTCAGCCATTTCACTGTCTACAGCAATACAGACACACAAACAACTCAACAACAGATTAGACTCCCTCAACTGAGTTTCCTGGTTCTGTGTTTGAGAGACGTGTGCAAAACAGGTGTGTCTGTAAGTCTGTAAACTCACACCCTAAAATGTCCACTAGATGCCAGTCTCATACAGAAAGTCAGAGCTGGCCAGAACACAAAGTTGCTGTGAGCCAAATAAACATAAACTCAAAGCGCAAGTCGACATGAAAAAGTCACCCTACTGTATGTTTTATAAATAAAGTAACCTTTTGTTTCTCTCTAGCATCTTTAAACAAATGCTGCTACAGTTGTTTTCAGAATTTACTTCACTATTCTGAGACATTTTTGCACTGCCTTTTAAATGTTTTGGTCATTTTGAGTGGATATGTGAAATCAGTTATATCAAGTCCACACAGGCATCCTAGCAGAGCAACAGCAGGTGTTGTTCATTACAGTAACTAGGAACATGTTCCTAGTTCCTAGTAGAATGTAAATTACATTTTTTATATAGCACATTATACATAGAGGATAAAAATAATCATTTATGAAAAAAGCTATTTCAGCTGTAAAGCAGCTCTACATTAGTCAATAGTGTCATTATTCAGCTCAACTTAGTTTTTCGTTGTTTCATCTCCGTTCAATAAAAGTGTCATTTCAGTGTTTCTATTGATTTTACATGCATCTGTAACCATGATTGTTTCTTATGGTTTTGTGCATTTCTATCTTATGATTTAAAAAGCAGTGATGGTTGTGGCAAGTTATTTATTTTTATTTTTTTTTTCCCTCTCATGGACATTGTGGAATAAATCTTCCCTTGTGAACAGAGTTTTCCTTTGTCTGTTTTTTGTGAATTAATATTGTAACAGGTGGTTTTTGTTTTTTGCTATCTTGGGTTAATTTAATTTTGTCAGGATTAATCCTGACTGGCACCCGAACATTTCCTTTAGAGCTTATCTATGCTAGGGCGGCCACCACCGTTTGTTACATGGTGTAAAAGTGCACTTATAGCCAAAGGCTGATTGTTTGAAAGCAACAAAAAAAAATAAAAAAAAAAAAATAAATAAATAAATAAATAAAAAAAAGTCCAGATCGGAATTAAAGGAATGTTCCAGGTTCAGTAAAATGTATGCGTGGAGTACAATGTATCAGTGGTGTGAAGTGATGACACTTCATTACTATATTTACTGTATGTGTTATTTGATACACAAATATATACATGATTCTCAATTGCGTCATAACATCATAGGGGGTGTGCTCAGCTCGGAATGTATTTTCAAATCCACAATGACTTAAACTATATTAATCGCGGGGTATTTAATGAAAATGCAATTGAAACGTCATATATGTAAGTGTCGATGCATTTAAGAAAAATAAAAGACATTTAAATCAGCATTTTGCTACTCTTTTGCTGCACCTTTGGCTCAGAATGCATTTTGAAATTCTCACAGCATTTTGCTAGAATTATCACGCGGTATCACGATGAAAATGCAATCCCAAGTGTCCTACCACTGAGTCTAAATGCATTTAGGAAAAACAGAATTTAAATGATAATTTTGCTACAGTTTTTGCATAGACATGTTAAACATATCTAATTAATTTGGGTAATACATTTTCATTTTAATTTTGCAACTTATAAAGCTTTAAAATATGCTTTTAATTTGCGTATTAAAGCTAGTGTAGAAAATGGCAAATTTAAATTATATAATTGAATTTTCATTTTCATTTTGCACTAAATGTTGCACAAATTAATGGGAAAACGTAAATTTAAATACAGAAATACATTGCTATTTTACATATTGCATTGCCATTTTGCATATTACACTTCAAATTGAATTTAGCTACACATATGCTTCCTCCATATATAGTTACTTAAAAAAAGTAATCTGATTGCGTAACTTGCATTACTTGTAAAGCATTACCCCTAACACTGGTGTCTGGTGCAAAACATCATGGTTATGTGTGTTTCTTGGGTTCCCAGAGTAGGGAACTAGAAGCTGTGTCAGTAATTGACACTATGGAGACACTCTCTGGGTGTGACAATTTTCTGAAACCAGGGCCGTCCTTTGGGCGGTGCAACTGGTGCGGTTGCATCGGGCCCCGCACTTTGAGGGGGTCCCGTGGTGAACAGACCGAGGGGGAAACCCAAACCCCCCCACCCTTCCCCTACCTCGCTCCGGGCCCTGTGTCAGCTAAGGATGGCCCTGTCTGAAGCCCATATAGAAGCATGACAAATCATTGGCTGATGGTGCTTGCACCGTCCGCTGAGGTGCTACATCACATATACCTCAAAAGGACGCACTTGCGCCATCACCCCTCAGATTTCCAATTAAGGAAGTAAAGCAGGACTGAGGAGTATGGCAAGCTATGAAGTGACTTGTTCCCTACTATCAGGATTATGTTTAGTTTGTTTTTTTTATTTTTGGTTTTTGCCTGCCTGCCTGATTTCTGATTTCCTTGTTTCTTGCCTTGGTTAATGATTTGAGTTACACACCTTTTCCGGACAAACTTAAATCCTGAAACGAGAGAGTGTGCATACATGGGTATTCCTCCACAACAGTTCCCCTTTCACCATCTACGAGAGTGAGGAGGAAAACAACAACGAGGAGTGCTAGCTGCAACCCCCACCCCAGCGACGAATGAAGAAGATTTTTATAGTTGAAGATCTGAATTAATCAAGTATAATCAAGGTGAATCTGGCCATTAATATATCTATTTAATCTTCCATTATGTTCTAAGGCCCCTGTGTAAAATGTGCCTACGCGGCTAAAATATGCAGACAAGAAAACATCTGGAAAATGTAGGGGTGCTTTTTCCTTTACCATATTAGGACTAGGAGGACTCTTCTCCTTAGGGAGATATATGGAATTGTATACAAAAGAGACCCTCCAAATGTATATGAACCCGCCTTAAAAACTTGCATATATACCAAAGCCCAGAAACGTTCAGGAGATTTTTTCTGCAGAAAACTTCTCGGCTTTGTTCTTGTAATAAAGTCTATCTTCTGGCATCAAAACTCCAAGACTTTGAGAGTGATTTTTCATAGCGGCAGAAGCCACCACACAAACCAGCCTGAACACACTGCAGATATGGAGCCGGAGCTTGCCACAATATCAGTGGTAGTCATGAGAACTGAGACGAAGACCGCCTTGTAATCCAAGCCTGATAAAACATCTGACCAGATGTGTGAGTCGGCAACAACCTCGGTGCCTGAGTGAATTTTGGATGATGTGGAGTCCTACCTCACTATGGCTGATGGAATAATTCTGATTGATTGGGAGAAAGAGTATATCCTGCCTGTGTCATTTCCCTGCACTGAGCCTGTTAGTGAGAAATGTTGGCTAAGAGGGTCATCCCTAAGATGTCTGCCTATTCTATGTTGATCAAGAGAATCGTTCCTGAGAAGTATGTCTGTCCTGTATAGTCCAAGAGAACTGTTTTGGAAACCCATGTGTGCACGACCCAGTCCTTCAGCTCTGCCTGCACTGTCTCCTCTCAGCCCTTCAGCTCCTCCCACCCTGGTTCTGCCATCCTGCTTGGATTTGTCTTGGGCCTGGTGTTCACCAGTTCAGCCCTGAAGTGTCAACCAACTGGCTTTGCCTAGATCCTCCATGCCAGTAAATCAGTCTTGGCCAAATCATCACGGAGGGACAATGAAGTCATCACTCGTTGAGTCATTTCTCAGTGGTCCTGCATCTTTATTCTCCTCTTGGGGGTTACTCCCTGACTCCTCCCTCCTCTAGAAGCCCCTGGACAAGCCTGTGGACAGTATAAAATGCAGTGAGAGCAACAACTGCCTCAGCGAGCACGGTGATCTTCACAAAGTCTTGTTCCCACTCTCAGGGAACTGAGGTTATGACAGTAACCAGAGATGTTCCCTTCTACATTGTGAAGCTGTCACCATGGGAACGGTATACAATCCCGCCGTGAGTGTGGCGAAGATCAGACCAAACCAAAGCTTCACCACTACACCAAGCATGGGGTAGAACAGTACACAATTCCCAACCAATACCAACACTGTTAGGGAAACCCGTAGCTGATAGGAGGGGCTAGAACAATGAGCATCTTAGCTCAGGTATACTGAATTTGCATATTCAGACAGAATGAATGAGCGGTTGCACTGAATACAGGGCAGACACAACAACAGAGCAAGGTAGCACCGTGCAACGTAACACAAAGCACTTATAAAAATGTAGATTGGTCCACACAGTGTCAACAGCTATACGTGGTAGCAAACTGGTAACAGCACACACACACACACACACACACATATATATATATATATATATATATATATATATATATATATATATATATATAATGTACATAGGCCTGCACAGTGTCACCAGCTATAAGCGGTAACAAACTATGCACCAAATTGCATGCATAACAAACTAAAAGAATAAGTGAGATTAGTGACTCACCGAAAACACTTCAGATGCCAAGGACAGCACATCCAACTTGTAAACCCAGGCGAAAGTATTCTGAAAGGCCCAGCCAGCTACAAAGCCATATCCTAAATAGCTGTGCCTTTAGACCAGGGCCATGAAGAGGCAGTAGCCTTCGTCATATGGGCTCTGATGTTAAGAGGGCATTCCTGTCCCTGGCTCGCATAAGCCAACACAAAAGCATCCACTAACCAGTGAGAAAGCCTCTGCTTAGATACTGCCCATCCCTTAGAACAGCCACTGTAGCACATGAAGAGCTGGTCAGACTGTCTAAAGATGGCTGAGTGGTCGATATAATCCTTAAAGCCCTGAAAGGACAAACGGCGCTCCGAGCCCCAGCGTCATGTGAGGTTGATGGCTCGGAAGACTAAGCGGCAAAGAAATGACCTGCACTCCAAAGGGGAGTAGAAAAGATTAGGCGTGCAGCACGGTCTTGGTCGGAGAGTAACACTGCAGTCTCCAGGCCCAAAGTGAATACAATCATCTACCGAGAGCGCATGCAAATCTCCTATGCACTCAGCTGAAACAAGAGCAAGAAGCAGAGCAGTTATAACGGAGCGCTCCCCCATAGCAGTGGATTCCAAGGGCTTACTAGGTCCCACGGCGGCAATGAAGGTGGGCGTGGGCGATGTAATCTCTTCGTTCCCCTGAGAAATCTGACCACTGGGGAACGAAATGGAGCAACAGAGGCCACATAAACCTTTGCGTTGATGGTAGACTCACGTTATGTAGCCTGTGCTGCAGAAAACATGTTACATCAGACAGCTCACTTGGTCGATATTTCTATCGCAGCATCAATTTCTCATTACTGCCCTTTCAGATCATATGACATTGATCATAAGGAAATTAGCTAAAAAACGTTTACTTCAACATAATAAACAGAAAATCTGATTCTATAACAACAGGAATTCCCAAGTCAAAAATAGCCAACTTTGAACATGACTTGAAGGAAGCTGGGAAAAGCTAATAAAAGAATCTGATTTAAATCACATTGCAGGCAATTTTGCCTCTGTCTTAAGTGATTTAATAAGTAAACACATGAAAACCTGGAAGAGTAGGCCTAATAAATTCTCTCTTCCATGGTTTAATAATGATATTCTTCAGATCATTAAAAGACGAGATCTTGCCCTTAAAAAGTCCTTAATAACAAAAACTTATACTGACCATCTTATTTATACTGGCCTGAGGAATAAAGTCGTATCAGAATTGCGAAAGGTTAATTATTTTTCCAAAATAATTGAGGAGGCCAGTGGCAGCAGTTCTAAATTGTGGCAACATATAAATAGACTATCCAGTTCAAGTAGGCAAAAAATTTAAAGTAAATTGTCTTAAAGAACAAACATAAATTAACATATATAAAATATATTATTTTGCTGAGATTCGATGTAGTGACACAATTTTGCGTCATGATTACATGATGATGTCATCACACAATGACATCACAACGCCATTTAGCAACTTTTAGCAACAAATCAACTGTCCTTTAGCAACTTCCCCTGAAAATTAGTTGGCAACACTGAATGTGGGCAGCCACACCATCGTTTTCAAAAGTCTCTGTTTTGGTCTGTTTACACTGAACCCCGAAGTTTTCAAACTAAAACGGGGTCTGCAGCGTTTTCAAAAGTCTCCGTTTTTGAGGGTCAAAAACGCCGGAGTAGTGTAAACAACAGGCATAACCGTAGTAAAATTATGCATTTTAAAATGAAAACGCACTAATTTAAACAGGGCCTCAAAGCGCTGACGCAGCTGTGTGTGACCCATAGACTGTATAAAAACATGGACATAGTGTTCGTGACATCACCCATAGGTTCCTGAAGAGCGTTTTTGAAGCTCAAAGTAGGCGGAGCCAGCCATCACCATCTTGGCAGCGCGTCACTCCCGGATAATCGAAAATGGGCAAAGAGGCGGGAGCTGGTTGCTGAAACCACGCCCACTTAGCTCGACAGTGGTGACAGCAGCGGCAATCCACCTGTCACTCAAGTGGCCACGCCCTTAATTATGCAGAAATTTAAGGCTTAATATAATTTAAACGGATGAGTTACAAAAAAATTCCACCCCCTCACAGTTGTCATGAAGGCAAAATTAGCTATATAGACCAAAACCACTTTTTGTACCAGGGTGTAAACAATTGTTTTTTCTGCTGTAAAGTTGGGCATTTTAATATTGGGAGTCTATGGGACTGACCTTTTGGAGCCAGCCTCTAGCGGCCAGTCGATGAATTGCAGTTTTAGTCACTTCTGTGTTGGTTTCACGAGAGAGAGCGGGAGGTTGCCGCTTGGTGTGATCACAAGCGCATATGAGCCGTGGTCCATTGTTCTCCACGGAACGGAGTTTCTGGCCACAGCTGCATGTGTTGAAGACCCAGGTGGCAACTGATGATACCAACGCCATAAGTCCCAGAAGCCTCTGAAATTTCCTTCACTGGAACAGACCGGTCTGTCGGCCTCCGCCCTGACCATGTAGGAAATGATGGACTTGTGTGCAAAAATTGGATGCGCACCGACTGGGGTGCAAACCACGACTTTACCACCTGCTTATTGACATAAGGAAAGAATGGACCTCTTCCTCAAGGCAGCCAGGTTGCAGGTTCCTCTGGAGCATTTCTACTTCGTTGCAGGACAAAGATCAGCATGGGTGAATTCCACTGGGTAGATGAAACACACTAGACCACTCATACATGATCTGAGGAGAGATAGCTAAGGGAAACATTTGTTGCCTCACTCTCCATTTGGTCTACCTAGGCATCAAGACCACAAGCTTCCAGCTCACACAGCTGCAGCAACAGCAGAACCAGAGCAGCGGGGGTTAACCAAACGTCCTTCTTTTTTTCAGAGAGAAGATGCAACTAGAGCGGAGTACCTTTAATTTAAAATTGTCAATCTGACAGGCATTTAAGAGCTGCCCGGGCATGTTTAATCCTCAAACATTTCACGCACCTATCATGCAACACTTGCTCAGAGGGTGGCAGAGGAACATGATGAAATGGCAATACATTCTTAGGTCTCGCTTATAAACCACTTCCTAAAGACAGAAAATCTGAGGGGTGATACCACACGAGGCATCAGTGAAAAAGCACCTCAGTGGCCGCCGCAAGCACCATCAGCCAATGAATTGGTGTTATTCTATACTGGCTTCAGATAATGGAGGGTGTTCTCATAGTGTCAGCTACTGGCACAGCATTGAGTAAACCTATATGAAAGGGAACTTTTGTTTTGAAATCAAAATATCCCTTTGTTCCCCTCCATCTAGCTGTATTACATATCATCACGTACCACTTAAATGTAAAAAAGTGCTCTCTATTTATTGCATGTCATGTTCTCATTACTGTGCTGTTTGTTCATCTCTAGTCTTACTGAGAATTGTTGATGGAAGGCTGAGAGCACAGGCTTGTCACCCAAGGAAAACATATTACCCACAATTATGATTAGGTCTGACATTACTATGTATGTGGTGTAAGTTGGTTATATGAGCTTGAAAGAAATGATGTGGGAGACAGCCAACTAATCGTGCCATTCCACTGTCCTGAGTGATCAGTCCAAATGGGCCAGAAACTATAGGACTGGGAACAAGTGCCTCTGGGCATTAACATCAGTAGTACTGTTGCTCTCAAAGTAGACTTTGGTTGTTTTATATAACGATTTTCATCTTAAGACACTTGAAGTGTATAGTTTTTGTGCCATTAATGGTCACACATTATTTGATAACACTTTATTTTAAGGTGTCCACATGTTTCGTGTACTTACTATTATAATAACAATAAATGATGCATAATTACATGCAAGTAACCATAAGCCAAATCCTAATCCTAACCATATAGTAACTACATGTAGTTAATTAATATTACTCAGTACTTAAATGTGTAATTGCACTGCAACAAGGACACCTTAAAATAAAGTGTAACCCATTAAGTTGTTACAGTGTAATTACACAAATAAGTACTGAGTAGTATTAACTGACTACATGCACAGTACTTACTGTAAGGTTGGGGTTAGAGTTAGGGTTTGGTTTAGGGTTAGTTGTTTGTAATTATGCATAATTTACAGTTACTATATTACAATAGTAAATGCATGTAATGTGTCACTGTCACATTAAAGTAAAACTTTACCTTGGGTTGGTCAAATGAACAAATCAATGTTTTTAAAACAACACACGTTTTCATAAAGTCAAGCTACATATGACTTAAAATCAGCTTTCCATTAAAATACAAGAAATGAATTTAATATAAACTATTTAGCCACTGCCTGGCCTACAGAAAACATCCCCATTGTATAACAATTTCTTTGTTCTTGAGTCACCTTTCCAAAAGTGTTTTTTCTTCTGTGGTTATTTTAGCATAGTGCTGATTGTGTTATGTGTGGTGCAATTTGTACTCTAGTAATGCATCATCGTTGAAGTGCCTGTTCTGTTTTAAGTGTTGCTTTGTCCGAGGCTGACATCCATAGACTGCTGTAACAGCACTGGCTAACATTAGCTCAACATGAAGCAACATGCAGCCAAAATCTGTCCAGACACAGTTTGATTAATTACAGTGTTGTGATCGTTATGCTAAACATCATTCATCATACAACACCGTCCTCTAGTCGTAAAATGACAATGTTGTGCTATGTCCTAGATTGGTAAAGTTAGTGAAATTCAGATTAGTTTACCTCACATCAGTATAAATGTAAGTGTTAATTTAAGAGTATACGGCATAAAATAATATTGTCTAATGAAAAATGAGCATAACAAATTTTTGTGTAACTTGTTTATAAAAGCATTCTCATTTAAATTGAGACACTGACTTATATGTGACAATTTATAGAAAAATGGTTTAACGATGGCTTTAGACAGAAATTCATTCTGCTCAGTCTGTTATTGTATGTATTGTCATTACGGCAATATAGTTGATTTCCTTTTATTGTTTAATATTAAATATGAGTTACAATATGCATAATTAGGATTTACTTAACATAATAAATCAGCCATTATTCAAACAAACCATATCCACAACCACCAACCATTTTTTAAATGTCATCCAAACACACAATAAAAGTAGTCTTTGAATACTGAGGCCACACTGTTGCTGCTAGCAGAAGTCAGATTCAATGCATAATGTTAAAGGAATAGTTAAAATATCAAATTCACTCAGCCCCATGTACTTCCAAACTACTTGGAATACAAAAGGAGGCATATAACACAATGTTCACACTTCTCTTCTCCATACAATGACAGGGAATGAGGATGGATGCTGCTGAGGTCCAAAAATAAACAAGAGGAAAAACAAAAAACATAAAAACCATTAAAACAAACCATAAAATCTGTGTATTAGCTCTGTGTTTACAGTCATATTCACTCAAATATGGCTTGATTCTCAAGTCTTGGCCTGTTCGTGATGTCCCATGTATGAATATGCACTTGACTGAATGAGACTGGACAGATGCAAAGGGGTTTTCAGCTTCCAAAAAAAAAAAAAAATCACAAATAAAATATAGATTTGTAATCACAAAAATGATGACAGGATGTTAATTTTTTTGGGTGAACTGTTCTTGTAAATACCTGCATTGAAACTGCAAGAAAATTGACAGTAAATCAATCGTTTATCAATAGACCGAGTGAGAGAAAAAGAAGGTGGCTTGTCCTTGCTAATTAGCTGCCTTTAAAATTTATGCATAAATTGAAAGACAGTAATCGGTAACATTGATAACATCAATAACATGTGAAAACATTCTAAACTTAAAACTCAATAATGGTAAGACGTTACGAGGTCCAATCACATAAGCCACTGCTCTTTCTCCTTACTGAAATGTTCTGCCCACTTCCTGGTGAGCTCCAGATAGTGGTCTGGCTGATGGGGTTTGTAGTCCAAATACAGACGTGCCACAGTCTTCTTGGGCACGGCCCTCTCAATCTGAGTTCCTTCATGCCACTCATTAAATGACGTAACTGTGATGATATCAGGCCTTATGGACATCGCTGCCTGCAAAGAGGTCTCGTAATATCGTCCATTCACTCGGTTGCGTGTGTTGTGGTTGTTCCACGGCCGGACGGCGGTATCCATATAACCAGGTCCAGCGCTCGGCACAAACAGCAAGTTGTTCTTGTCACAGAAAGCTTTGATTGCTTTCCAGTTCTGGTGAGAAGATCCAAAGGAGAAGCCATTAGAAGCAAAGTAGGTGTACATGCCGTCAAACCCGCCAGCCAGGATGTCCTGCTTGTGACGCTCCTCCACAATGAGAGCGATGAAGATGCCATCGTAAGGAGTTCCTCGGAGACTGTGTGAGCCGCTGATGGTCAGCAGCTCAGCCCAGCCCTCCGGTGGGATAAGGTAGGAGTCGTACACATAAAAGAGTGGGAGGATCTTGCCAGTGCTGGACTTGAACCTGTAGAAAGCCCCATGTTTTCCGTATCTGTGAAAAGATTTGAGGAGCGATGTTTATTTGTAATATAATACAACCCAAATTCTGGAAATGTTGGGACGTTTTTTAAATTTGAATAAAATGAAAGCTAAAAGACTTTCAACTCACATGAGCCAATATTTATTCACAATAGAACATAGAGAACATAAATGTTTAAATGGAGAAATTTTACATCCACTAAATGAGCTCAATTCAAATTGGATGCCTGCTACAGGTCTCAAAAAAGTTGGCACGGGGGCAACAAAGGGCTGAAAAAGCGAGACATTTTGAAAAGATTCAGTTGGGAGAACATCTAGCAACTAACTGAGTTAATTGACATCAGGTCTGTAACATGATTAGCTATAAAAGGAATGTCTTACAGAGGCAGAGTCTCTCAGAAGTAAAGATGGGCAGAGGCTCTCCAGTCTGTGAGATTGGAGAGCCAAATCTCCAAAGAGTGTGTAAAAAGACTATGGAATACTTTAAAAACAACGTTCCTCAAAATCAAATTGTAAAGGCTTTGCAAATCTCATCATCTACAATGCATAACATCATCAAAAGATTCAGAGAAACTGGAGAAATCTCTGTGCGTAAGGGACAAGGCCGAAGATCTCTGTTGGACGCTCATCGTCTTCTGGCCCTCAGACGAAACTGCATCACTCGTTGGCATGATTCTGTCATTGACATTACTAAATGGGCCCAGGAATACTTCCAGAAACCACTGTCGGTAAACACAATCCGCCGTGCCATCTGCAGATGCCAACTAAAGCTCTATCATGCAAAAAGGAAGCCATATGTGGACATGGTCCAGAAGCGGAGTCGTGTCCTATGGGCCAAGACTCATTTAAAATGGAGTGTTTCAAAGTGGAAAAGTGTTCTATGGTCAGATGAGTCCAAATTTGAGATTCTTGTTGGAAATCACAGACGCCGTGTCCTCTGGGCTAAAGAGGAGGGAGACATTCCAGCATGTTATCAGCGTTCAGTAGGGCTGCACGATATTGGAAAAAACTCACAATGCGATATTTTTTTTTCTTTCTGTGATATGAAAAAAATAAAATAAAAAAAACAACACCAGATGACTTGAACAGCTCTATTTGGAAAAAAAAATAATCAATGATTGGGGTGATTTTGTAGGTGAATAAATCAGCATAGAAAATAAGCAAATTACAAACATAGATAAATATAGAAAAATTATGCAAATGAAATAAACAGTGCTTTATATTCTTCAGATAAATCTAACAGTATTCAGGTACAGAAATTGAATAATCAAATGTAAAATAACACTGCATAGTCTTCGCTGTATAAATTAAATATAATAAATCTGTAAAGCTACAAAAGTGATTTTTCTCTACGTGTTTTGTTGTTTGATTAACATTCACGACACAGAAAGCCTCAGGAACATTAAACTGCTGTGAACCAATACTATCCATTTACTTTCTCGATAGTTTACTTTCACCTAAGCCATAAGCAACCTGCAGAGACATGCATTTTGACAGTTCCGCGTGTATGTGTCATTCAGACACAAACAGACGCGAAGATGAACGGAATTCAGTGTTCACGTGCATCTGCGTGGCTCTCACCATGTCTACACCGGACGTGAGCGGCACGACAAAATAATAACCCATAATCAGTGATGCTGTCTACAGTGGATGCGGTGCGCACAACAAATCCCGACATTAAACCGATGCCGCGTTCTATTTATGACTTACTGACACAAAGTTCACATGATTTGCAATGGTTGCTTTGTCGCGTCCAGTGTAGAGCCTTTATCTGGGGCGCGACACGACACAAGCCCGTCGTGAAAATGATCAGTATAAATATAACATAAGTAAACATCGCACATCCTGCGATGTGACTATCACGGATGCACACATCGTGATATCGATGCTGAAACAATGTATCGTGCAGCCCTAGCGTTCAGTTCAAAAGCCAGCATCTCTGATGGTTTGGGGGTGCATAAGTGCATACGGTATGGGCAGCTTGCATGTTTTGGAAGGCACTGTGATTGCTGAAAGGTATATAAAGGTTTTAGAGCAACATATGCTCCCCTCCAGATGACATCTATTTCAGGAGGACAATGCAAAACCACATACTGCAGCTATTACAACAGCATGGCTTCGTAGTAGAAGAGTCCTGGTGCTGAATTGGCCTGCCTGCAGTCCAGATCTTTCACCTATAGAGAACATTTGGCGCATCATTAAACGAAAAATACATCAAAGACGACCACAAACTCTTCAGCAGCTGGAAACCTATATCAGGCAAGAATGGGACCAAATTCCAACACCAAAACTCCAAAAACTCATAACCTCGATGCCCAGACGTCTTCAAACTGTTTTGAAAAGAAGGGGAGATACTACACCACGGTAAACATTCTTCCGTCCCAACTATTTTGAGACCTGTAGCAGGCATCAAATTTGAAATGAGCTCATTTTGTGCATAAAATTGTAAAATTTCTCAGTTTAAACATTTGTTATGTTATCTATATTCTATTGTGAATGAAATATTGGCTCATGTGATTTGAAAGTCTTTTAGTTTTCATTTTATTCAAATTTAAATAAGGTTCCAACATTTACGGAATTTGGGTTGCATTATATACATTTAATATATATTTAAATTGTTTATTTTTAGATAGCTATACATAGTTATTGGTTATGATTTATAATATACTTTTTACATAAAACCACATTAAATTTATGAATTACACTACAGTAAGACTCAGTTTGTTAAAATTTCTTAATACATTAGATATTATGAACTAACAATAACATTTTTACAGCATTTATGAATCAAAGCATAATGCATTGTTAATTCAAGGATATACATTCATTTTTAATTGCTGTGTGTTCATAATAAATTCATGTTAGTTTTTACAGTTTAAAATGCTGAAAATGTATAATTAACATTAACCTACTGTACATAAACAATTCTTGTTCATTGTTAGTTCATGATACCTAATGGATTATATTTATGGAATAAACCTTATTGTAAAGAGTTATATGAAGTATAAGATATATATATGTTACAATAAGATTCCATTTGTTAAAATTAGTTAGTTACTTTAGTTAACATGAACTAACAGTGAAAATACGTCTAATGCATTTATTGAAAGGACAGTTCACCCCAAAATTAAAATTTTCTCAAACCTAATGTTGTTCCAAACTGGTATACATTTATTTCTTCTGTGGAACACAAAGTAAGATATTTTGGTAACCAAACAGTTCTGGTTACCATTGACTTCCAATGTGTGGACAAACAAAACAAAACATTCGTTTCTCAAAATAAAATAAAGTCATACAGGTTTGGAATTGCATGAGGAGGAGTAAATGATGACAGAATTTTAATTTTGGGGTAAACTATCCTTTTAATCTTAGTTCAACATTTATTAATAAATTATTAAAATCAAAAGTTGCATCTATCAATAGTAAATGTGAACTAATAATGAACAGCTGCATTCATTATAATGTTAGCACAGATTAATAAATACTGTAACAAATGTATTGCTTCTTGTTAGTTAAATGGATCATGACATGAGAAATCAAATTAGCCTTGATCTTTTGGCATATAAGAGGTCTTTGTACCATAAAAACATCCTGCAAGTTTCATAGCTTAAAACGTCCTCCTTGTTATAAACAAAGCATTTATTTAATCAAAATAAATAATTTTGTAAATAAATAAATAAAGTGGCGTTGCGTCAAATGCAAATAGAAATTACAATCACTGTCGCTATCTTGTTTACACTGGATACAGTATACAGATGCGCGTTCACTTTTTGACACATTCCACGCGCTTGAGTCTGTCATCAATCGGACAAATGAGAGAAAGAACGTTCGCTTTGATGCGTTTGGTTTAAACAGCTCGTTCACGTCTTTGTACAGATATCAGAAGGATCCCAGTGTAAGATACAAGTGGATAGTTTATTTTTAATGGCGTGTGAGGATTGATGTTGTCAAAACACACATGCGATAGTGAGGGAGCGTTGATACTGTTTCCTATGCAATGACGTTAGCCAATCATAAAAGTGCCGATTACTGAGAAGTCTTAAAGGACTCACCCCTTAAAACAGGTTGTTTTAGACAGAGGGTCAGAATGAGGGTTGAAAATAATCATTTTTCCACATACTTATTTGTTTGTTTGTTTTTTTGTGCAAAAAGCTTTATTAACATTCGAAGTAAACCTCAAGGAACATATTGAAATAATAAAAAAAATACATGTCATGACCCCTTTAATGCTAATTATAACCAAAATGCAACATTGTGCAGTGTTATAAAAGCATTTTGTGCTTTCTGGAATGTTACGTGACCTTGTTCTGAAGGCGAGCCTCTCAGAGGCAGCAGTACAGATGATTGTATTACCTGACACTCAGATACCATGTAAACCTACACTTTACTTAGCTCGCTTTTACCTAATGTCTTTCATTCCAAGGCATTCCTGTTGCTAGAGAACAATTCAAGGACAAATAACTTTAATATATTTGCAAAAAATTACGCAGCATGTTGTAGTCAGTAGATTGCTACAGTGTTATAGATTTACACAATGCAGCCATTGTTCTCTTGAACCTGAGTGAGTTAGCTGCAATACCATCAGATCATGTTATAAATTCTGTTTCATGAATGATTAATGGAAGAAAAGACCTCTATTTTTAAAACACCACTCTCTTTTCTGTCCACCAGGCTGTCCTGAATTTCACCCCAACTCCTGAGTTCAAAGCAACCCAGCTCATCATGATGGACAAGGGCTAGACTTTCAGGTTAGCAGACAGGATCGCTCTGATCTTTAGTTTTGGAACAGTGCAGGAGGCATGAAGGTATTGAGGAGGTGCAACCTACTTGTCAATGATGTATTTGATGTTGTCATGCACACTGAGGTCTGTTCGGCCTTTGTAGGGCTGCAGGTGAAACGCAACCTGTAAAGAACCAAAGGTAATGAAGTAAGGAATAAAACCATTTCTAGCAGCTTCTAAATCATGTATCATTCAAATATACAACACATACTGTATGTGCGTAATAAACTGATACATACATTGATAATGATACCGTAGTGTGCATACAAAAGCAACAAACATGTTTTTGGACACTTAAAAATGTGCTAATGTCAATGTAGTAAATGCAAGATATCAAAACAAGTGTTGTCTTTGTACTGGTGTGTCAATGATTTTTAGTAGATGTGGGAAGTCGCTTCTCTCAAGTTCATGTAGGAGTCCTAGCAGATAAATCACAGGTGTAGTTCATTAAATGAACAATGAACGTGTTCCTCTAACATTTCACAACCAGTGTTCAAATACTTATGATTTACTTTCAATAATATATATATATTTATTGGTCACACTTTATTTTAATGTCCAATTACACGACTTTTGCCTTTTACTGCTTATTAATTGTTAGTAAGGTAGTTGTTAAAGGGTTAGTTCACCTAAAAATGAAAATTCTGTCATTAATTACTCACCATCCTTTCATTCCCAAACCGCGAGACCTTCATTCATCTTCAAAACACAAATTAAGATATTTTTGATGAAATCAGAAATCTTTCTGACCCTCCATAGACAGCAATGTAACAACGCATGGTGGTAATCTAATTAATGTCGTCTAGGAGATGAATTGTTTAATAAAGTTGTTATCTTTATTGTCTTTGTGCACAAAAAGTATTCTTGTAGCTTTGTAAAATTACGGTTGAACCACTGATGTCACATGGACTATTATAACAATGTTCTTACTATGTTTCTGGGCTTGGGAGCGTTTCAATTACATTGCTGTTTATGGAGGGTCAGAAAGCTCTCGGATTTCATCACAAATATCTTATTTTGTGTTCTGAGGATGAACAAAGGTCTTTCGAGTTTGGAACAACATGAGGGTGAGTAATTACTGACAGAATTTTCATTTTTAGGTGAACTATCCCTTTAATTTTAGATATGAGGTAGGATTAATGAATCTAAAATATGGCCATGCAGAATAAGACATTAAAATATGCTTTATAAGTACTAATAAACAGCCAATATGCTAGTAATAAGCAAAAAGTTCATGGTGAAAATTGGTCCCTAAACTAAAGTTTTACCCTATTTCTTTCTACAACAGTTCTTAAGTTCACAATGCACTGGAGGTGAAGATTATCTGTGAATTACAACTTCATTACCCATTTTTCAGACATACTGAACATATTGCTGTATCCTGCAGCAACACCTTTGTAAGGTGGCTGACAGATGACTTTCTCAAAGTCCCAGAAACATAGTAACTTAAGACACAGACGTGTCATGTTGAATACTCCGAGGAGACATACCCTCTCCACTTCAGTGACAGCGACATGCACAAGGCTGATTGAACTGCAAAACCCTCAGGGCCTCGAAAGAGAAAAGCCAAGCACAAACACCCACCACTTTTCCACACCGCCAATCCGGAAGGTCTTCATAAACTGTTTCCATGGCAACCTGCATTTAGCGACACGTCTCTGTCATGGACAGTTTGACATCAGACATTTTGGACATGAACATCTACACTACACCAGTGTTTTGAGAAGGAGGTTGCTGATAATACAAATTACAGGTACTCGACACCTGGAAAGTTCCATTGTCCCTCTATTTCTTGAGGACTGACTGCCAATGTAGTCAATAACTGGTTACAACTACACTGATTGCTATAATCATGACTTTTAATGGTGGAGTCATTGCAGAAAAAGAGGATGGAAAGAAAAAAACCTCTACCCATGTTCATTGTTACTCACCTCACAAAGGTGACAAACTCATTAGATGCATAAAAAAATGATGGTGCCATTACCGTATTTACCATCATTTGTTCACTCACTTTGTTCACTGCACAGCGAATGCTACACTATAAATCTTTTTTTTTCTTCTTTCTTTAGTTTCAAAGAACTAAAGAGATTTGAATTGGATATGGCAAAAAATCTGGTTTGTGATGCCTGTCTCAACTAAGTCTCTTTCTCTGCCTTTCTAATTATTTATGCTATATGACAGGGGAACATGTTCTGCTGAATTGCGAATTTGCTTTGACACATTTTTGCAAATCAGAGGTGTCAAATTCTTGCTGAAATCTCTTATGCACTGCCATCTAACAGCCAAGCATAAAAGGTCTCTTTAAGAAATGTGTTAAACATGAAATGCAAACGAGTTTAGAATTTCTACTTCAGGATAAAATGTAGTGCTTTGATGGTTGGAAAGATTTAAACATACTCTGAAAATCTCAGAAAGACTAAAGTACTAATAAGTCCTTTTTCATTTCAATGGCTGAATGCGTCTGTACAGAATGAGGCACGGCCTTGAGCACAGTTACAAAGATACAGAGGTTGTTGTATAAGCACTGGCATGACGTCAATCCACTCATTCAGGCTATAAGCCTTGCTGTGCCCTTACATCTAAATGTGTGACACCAAGATAAAGCCTAAATGCCAAAGAAACAATTGTAAATCAATGCTACAGTACATGGTTGGTTAAGAAAGTAGACTGCACAGACAGTCTTTCTCAAAAAAGGCAAATCACAGCACATAGAATGACAAATAAATCAACAAACTAGCTGACAGCTCACCCCTAGGTCAGAGTGAAAACTCAAATGTGACATTCATGTACAGGTTCTTCAAGGTTTCTGGAAGGCAAGGTGTCTAAATCACATCTATTGACCACTGGGGTACATCAGGGTTCAGTGTTTGGCCCCTTAATTTTCTCAACATACACAACACATTAGACTCCATCATTCATGTACACCAGGGGTCACCAAGTTCGGTCCTGGAGGGCCTGTGTCCTGCAGAGTTTAGCTCCAGCCCTAATCAAACACACCTGAAGCAGCTAATCAAGGTCTTACTAGGTATACTTGAAACTTCCAGGCAGGTGTGTTGAGGCAAGTTGGAGCTAAACTCTGTAGGACACCGGCCCTCCAGGATCAAGTTTGATGACCCCTGATGTACACCATCAGACAACTTACTGCTAGCATGAATGTGCAGCCACAAGTGGAGAGTAAATTAATTGGGTATGGTTTGCCAGAACACATAAACTGTGTTAATCAGCAAGACACTTGTCTTTTAGGACACATTATCAAAAAAAAAAAAATAAGACAAATAAAAAAGGTCCTCATCGAAAGGATGTACAATAGCACCCGGGATTGTAGAAAAGCTAAGTGTTGTTGTGAGAATTGTCATCATCATTGTCAAACATAAAGCCCAGACTCTAACACTATCAATTCTGATGGGAAATGAAGCACATGCAGTGAAGAGATACGCTTCATTCCAGCCCACTGCCCAAGCCGCCACTGGGAGCATTCATGAATGAGTACAGATGACTGGTATTGCTTTCTGTTTCCAAACTAATTCAAACATTTTGTTCAAAGATTGTGCAATCTCCTTGCAATGCAGCCCCTTGTGCATTTCAAAACTTAAATTTACATCTGCGCCACAGAATACTATGCTTTGTTTACCCAAAACAGAGCAGTTGGTCAAGTCAAGGCATTTGGGAAACAGCATGGCATTTTGCACGTTACTTTACTGATAAAGGGCATACCGATGAAGCTGTTTAAAAACTAAAAGTCCCAATGTTGCGGCTAAAATTCAACCATATTCCATGACACATGGGAAGAAAACATAACTCATACACTGACAACGTGACAGTAATCACAGGCATGGTGTTACAGACGTGCTTCTCTAGACACCAGGGGATTCTGGGGTTATAAAATATGATGGACAAAGAGGCCCAGTAACATCTCTGAGTCTGAGCTCCTCTCATCAGGCAGAAATGGTGAACACAGCTATAGGCAGTAAACACAGAGACTTATGCAACCACTAATGAGCTCAAGAAATTACAGTCAGTGGCTCATCCACAAAAGCACAAACAATTCAGCTGTTGCAGCAAAACTGAAAACCTTTTTAGTGCCTACCTACTATTTTTAGTAGCTCATATCTTGTTGAGTTTTAAATAGATTGTTCAAGGAATGATCATTATGTAAAATCATATTTACTTTGTTTAATGAAACTGATAAGATACAAAATAAGATATAATATCAGGGTTATCTCCTGACATTCATATGCAATATGGGTGTTGTAATGTGAAAACTGCAATACAGAACAGAAGTCTTAATACAAGGTCTTATAACATAGGCTATATATTTGTTATTTTAACATGGAAGTCATGTTTACCACTCAGGGTGAATACCTTTAGAATAACATGCACTGACTTTAAGGTATCAGGTAAGGGTCACTAAATTGTCATGAAATGACATATCCACATAAAGCTCAGATATACTGCACCTTCACTCACAGAAAAAGAAAAAAAGTGCAAAAACGGGTATAATTATAGGTACAACAGCTGGTCACTGGTGCATCTTAAAGGAACATCTTTGTATCTAAAGGTTCATAAAATATTCACTTAAGGGTACTACTTGAAGGCAGGGGTTTGCAAACACCTAGGGGATTGTGAGGGAAATGAGTCTGCAGTTAATCAATAAACCTGAAATAGCTATATATCTTAAAAACACTATGATATAAAGCAGCAGCTATATAGTTGCTATAAAAGTTGCTATATATTTGCACTGCATGTTTCAGAGTGAAGTGCAGCACTGTTCATTTACACACAGGCAGCTTGAAATACTGTGTTTTCAGAGCAGCTTGGTTTACTGTAAATGCTGCTCTGACAAACTCACCTTTGCAAGTGCATGTTCACTTTATTTACATTCACACATAATTGGCAACTTTTTATGGACTGACATTTACAGAATTTTACCAAAATTCCACCAAAATAAAAGCTTGAGGATCTGACATGTTAAAAGCATGCGGGTGTAAACACTGGGAAATGTGGAACTAAGACAAAAATGTGTATTGTCCCTCGCTGGTTTGTTCTTGTAAAGAGTGAAGCCAAGTTTAAACACACTGTTTCCATTAGCAGTAGAGTCTTTGTGCTTTGTGTTTGGATTTCCTAACAGTAAGAATATGAATATATATATATATATATATATATATATATATATATATATGTACACACACACACACACACATACACACATTATATATATATATATATATATATATATATATATATATAAATCACAGCATGCTGATATACAGCCATATCTCACGTCTACGAGAGTGATATTGCGTTTAATAGTCCGATGACACGAGTGTGTAAATAAATTAGGAACAGCATTTTGGTAACCAAAATCCCTCTTTAGTGCAGAATTACTTCCTGTTCTACAGAACTACTTCCAGTTTAACAGCTGAGCCCAAGCCTCCATTACTAATTCGAAAACGTCACTTTAGAACTAGTAACGAAGGAACGTTGAGTTGCTCCATTAAAAGCTTATTATATTACTGTATTAAAGCAGTGTAATATGTGGAGTAGAGTATTATGAAAGAAAGACTGACTGAGCGATAGTGATTACCTGCATATGATCCAGCATTCATTCTTCAGATCAATCTCATATTCTCAATAAAATATTAGTTTAATTGTCTGATAGGCTCGTATTATCCTTTCATCTGTTTAGGGTGATTTGATGACAGCGCTGGTCAGTGCATTTGTTGGTTATGTCTTTACAAGCTGTTGTTAAAAGTAAAAATAACTTCCGTTTACGTTTTTCCAATATAAAGTCTTTACTGCTGACTCGTCATTATAGTGGATTTGGGCGTCCGCCATGACACTCGCTGTGAGAAATATGGCAACTTCGGCAAGCGGAGTGATACACACGGTGAAATGGCTGTTGGAGTTCTGTTGGCCTCTAATATCAACACTCTTATTTGCCAATCAGATTTGAGTACCAGAAAGAACTGTTGTGTGTGTGTGTGTATGTATGTATATATATATATATATATATATATATATATATATATATATATATATATATATATATATATATATATATATATATATATATATGCACATTCACATTCTATTCTGGCAGCGTTTAAAACATAACAATAAATCAGAATAAAACTCCATAAACCAAGTGTTTTGTGTAAGCAGATAAGTTTGATGGATCTCTCACCAGTTACCTTGATACTGTGTCTATGGGCAGCGTCCATTACAGCTGGCACTAGATCCTCTGTGGGTTTGCCATGTTCATCTGCCACACCGGGCGGGTACCAGGACAGGACCACCACACCTGGCATCAAAAGTGGAAATACATTGCTCTACAAGCAATATTTGGTCTCTTTTAAAGTTTTTAAAGATGAACGACCATCTACATTGTACTATAATAGCCAAAGAAACATAAATATAATAAATGACAAGCACAATTCATCAAATTGTGTCTTGGCCGTAAAACCTGCAGCTGCAGCTTCGATTTGCGCCATGTGGGATTCAATGACATCTGGATCTCTGGAGCTGTAGGGTCCCAGTTCAGGGTAATAACTGGACGCAATGTCATCTGGAGGATTGTGCCGTCCTTTAGGGTGACTGGAAGCTATTTTGGGGTCCCAGTGCGGCACCAGTACATGGTCCCAGTGTATATAACTACCGTCCATCTGTGTCGAGCCATACCATAAATAATAGAAGATGTGAATGTCATAGAATATGCTGTGGTCGGGACCAGAGTTGGAGAATACTATCTTAGTGTCACTGCCCACACCACCATTCTGACCCACTGATTCATCTATGTGATTGGGTCTCTGGTCCATTCGCTCTCCAACCAAAGGCATCAACTCCATACCTGGAGCAAGATCCGAGAAGCCATCAGTGGGTTTGAGGGTTCGTAGGCCCATCATAGTACCAAAAATAAACAAGGTGAACAATAGAAGAGCCACACACGCTTTCCTGCGTAACCTGTTCATGGTTGCTGTCCGTGGTGCTGGAAACAGCAGTTCACACAGAGGTTAGTACGACCGAGGCCTCCAAAAGTGGGATGTCAAATGCTTGTGTTCCATTTCCAATTCCAGTCTGCCCTCTATCAGACTTGCATTTGGCACTCTGGATTGGTTGCTTGGTCCTTGTCAGCAAGCCATTATCTTCATTACATTAACAAACTGTAAAAAAATTTGGAAAAGGTGCTTTGATAAATTTCTGAACATGCAACGAAGATACTAAGCTGACAAACCAGCCTGCATTATTTATCACGGAATATTCATAACCTGAGAGAGCATGCTATATTTCTAACTCAACATTGCATAGATGTGTTTTTGTTAAGTCGCACACGCCCGTTTGAATTCGACAGAAAAGCGTCCATGCAATCATGCATTTATCACATGCACCAGTACATCCGTCTCCATCGCTTCATTTGCGCTGCTCCCCACTGGCAAACTGAACGCCGTCTTCTCTCTCGTGCTCTCCCACGCGTGGATGTTTATTCTAATCCTTTTGCGCAGTATAAAACACTTTCACATCAGATGCACTGGCTTTGTGAAAGCATCGGCTGATTTCTGTGCCTCTGTCGCCAGTGTGCTGATGATAAATCATCTCTTGTTACTGGAAGGTGGAGTCTCATGGGTTTGTCACCATGCACGCATGCTCAAACAAGGACACTGGCTGTGTTCGCAATGGCGTGATGCTGGCTGCATACTGAGCAGTAAATATTGAATACGGCATACTATTTATTTATTTTTTTTTTTTAAAGAGTAGAATGTAAAATAATGCTTGTTATGCAACGATATGCATTTCAATCAGTAGTATGTAATACATTTGTTACCTCTTAATGTTTGTATACTTGATTCTAGCTATCATCTCTAAAAAGGCAAAATAACCATATTTATTAATAAAAATGCAATATGAAGTGAAAACGTTGGATACTTCACACACACAAAAAAATGCACCTGGTATTACTGCTAGAACATTAATCAAAATGGACAAATAAAAGCTTATTGCTCAGAATACTACTGCTTGCTGTATTTTAGTATATACTAAATACTATCCACCGTATCCCTAACCCTAACAGTATCCGAAACGAACAAACATTTCAAACATTGCTTTCACATGATGACTGTACATTTTTACACTGGTGCTTAACAGATTAGAACCATTCCTTTTATCATGTGAAATTAGAAACACATTAGCCTGATCACTCAGTGGGTGTTTTATACTCATTATAATTATAGATAGGGTGATCCATCCTCTTTTTCTCAGTCATGTCCTCTTTTTCAGACCTTAAAAAGGCCTCCAGTCAGAATTGACTGTATATTGCTAAATTGTCTGGGTTTTGACTTTTCTATTGACATTCTTTTTGCTATGGGGTGGTTCTATATACCACCCTATCCCGCCGCCCAAAGCCAGTGTCCTAATTTTTGAAAAGCACAATATGGTCACCCTATTTATAGAAAATATAACTATCACAATAACGCCATGAATCTATATTTCTGAAGTCTGAACTCCTCCCCCACGTCCACAACCCCGCCCACATTTGCGAAATCTCCGCCCCTTAACCACAGTCCCGCCCACACAGGCTATAGCTCACAGAAATTACAGTAGGCTTCATTGAGTGCAGAATCATATCTGTTATCTTCCGTTTGAAACGTTGTTTGATCACATTTAATGTCCTGCGACGACATCTAGTGGAGAATAATGCATCGAGAGGCTCTTTCTGAGTGAATTCACAGAGCGCTTCAGTCCAGTGCCCGGTTGCAGAAAGCACCTTAAGTGTAATTTTCCCTTAAGATCGCCCTTAAGTTTCCCTTACAATTATAAGGGCGTTGCATAAAATATCCCTTAAATGACACTTAAGGGTTTCTTTAGGTGAAACGTCATAAACCCTTAGAATTTCTCTTAAGTATCCCTTAAAGCCCATTAAGTGTTGCATAAAGCCCCTTCACCTTCATTTTCCTAAGTATAACATAAGGTATGGAAAATGTCCCCTTAAGTGTCACACAGCGAGCAGATTCAATATTCTACAAGACACAATCGGCCGCTTTATAACAGATTTTAATTTAGGCATTTATTCACATTAATCAAATTACATACAGCTAATAGCTCAAACGTGAGTCAAACACTATAGAATACCCAAGACATGTCACTGGTATATTTTTAAATGGGGGAAAAATGCAACGCTCAATATGGCTGCTCAATCACAGGAAGCCCCGCCTTCTGAATTAAAGAGCCAATCGCTAATCGGTAAAGTCATCGCGTCACTGCAGCTGCCGTAACAGTCGGCATTCTGTGACGTGCGCTGAGGACTAGGAGGATCTAGCCTGAAAAAAAATTGCTTTTTACAACCCTATTTGAACAAAAGAAACAACATTTATGATACAGTTGTTGACAGATTTCTTTGGTGATTTCAAATATGAAATTTAATCGTAAGCTTAGTGAACAGTTTGGGAGAATTTGATGTTTCCCAATTCAAAGAGATAGGAGCTGCACCTGCATGCCCGAGAGGCGTTTCAAAGATGGCCGCCGAGTGACATGACTTGTCTTAAAGAGACTGCGTGAGTGCATATTTATATTCTATAATATTTTATTCCTGTATTTTCCTGCATATTACCTGGAGATGACTTGAATAACACGCATAAACCATATATTGTCGCAATCGTGTGTTTATTGTGTTTACATTTCTGCTTTTTATTCAGCTTAGCTGATACTTCTTCAGCTTAGAAGATACTTCTGTGAGTCCGGATTGGACTTTCAGCGCGACAGCGCCCTCCGGCTTCGAGTATGAATGAACATACACTGGAGCGTTTAGCGCTTCCTAATGTTCACATCGCCTCGTTTTGGATACGAATAAAATTACTATCTTGTCTCTTTGCATTTAAATATAGATTTATTCACATTAGTCCCTGAAAATGTTATGTTTCTGTGAAAACGTATCCATGGCAACAGTAGATTTTTTTAAGGCAAAACCTGGGTCGCTGTCGTGAAATACTTAACGGTTTCCCTTAACTAAGGGAATGGTTTAAGTGATTGTATGCAACACCCTTAAGTCATTCCCTTAGGTAAGGGGAAATCACACCTTAAGTGTCATATTTAAGGGAAAAACTTAAGGTGCTTTATGCAACCGGGCACAGTCCTTTAGAACAGGGGTGTTCAATCTTTTAGGTGCCGCGGACCCCCAAATATGATCATCATTGTGCGAGGTACCCCCATCCTTGTAAATGTAAAATACATTTATATAGTTTCTTGTATAAATACCCAATTTACACTGCAAAAATTTCATATTATAAGCAAGTCAAAAACATTAATTGGCAAATAATTAGTTTCCATTAAATTACATTTTTTTTACTAAAAGTATTATTTAAAATTTATTTAAAGAACTGTATTTATTTATGTATCTTTGTAATCTACATTTTAGAATTTATTTTAATATATTTTGTATTTATTTCTTTGTTTTAATTTTTACTCATTGATTTTAATACATTTATGGATAATTTATTTTTTAATTCTTATTTAATCATATTTTTGTGGTAATTCTTTTATAATTATTATAATTATATATAATATAATTATATATATTAAAATGTATAATAATAATAATAATAATAATAATAATAATAATATCATTTTTACATTTATTTTATTTATTTATTTATTTATTTTTTACATTTTTTTATGATTTTTCTCCAAACATTTTCAAGGACCCCTTAGCACTTCCTTGGGGCCCCCTGGGGGTCCCCGGACCCCAGTTTGAAAACCCCTGCTTTAGAAGATCCAGTCCGTCTGTCAGTCTCTTGATTTCCACGATGGTTTGGTAGATGAAACGTCTTCGAATACCTTAGATAATCTAAAAAAATGAGATCACAGTAATCCATTTAATGTGAGAACAGAAAATTTTAATTATGATAAAAAAATAAATAAATAAAATAAAAATAGATGGCGCAAAATTCAGTTCATGATGAGGACAGATTTTGTCATACTGTAAAACATCGTAATGTGAGAATCGGTGAGAAATTAGGCCAGAAAGCCCTGAATCAGTACACATGAGTGTTTTTGTGTTTTCTATATATCTATATGGTCTAACTTTTTTGTTTTAAAAGAGCACTCCACTTTTTTTGAAAATAGGCTCATTTTACAACTCCCCAAGATTTAAAAAGTTGAGTTCTACCGTTTTTGAATCCATTCAGCCGATCTCCGGGTCTGGCGGTAGCACTTTTAGCTTAGCTTAGCATAGTTCATTGAATCGGATTAGACCATTAGCATCTCGCTCAAAAATGACCAAAGAGTTTCGATAATTTTCCTATTTAAAGCTTGACTCTTCTGTAGTTACATCATGTACTAAGACCGACGGAAAATGAAAAGTTGTGATTTTCTAGGCAGATATGGCTAGGAACTATCCTCTCATTCCAGCGTGATTATCAAGGAACTTTGCTGCCGTACCATGCGTTCAGCAGACGCAATGATATTATGCAGCGCCTGAAAGTAGTCCCCAGCTATATCATAACTAGTTACTTAGCTGGGGACTACTTTCAGGCGCTGTGTAATATCATTGAGCCTGCTGCACCCACGTAATATCAAAAAAGTGGAGTGTTCCTTTAACACCTGTAACTCACTTTTTTGTGTGCTATTTATCTCAAACTTTGAAGTAATGTATTTTCTGTCTTTCTTTCTTTCTTTCTTTCTTTCTTTCTTTCTTTTTTATTTATTTTTAATTAATTAATTAATTAATTAATTATTATTATTATTATTATTATTATTTTTTTTTTTTTTTTTTTTTGCATTTAAACAAAAATACAGTTGAAGTCAATGAGGTCCATAAGCTGTTTGGTTACGCACATTCTTCAAAATATCTTATCTTATGTTCAGCAGAAGAAAGGAAATCATACAGGTCTGGAACGGCTTGAGAGTGAGTACATTATGACAATTTAAATTTTTGCAAGAACTATCCCATTAAATGTTTTGACAAACATAAATGGATTTTGAGGCATTCATTTTGGTATGTACAACTCAACAACCACTTTTTTTGTCATATTCAGAGGTTATAGTTATTTGTTGTTGTGATATTTACAAAGCCACTGAATTATTTAGACTGCATGGGTGGAGGCAATAAACTCAAAATATCACACATTCTTTTTTGTACTTGGATTGGAAGCTGTTTTCATTTTATTCAGGGAGGTGGAGCATTGAGCACAATAAACCAATCTGATTTCATCTGTCCTCCCCCTCAGAGTGCTGGAGATGGTACAGTCTGCTTCCGAACGCTGCGTGAACTGTTCAAGACACTAACACCACACGCAAACACACTGAAGATGCCCTGATACACACCTGCTCTGCCCGAGACAAACATGATGAACGCAGAAATGAAAACCATCCTGCTGTAGGGCTGCTCATTATTGGTAAGTGAAGCTTTTATCTAGAATACTGAAGTCTTAATATTGGCCAGTATTATAGATCAGCATTTAACCTGAGAATAAAAAAAACACATCAGATTTCACTCTCTATGTTTTTTAAATATTATATTTTAATATACATTTTTTTGTTAATTTGACTATGAAAAGTCATGCATGTGAAGATATTACAGAAATGATATATTATAGCATATTACAAATACAATATATTATAAATATTACAGCAGTTGTAAATCCAGTTGACATTTGCTTATTAGTGCAGTTTTGAAATATAGATACTTTAACATGCTTGCTGTGTTTGAGAGTAAATGTTGTAATATTGTAGAAGCCACTGAGTCTGAATATAATATGGAAATATTTACTTATTGTTCTGAGGACAGTCTTAAGTCTGATTTCTCTCAGAGGTTAGTCTGACAAATGACAGCATCAGGAACATTAAACATGATCAGTAATAAAAATTAATTATCTTGAAAATGATACATCAATTCAGATCTTTAATGAGTAGCAATAATAGTGTATATTTGGCCCAAAACATAGCATAAGCTTCTTTTCCTCATAACATCAGCTATGATCCATGTGTTTTGTTTTGGCAGGAAGCTTTAGAAATATGCTATATATGTATGTATGTATATATATATATATATATATATATATATATATATATATGTATATGTATATATATATATATATATATATATATATATATATATATATATAGTGTGTATGTATGTATGTATGTATGTATGTGTATATATATATATATATATATATATATATATATATATATATATATATATATAGTGTGTATGTATGTATGTATGTATGTGTATATATATATATATATATATATATATATATATATATTTTTTTTTTTTTTTTTTTTTTTTTAAGAAGAGTCAGGTACATTTTATTAGAAATGGAGTAAAGAAGTAAATATAAACACTGCATAGTATTATAAGTATGAAAAAAGTGCTGATAAAATATAAAACTATTAAAACTATACCATTATAAAGTGCTGAAAAGTTCAAGAAAAAATTAAAAAGGTGGTTTGGGCTGTGTTGTAACATTTCCTTTAACTTTGCACTGTTTATCACAAACACTAATACAATATTCCCATATTTATCTGCATCTAATTGCAGTAATGTGCTACTTATCCCATAACTGTTAATTTTGTGTCGAGTAAAAAACCTGCTGTTGTTACAACCTACCTCCCAATTTCTGCCTCAACAGGTTGTTGGACACACATAGTGATTTCAGTCCTAGATTATTTCTAATTGTGTTGACTGCTGGTCTTATAACACTCCCTCCTTAATGAGAGTCATACTGCAAAATTTAAATAACAAATTTACAGCCGTGCAACAGTTTAGAAATATCTCTGCCAGTGTCCAGCAGATTCAGAGAGGACTTCATCATCATAAAGCAGTCAGACAAGCCTCCTCAGAGCTGCTGTTCTCGTTCTGGAGCGATCTCTTTACCCGAGTGAGTCACCGCAGAGCAGAATAAGTATCTCATCATGCTTGTCTCTTTACCCCCTGCCTGGTGTTCTAGGACATGCAGCTATTATGCTGTGCAGCGGAGAAGAGCAAGGGATGCATAAATGTGCTGTTGGTACTTTTGATTCCCAGCAACATGTGGTTGTTGTGTAAGATGTCTCAGTGTGGTATTCTGGGTAATTCAGCACAGTCAGCCCACGCTTTTCCTGGCTTTGTGAGATGCTTGGAGTCGTACTGTGTTTGCTGCCTCTTTGTGTTCACCTTGACAAGACATTTAATAATCTTCCAGCTTCTCTCCTTCTCCTTCAATCTGAAGCCTCACGCTATCTTAAAGACCACAGCTGGCTGAATGTATTGTTTTTATTGGCTTTTTGTTGAAAGTGTGCAACAAACATATTAGGCATCCTAGATTTTTATATTTTCTGAAGAATCTGTGTGTAGTGTTTCCCTGCGAAAAAGTTGTTGCTACAATGGTTATCAGGGCTAATGTGTTCTTTTTGGTTGTTTACTGGCTTAAGTCTAAGGCTCTGTGATATCCTAGATATGACCTGGGTCCTTCCATCAGTAAAAAGCTTTTTCCCACATTTTATCATCTGCCAGATAAATATTTTCAGATTGCTTAGAAAAGTATACAGAGCCCCGCACATTACATGCAGGGAGAAAAAAAAAAAAAAAAAATTGTTCCTCCAATTTAAGGGAACAGCGTAGCCACAATTCACCTAAAACAAGGGAACAAAGTAATCAGAGGTATGCAAAATGTAACTAAAAATAGGAAATTAATACGTTGTGGGAATTAGTTCTTAATGTCATGTTCAAGGCTCCGTAGAAAAGCAATAGCATACAGTACAAGTCGCTCAGTTTTGTCATGGGTCTGAGTAATACTTAGGATGAAGGAGTTTGGAAAAACTCAAATCTAGTAATAACAAGCACTAAAAGTGTTTTGTGTTGTTCAATCATGAGTCTTCTAGCATTTCTTAACTGTGATGATGTAAACTTGATCACAAAGACTGGCTGCACACATACACAGTATTATATGCTTGCACATTTACACATTTATAATTGAATACACACATTACACACAAACTGTTTAGGGGTTTCTCAGTGGCACAGGAAGAAACACTCTCTCTCTTCCCTTTAATTATACTGTCAAGAAGGATGTTTCTACAGGGACAGAAAGCCTTTTTTAATCCACTAAAACTCCAGCCATAGATCAATGGGTTCCTTTTAGTATATTACACAAGATAAGATTTACTGAGTTACAGACAGGGTTGTCGACAGTAGTGCTCTACTGCCATGACTGATGCCAGTATTGATGTCTGGCCAATAATCAACACAATGCAGATGATATAAGAGGACATAAGATGTACAAAATTGCTTACTTTAAATAAACACTTATTTTACACAGTATTTGCTCAAAATTTGGAACACTAGACAGAATGGTCATTTATGTTAACCAGGCCATTGGACACAATTGTGAGTCAATGGCAGTAATCAAAAATGACAAATGAATCCGTATTAATATATTACCAGCCCTTATTTTAGCAAATTAATAAAACTAATATAGTATATAATATAATATAATATAATATAGTTTAAAACAGTATACTTAAGTGCAAACTGACTCATGTGTATGTAAGTGCATGTTAATTAAATGAGAATGTATTTTAGTTTGTATTTAATATAAGTTAAATATTAGTTATTTAACTTAGGTTAGTTAAATATAAGCTAAATAAGTAAATATAACTATATAAGTAAATTTAAGTTAAATACAAGCATATTAATTGCAAATTGAATTTAGAGTGCTTTTTGACCCACTTAAGTAGGACTTTATAAAATATATCTATGCAATTTCATGATTACTTCTATTGTCTCTGAAATATGGTTAAAGTGAATTGCTGAATGCACTGACAAGCATTTATTGTAAACTAAAATATAATTTAATGTAATTTCTACTGAAACTTGTATGTCTTGTATTTAAATATATTTGCAATTATGAATTTGTAATGATTAAGTTGCAATTTTGTACATTTAAATATATTAACTTTAAATGCAAAACTGAACGACACTATAAGTTAAAATGTTAATCAAGTACTTTACATTCGCTTCAGTATCAACACATCAAAATAAGTGTACTTTAAAATGACAAAATATTAAAATTTTTAATGATTAAATAATTAAAAATGATTTAAAATGTACTTTAAAATAAAATGTTTAATACGACATTATTACACAGAGCACTTTTTAAAAGTGAACTTAAGTGTGTTAAGAAACATAATTATGAAAATAATGTCTCTTTAACAGGTACACTTACTGCAAGTACAGTTTTTTTAAACATACTTTCAAAATTTGAAGTACACCACAAGTGCACATTCAATACAGTTAAGCATGCTTCTTTTTGACAATGGCTATTTTTTTATACAAAACTTACAAAAACGGACCACGTGAGGTATCTTTCACTTTTTTTTTAAAGCGGATAAATAAATAAATAAATAAATAAATATTTTTATTTTAGGGTGAAATATGACATGAAAATGTTCTTAAAAAGCTTTAGAGACTGAAATGTTGATGTTGGTTTGCTAACACTAGCATGCAGTGCATTTCCCATCATTCTTCAGAATGCCTCTGGCATGACTGTATGACTGTACCCTATGCCTTACGTGTTTGGGATGTGTGCGGTGCAGTTTTTTCCCTATCCATCAGTCCATCCAATCTTTGTATTTAAACCTTTTTGCTCATTAAAAAAAGATGCTCAGACTGTGACAAACAGATTTATGCTCTGAAATGGCAAAGTGTGTGTTGCGTTTGGACTGGCCATTTGAAGACATTTCTGCATTTTTTGGTTTCTTTTAGCTTGGATCAGTAAAGCGACCACCCAGTGCACACACTAGAGAGAGTGCAGTTTATTATGGCTTGTATGGTCTATTATTTGTTTATACTACCCAAGAAATTAACACCCTAAATATTGGGCTCAACAAGAATTACCAGAAAGAACAAATTCTTGAACACTTGCAAGGCTTTATTTCCTCAGAGATACTCTTATCAAACAACAGATGCAAGTTTACAAGATAAAGAGTATTAGAGGCGTGAATATTTGATGTATCTTTTCTTTATACCAAGGATTACATTCTCTGTATTCAGACTTCAAAGAGGAAATCCTTTAGGGTTTGTGATGATTGTGTTAATGTGTGTGTGTGTGTGTGTGTGTGTGTGTGTGTGTGTGTGTGTGTGTTTGTGTTCTGTTTGGAGATCTAGCAGCATAAACGGCTTGAAAGAGTGAAGTGGCAGGCTGTGTAGAGATTCATTTGAGATGTGCTGGTATTTAGTGTCTCATTCACTGTGCAGAGCAGAAGTCTTCAGCCCTGTTTACACCTGGTCTTAAGATGCGCTTTGGGCGATCGGATCACAAGCAGAAGAGGGAGACACATTCCCATTCACACCGTCTGTACACTTTTGACCACTTCTGTCCTGATTTCTGTTGAGCGGAGGGTCTATGGGCCAGTGTATGTGGGCTTTTTCTGATCTTTCATCCCTTGTTTCCATTTCGGTTTTTTTCATTCACTCTCACTTTAACCTGTGTATGCGTGAGTGTATGTTTGTGCTTGTTTATGTGTTTGTGTTTTAGTTTAATAAAAACTTTTGTGCAGTGCAACCATGTGAGTCGAGCTCTTATGTGTTTGATTAATGTATTCATAACAGGGCTCAAGGCTCTGTTAGCCGAGGTTAACCTCTGCCTTCAGAAATTGTTTTGAGCTAAAAGTTTTGCCAGACAAACAACATTAAACTTTTACAGCAATGCAAAATGAGAGAGGATATTCATGGGGGTAAATCAAATGTACAAGGAAAATTTATGTTAAGAAGAACAACTTTGTGGCGATGTAAATTTAAAGTGCAGAGAGAAAATTATTTGATTTTTTAAGTACGAATGACAAACATGAGAATGACTTGTTTTAGAAAAAATAATAAAAAATTCACACTGAACATTGTGTTTCTTTCACCTTCCGGCACTTTTGCTCACACTTGATTAATAGTATATAATAATTTGTATGTAATTGCCAATTACAATTAATATCCCTGGACATACAGCATATATGTGACCCTGGACCAGTCATAAGGGTCAATTTTTTGAAATTGAGATTTATACATCATCTGAAAGCTGAATAAATAAGCTTTCCATTGATGTATAGGACAATATTTGACTGAGAACTATTTGAAAATCTAGAACCTGAGGGTGCAAAAAAATCTAAATATTGAGAAAATCACTTTTAAAGTTGTCCAAATGAAGTTCTTAGCAATGCATATAATCAGAAATTAAGTTTTGATATATTTATGGTAGTAAATTTACAAAATATCTTCATGGAACATGATCTTTACTTAATATCCTTATGATTTTTGGCATAAAGGAAAAATCAGTCATTTTGACCCATTCAATGTATTGTTGGCTATTGCTACAAATATAACCATGCTACTTATGACTGGTTTTGTGGTCCAAGGTCACATATGTCGTTACACCAGTGGATGGTGTAACGACATCAAGTGACTGTCTTTATGAGTGAATCACTGAATCATTCAGTCAACCAATTCATTCAAAACACTGATTCATTCAGTGAACCCTTCTGTTAACCGATTAATTAAACCATGGTTTTATTCAGGAATGAATCAAGTGACTGGCTGCTTCCAAAAATGGATACTCTCTGAATAAGTACTTCTTTTGTATAATAGTTGTGTATTATTTATGCATACTTCTGTGTAGACATACCACTGTTTTTACATACAATTTTTTTTGCCTGCTATATAGTAAGGCAGCGGGCGTATTCGGATGCAATCACTGTATTTATGAGTGAATCATTGAAACATTTAGTCAACCAATTTATTAAAAATATTGATTCAATCTGAAAAGAAACAACCGTCTTTGAGTAAATAACTGAATCATTTAGTTAATCGGTTCATTCAAAATACAGGCTGCATCGGAAATCACATACTTACCTACTATATACAGGTGCATCTCAATAAATTAGAATGTCGTGGAAAAGTTCATTTATTTCAGTAATTCAACTCAAATTGTGAAACTCGTGTATTAAATCAATTCAATGCACACAGACTGAAGTAGTTTAAGCCTTTGGTTCTTTTAATTGTGATGATTTTGGCTCACATTTAACAAAAACCCACCAATTCACTATCTCAACAAATTAGAATACTTCATAAGACCAAAAAAAACCCCACTTTTTTAGTGAATTGTTGGCCTTCTGGAAAGTATGTTCATTTACTGTGTATGTACTCAATACTTGGTAGGGGCTCCTTTTGCTTTAATTACTGCCTCAGTTCAGCGTGGCATGGAGGTGATCAGTTTGTGGCACTGCTGAGGTGGTATGGAAGCCCAGGTTTCTTTGACAGTGGCCTTCAGCTCATCTGCATTTTTTTGGTCTCTTGTTTCTCATTTTCCTCTTGACAATACCCCATAGATTCTCTATGGGGTTCAGGTCTGGTGAGTTTGCTGGCCAGTCAAGCACACCAACACCATGGTCATTTAACCAACTTTTGGTGCTTTTGGCAGTGTGGGCAGGTGCCAAATCCTGCTGGAAAATGAAATCAGCATCTTTAAAAAGCTGGTCAGCAGAAGGAAGCATGAAGTGCTCCAAAATTTCTTGGTAAACGGGTGCAGTGACTTTGGTTTTCAAAAAACACAATGGACCAACACCAGCAGATGACATTGCACCCCAAATCATCACAGACTGTGGAAACTTAACACTGGACTTCAAGCAGCTTGGGCTATGAGCTTCTCCACCCTTCCTCCACACTCTAGGACCTTGGTTTCCAAATGAAATTCAAAACTTGCTCTCATCTGAAAAGAGGACTTTGGACCACTGGGCAACAGTCCAGTTCTTCTTCTCCTTAGCCCAGGTAAGACCCCTCTGACATTGTCAAGTCAAGTCAAGTCACCTTTATTTATATAGTGCTTTTAACAATACAAATTGTGTCAAAGCACTTAACAGTATCAAATTGGAGGATAGAGTGTCAGTAATGTATAATAATAAGATTAAACACTCAATTTTCAGTTAAAGGCATTTCATTATTGAATTCAGAGATGTCATTGTCTAGCTCAGTTTAGTTTAAATAGTATATATGAAATCAAATTGATGATAATCGTTAGAAATTAAGTGTCCCCATATAGTTGTCTGTGGTTCAGGAGTGGCTTAACAAGAGGAATACGACAACTGTAGCCAAATTCCTTGACACGTCTGTGTGTGGTGGCTCTTGATGCCTTGACCCCAGCCTCAGTCCATTCCTTGTGAAGTTCACCCAAATTCTTGAATCGATTTTGCTGGACAGTCCTCATAAGGCTGCGGTTCTCTCGGTTGGTTGTGCATCTTTTTCTTCCACACTTTTTCCTTGCACTCAACTGTAGCAAATTAGCTCAAAAAGGGAATTGTATATAAATAATTACAATTAATTATGATTAATTACAATTATTTATATCGGCTGACAGTAACAGCTGTTGCAGAGTTAAATTGCCATCGGCTGATCTGTTCGTCCAGCGAACATTCAGTGTAAATTCATATCAACTCTAAGAAACGATATTTCCGTGGCCACAGAAAATACCTTCCTTTTAATGCATTAGAGCATGTAGCAAGGGTCAAAATCGTAAAGGGACAATTATTTGCAAGGCAGAATCAGAAACTCATGTAATTTGTGCTCAAGAGTTTTATTAACTAAACGCTAACACACATAACTAATCTAAACAAACAACGAATTACACTCACGCATACATACAAAGTGGAGCTAACATGGATGAATGAAGCCATTAGAGAAAATAGAGAATGTAGTTATGGAAATAGTCATTTAACCACCTGAGTAAAACAATCAGCGCCATTTATAACGGGGTCTATAACTTATACTAAACCTCTGTTTCGTTTAGTTAAATGTACTATACTTGCACTTCCTTTGTCGTGACGGAATGCGTTCTTGGATGAAAAGTATTGATGGTTTCAAGGTTTTTGACTTGCGATCACGTTCTTCTGGGTTGAAGAGTGATGAATTCCAAAGATATTCTGACTCGATGGTGATTGGGAGTTTCTTCCCAGGTGAAAAGTGAAGAAGAGTTAAGAGACATCAGCTAAGATCCAAGAATCTTTGTTTGAATGGAAAGACAAGGCCGTAAAGCCTGGCACAAAAACTTAATGGTCCAGAAGAGTTCTAGCTCACATCTTCCTCATCCTCTTAGGAGTCCCTCACGGAGCAATCAGAAGATAGCAGAAGAGCTTTTTGCAGAACAAGTTTTTGCAGAAGAGAGGTTTTTTTTAGAAGAGAGGGCCGGACCTGTGAGTGAGACCTTTATCTGGTATAGAGGTCACACCTCTGGGAAGTCAAGAGCCAATGGTCTCCAGTCTCTTTGGAGGGAAGGTTTTACGACTCTTTGTCTCTGAGCATGGTCATTTGTATGGGGTTGGATTTAATAGTTGATGTACAACTATTAAAGATTCTTAGAACACTAATATGTTGCATAGGTATCAACATGTAATATACACTGTCATTTAGATCATCCGAAGACGAATTGATAGAGATCAAACATGATATAAGTGAGGTAATATTATCTAGTGATCTATCATAAGCATGCATAAAACAGGATACAGTACAAAAGACAATATACACGAACAGTAACAATATACACAATGACCTGAGGATGTGTGTATGTATTCAAAGAAAGGTTTTTCAATGAATTAATTAGAGAAGAGTCCATTCTTATGTGCCTTAATGTCTCTTTCCTAAGGGAAAATTAGGTGAGTGTTGCTCGGCCGGCATTCCTCAGAGCAATAAAACTAGTGTTATCAGGTTGGTTGCTATGGAACCAGGGGCCTGGAGTCATCACAGACATACCGGCACTCAGAATGTGTGTTGGGTGAGGGGTCTGTGATTATTTGTTAATCTAATAACTAATTTGATTTGTTAAATCTGATGAACGAATGTGTGTCTGATTGGTCCAAATGCTACACAACCTTCTGTTAACATGCTTGGATACAGCACTCTGTGAACAGTCAGTTTCTTTGGCAATGAATGTTTGTGGCTTACCCTCCTTGTGAAGGGTGTCAATGATTGTCTTCTGGACAACTGTCAGATCAGCAGTCTTCCCCATGATTGTGTAGCCTAGTGAACCAAACTGAGAGACCATTTTGAAGGCTCAGGAAACCTTTGCAGGTGTTTTGAGTTGATTAGCTGATTGGCATGTCACCATATTCTAATTTGTTGAGATTTGTTGAGATAGTGAATTGGTGGGTTTTTGTTAAATGTGAGCCAAAATCATCACAATTAAAAGAACCAAAGACTTAAACTACTTCAGTCTGTGTGCAATGAATTTATTTAATACACGAGTTTCACAATTTGAGTTGAATTACTGAAATAAATTAACTTTTCCACGACATTCTAATTTATTGAGATACACTTGTATTAGGTGAAAAACAGTATGTGTAAAGAGTAGTATGTCTGAATTTACAGTTGAAGTCCCTTTAACAAGCTGATCTTGCTACTGAATGCATTAATGCATTATTTTCTGTGGTGACGAAAATAATATTTCTTATAGTTGATATGAAATTACACTGAATGTTCACTAGACAAACAGGTTAGTTGATTATAATATTGATTCTGCTCTTTGAGCTAATTTGCTACAACCTTGACATGGAATCTACTTATAGTTAATACTGCACTGGGCATGCAAGTTAAATATTGATAACATCATTTAATACCATATAATTAATATATTATTAAACAGTGTACTTAGCTTGAAAGGTGTTAGCATGAGACAGTTGGAATGCAAACTTAAATGTACAGTTTTTTAAAGAAAATAAGTGAAATCAGACAGCATTGCTTTTTACTGTGGAAGAATTTCAGACATTAAACGCAATGCTGGTGTATAGCATTTAGCATTGCTCCTACCATGGACTCCATATAAAGAATAGGATTGATTCTGTAAGTTAAAAGGGGCTCAGGTCTTCAGGGAGTGTCAGTCTCAGAGACAGTGGATGTCTGAGAAGCAGTAGCTGGATCAGATCCATTGGCAGTTCAGAGGCAGCGACCGTCTGATATTCAAAGTCAGACTCAGAGACAGTGGAAGCTTCAGAGGTCATGTCAGTCTCTGAGGTAGTGTCAGTGTCCGTCTCATAGCCCCTGGAACCCTCATTATATTCAAGGGAAATCTCTGAGGTAGTGTCATCAGTCTCAGAGGCAGTGGCACTCTCGTATTCAAGGGCAGTCTCAGATGCAGTGGTAGGCTCCAAAACACTGGACATTAAGAGGCAGTGTTGTCTTCGAGGCAATGTCAGTCTGAGACGTACTGTCAGTGTGAAATGTACTGTCAGTCTGAGATGTAGTTCCGGTCTATGAGGCAGTCTCGATTTGAGAAGCAGACTTAATCTGAGAGGCAGTGTTAGTCTGACAGGCAGTGTCACTTTCAGTGGAAGTGTCATTCTCAGACGCAGGGCCAGTCTCAGAGGGAGTGTCAGTCTCGGGCTCTGAGGCTGTTTGAGACTGATAGGCAGTGAAAGTCTCAGAGGCAGTGTCAGTCTCAAGGGCAGTGTTATCTCTGAGGCAGTTTCAGTCTCAAGGACAATGTTGGTCTCAGAGACAGTGTCAGTCTCAGGCGCAGTGTCCGTCTCAGGGATGATGACGGTCTCAGATGCACTGTCTGACTCTTGGACAAAGACGGTCTCAGGCGCAGTGTCCGTCTCAGGGACAATGACGGTCTCGGGTGCACTGTCCATCTCAGGTGCACTGTCTGTCTCAGAGACGATAACGGTCTCAGGTGCACTGTCCATCTCAGGTGCACTGCCTGTCTCAGGGACAATGACGGTCTCAGGTGCACTGTCCGTCTTAGGGACAATGACGGTCTCAGGTGCACTGTCCGTCTCAGGTGCACTGTCTGTCTCAGGCGCACTGTCCGTCTCAGGAACAATGGCGGTCTTAGGTGCACTGTCTGTCTCAGGCGCAGTGTTTGTCTCAGGGACAATGGTGGTCTCAGGTGCACTGTCCGTCTCAGGTGCACTGTCTGTCTCAGGGACGATGATGGTCTCAGGCACACTGTCCGTCTCAGGCGCAGTGACAGACAGTGCACCTGAGACGGACAGTGCGCCTGAGATAGACAGTGCACCTGAGACAGACAGTGTGCCTGTCTCTTGGACAAAGACGGTGTCAGGCGCAGTGTCCGTCTCAGGGACAATGACGGTCTCGGGTGCACTGTCCATCTCAGGTGCACTGTCTGTCTCAGGGACGATAACGGTCTCAGGTGCACTGTCCGTCTCAGGTGCACTGCCTGTCTCAGGGACAATGACGGTCTCAGGTGCACTGTCCGTCTTAGGGACAATGACGGTCTCAGGTGCACTGTCCGTCTCAGGTGCACTGTCTGTCTCAGGCGCACTGTCCGTCTCAGGAACAATGGCGGTCTCAGGTGCACTGTCCGTCTCAGGTGCAGTGTTTGTCTCAGGGACAATGGTGGTCTCAGGTGCAGTGTCTGTCTCAGGTGCACTGTCTGTCTCAGGCGCAGTGTCCGTCTCAGGGACAATGACGGTCTCAGGCACACTGTCCGTCTCAGGTGCACTGTCCGTCTCAGGTGCACTGTCTGTCTCAGGTGCACTGTCCGACTCAGGGACAATGGCGGTCTCATGTGCACTGTCTGTCTCAGGTGCACTGTCCGTCTCAGGTGCACTGTCTGTTTCAGGCGCAGTGTCCATCTCAGGGACGATGACGGTCTCAGACACACTGTCCGTCTCAGGGACGATGACGGTCTCAGGCGCACTGTCCGTCTCAGGGACGATGACGGTCTCAGGCGCACTGTCTGTCTCAGGGACGATGACGGTCTCAGGCACACTGTCCGTCTCAGGTGCACTGTCTGTCGCAGGGACGATGACGGTCTCAGGCGCACTGTCTGTCTCAGGCACACTGTCCATCTCAGGCACACTGTCTATCTCAGGCGCACTGTCCGTCTCAGGCGCACTGTCCGTCTCAGGTGCACTGTCTGTCTCAGGTGCACTGTCTGTCCCAGGTGCACTGTCTGTCCCAGGTGCACTGTCCGTCTCAGGGACAATGGCGGTATCAGGCGCACTGTCTGTCTCAGGCACACTGTCCGTCTCAAGTGCACTGTCCGTCTCAGGTGCACTGTCTGTCTCAGGCGCACTGTCCGTCTCAGGGAAGATGACGGTCTCAGGTGCACTGTCCATCTCAGTGTTAGAGGTAGTGGCAGTCTCAGATCCTGTGTCAAAAGAAGAAGAGGGCAGAAACTGTTTTAGTATTGGATCTACTTTATTGTTATCAGAATAATGTCAAGTCAAGTCAAGTCACCTTTATTTATATAGCGCTTTTAACAATACAGATTGTGTCAAAGCACTTAACATTATCAAATTGGAGGATAGAGTGTCAGTAATGTATAATGATAAGATTAAACACTCAATTTTCAGTTAAAGGCATTTCATTATTGAATTCAGAGATGTCATTGTCTAGCTCAGTTTAGTTTAAATAGTATCTGTGCAATCAAATCGACGATAATCACTAGAAATTAAGTGTCTGTGGTTACCATTAAACTAATGGTTACTGTTATTAAAAATGTTCAAATGTGGTTGATTGCACATTGTTATATTCATATATACTTAATACTTCTATATGTAATATTTGTATAGATTTTTAAAAATTATATTAACAGTTTTTAGTGTGACCCTCAAGTTATTGTGTACTCCTTAATGTTGACTACTGTGCCTTTAAATTAAAGACGGCAAAATGAAATGACAGTTAAATCATAAAGCTGACATCAATTTTATCTGATATGGTCAACCTCAGTATGTTCACTCTATTATGGAAAATAAGAAAAAAAAGTTAAAAAAAAAAATAAGTCCACAAATATTTTTGAGTATCAATAGTATAAAAAGTAAGCAAAAATGTTGCTGATACAATTGTATCTGAAAAGAAAAAAAAAAAAAAATGACAAATTTATCACCAGATAAGCATTTTTTTTTTAACTGTTGTTAATATGTCCCTAACAGGGTGGACATTTTTAATTTCACATTTCAGACTGATTTTCCAGACTAATTTCAGATTTACAGACTAATTTCAGATTATACAATAACGCTCTTACCTTCTGTGAAATGCCACTCCAGTTGTCTCTTAGTTGGCTTTCTGATGATCTGTAGTTGTTTGGTGTCCTCTTTCACTGCATTTGGTGATTTATTTTTCACCCTGGTGAAGTACCACCATAACATCACCAGACTGGCAGTGATCAGCATGGTTTTGTTTTGGGGAACCAGCTGAATCTTCTGGAGTCTAGATAAATGGGCAAAGACAGACTTGCAAACTTAATATATTTGACTCCTAAGTCAACTGAATTAAGAGTGAAATCAAGCAGAGTGAATATTTTTGTACAGTAGAGCGAACCTTGCAGTCGAGCAGAATGCAGACGCAGACTGAACTGTAAAAGCGATCAAGCAGATTGAGTATTATACAGATTCTGAACATTCTAATTTCGAACCTGCCCTGTGACGTCACAGACAGCGCCAGCGGGATTTATGCAAAGCATTCTAGGCACGTGACTATGCTCGCACGTGGCACGTCCAATGAAGATTTGTAGGACCTAATTGCAGTTCCGTCAACCTGCTGCGCTCTGGACTGTGATAAATCACAATGGATTACTTACTAAGAGATGTGGATGTATGGGATTCTTTTGATTAAATATTTTTCGTAAGCATAGATGCGTTTTTACATTTTAGTATTTTATTTAGCAGGTTCATAATGAAACTTGCAAAAGGTTAAATTCGCGTGCGAGACTGCTGATTTGCTAGAAAGCTTTCGTTATGCTCCACCTAAAGCTAATAAATCAACGATATGTTTTTGATCTTTGATCTAAGTACAGTTATGTGAGTCTAGAATGTTTACGCTGCACTAAACTTTGATGAACAGCACTCCGATCCGCAAACAAACAGATGAAGAAGAGGAGGAGGATGATGGTCCAGCGCATACAGGGAGAAAGGTGTGTACTTTTAGTTTCCACATTCTTATTTTTATGAATGTAATTACTTCAAGGATTTTAGAGTGAAGAGGATTTGTTTGTACTATTAGTATTATAATTCCATAGAAGAACGTTATTTTCAAATAATCTCAGTTAACTAAATGCATAAACTAGTTGCAGTGATTTTTTCTGTCCTGCTTTTATAGTTATGTAAGCAGACTTATATGTACAGGTGCTCCCCAAAACACAAAACAACAAAACACAGAATCACAGTTTTATTGCTACTTTAGTTGCTTCTTCACTTAGCATATAGAGACATACAGGAATAACTGAATATTTCTCTTAAATGTGTCACAAATGTCTTTTAACCTATGTTTTGTAGTAACCAAGAGAAGTGTCATCACAGAAGAAATGGCAGATGTTCCTCAGACACATGTGAACACCGAGCAGTGCTTGGAGTCAGACAGTGAACTTTATTATATTTCTCTGACTGGACTAACAAGGAGCAGTTAGAGTCGATGAGAAAGTAAGTTCAGGTAAATGTCTGCACTGACCATGATTATACCATGTAATATACCATGTTTTCTGCAGCTATTGGTGGGAATCTTAACTGAAGAGACAAACTGACCAACAGGAAGCTATGGATCTATTGAATGTGTATTTTTCAAGCATTTTATTGTGGTATTCACTGTAATTTTTCTGCACAATGATGACTAGTGAAAAGGGTTTCTACTAATTTACTTAAGTATAGTTAACTCAGAATTTTGTCATCATTTACATTATTACATCAATCCCCCTCATTTTTTTCAAACCCCTGACTTTTGTTTTTCTGCAGAACTCAGAAGAAGATACTTTGAAGAATGCAGGTAATCAAAACCAACAGGTTTGTCACGTGTAGATGACATAAAGGGAGTAAATGATTTTCATTTTTGGGTAAACTTACCTCTTTAATTAGGATGATAAACACTTTAAATATCAGTCATACTGGACACAGCCAGTTAATGTGCAATAATTAAATGGGTATATAAATAATAAGTAAATAGTTTTTCAAACAACATGTGCTTTAATACAAAAATAAATAAATAAATAATATATATATATATATATATTATTTTTTTTTTATTTATTTATTTTTTTTATATATATATTTCATTCAGTTTGGTGCATTCAGTTAGACCTTTAGTAATGGATACTTGTGCGTTATTTGCTCTTTACAGGTGCAGAAATGAAAGCTCCTATGCAAAGAACTCTCTGGACTAAGATGTGGAAAGACATGCTGCACAATGAGCAACAACCAAGAACAGTATTCACTAATTACCTTTAAAAATGATTCATAGTAAGGTAATAATTATTTAAATTATTTTGCCAAATACAAAATGTTTAATTCCAAAACTTTGCAATTTGCCAATGTGTTTTTCAAGACACCTTTTGCATTTTTAATGTTTTAACCTTTATTTATTAAATAGTCCAAGTGTACATAAATGACTCATTCATTAAAGTAAATGCATGGGTAATTTTGCAAAATGTGTTAAATACTTTATCTACACTTATTGTATAACTGCTGTTGTTTTGCTGTAATTGCATGGTTTTGTAAATAAATTGTTTTGTAAATAAATTTTCCTCATGCCAGCTTGGTCAAGCTAGTTCTTTAATGGACTTGATTTCATAATAATGAGATGTTTATAGATTTAAGTCATGTTATTTTTGTATTATAATCTATATAATTCAAATGAAAGTAAACGTTTAACGTTATTCATTTTAAATGAAATATTAAAGAACAGTACAGTAGATATAGAAATGAAGCTGGGCTAAGTCTGGCGTGTTGCGCAAAGGGTCGAGTCCGGTGTTGTGCCAAATTCTGACCCCCGCCAGATTACTACCCCCCTAGTATTGGTAGGTTAAGGGTTAGGTGTGGGGGAGGGGTTACGATTAGGGGTGGGGTTAGGATTAGGCAATCAGGTAGTGATTTCAACGAGAGGGGGTAATAATTTGGCAGGGGTCGAAAATGGGCACAACAGCGGCCGCGACAAAACAAAAAAAAAGTCACGTGACTGAAACCCATGAATAGACCATGCAAAATGCCAAATAAATAAATAAATAAATAACAATAAAGTAAAATAATATTTTTAAAATATTACCAAGTAATACTCACAATTAAAATAATAAGGTTATAACACCGGCTCGGAGGTAAGAAGTGGATTATTCTTCACCTGGAATGTTTGTCTTTTCATCCTGAAATGCGAGGCAAATGTTGGATCACAATAATTAGGAACCACAATTTCCACAAATCCCTTCACTCGATTGGAATGTTTTCTTATATTCTGGACATCAAGGGCAGTGACTGTAACATCAAGCGTATCTTGCAGTATTAAACACGTATTTATACCGATTTCATCAGGCTCTGAAAATTCCTCAAAAAGAACACAAAGAATGGCCTTCTCAGCTGCCATAGTTGCAACTCTCGTGTCATCAGAACAGGGTGTTCAACACACCACCGTTTCCGTTTAAAAATGTTTTGGACCGTTTTGTCGGGGGTGAACACAGGCCAGGTCTATTATTTCCGGTGAAATCTCAGGATGTTTGACTACTTCTGAGTGCTATGCTACTACAGGAATGCTATAGTCACCAAAACAGCCACAGCTAATTTTGTTGATGCTTGTTTGCTTTATATCTATATATGTATAGCCTATATGTTTACTTAATATCATAATGACATCTAATTAAATGTATGAAAATTTAATTTAAAAAATGTGAGGAGGACAGCACTTCTAGTCAACACTGCCCTGTCCCACAGCATATAGCATCAGCAAAATTGAACCCTTTTCTCAGTTTCCACACGTTTCCCAAAGAGAAGGAAATACAGAGGAGGTGCGCAGTTATTAATATACAACCAGACAAGAGTGTGCAGCTGACATTCCCAAAGTACAGACCTGATCAAGCCTCCAACTCCAGCTGGATGCAGACGTCTGAAGAATGGAGCTGTCCCGGTGCTTTTTCACTGGAGCAGCTTGACTCTTCCAGCCCCATGGACTGGAGTTCGAGAAAGGATAGGGCGACCAGACACCGACACTTTGCACACTGATGACCCCTCTATGGATGTGAAGTATTTGGACCACGACTCCTGCTCCGCTGCTGAACATGCTGCCCTGGATTTGTCCCTGGACCACATTGAAGATCTATGTTTGACAATAGCGAGGCCCCGAAAATTGAGGAGACAAGCCTCAGCAGCAGGTCCTGTTTGGAGCGGTTTGCTGCCTCTGATGTTGACATTAGGTTTAACACAGGGTAAGATGACAATGTCAATAGTGTTTGTCAGTTTAATATAAAATTATTAGGGCTGTCCACAACAACTGTCAGTATAGTGTAGGGGTGTGACAGTACACGTATTCGTACCGAACCGTTTCGGTATGGGTCTTTCGGTTCGGTACGCATGTGTACCAAACGAATACAGTATTTTTTTTGTTTTGTTTTGTTTTGTTTTCTCAGGAAATTCAAATAATAAATGCTGTTTTGACAGTCTTTCTTTTCGCATGACAGATCGCCTTGGAGAGCCGCTTCTGGGACGGTTCAGAAATGTGCTGGTATAAACCCAACACAAGCATTGACTCGAGCGGCCGCGATCAGCTCCGGTTCCCATGTCTGAGCCGTGATGCGCCGCAGACTTGTGCAAAGCGGAGCGAGAGTGACCGCGATCATTCCTTCCTCTGTACTACTAGTTTTAACGCAAATAAACATGACTGAACATCTCATGACTCATGTAATTGCTCAATCAGTGTTTCAACTGCGGAAAGATATCAACAAAACAGCGTGGAAATAAAATGTCACAAAGCATTTCATTTACCTCAGCAAGTCATCAGTGTCCACAGCTCATTAGTTCACTAGAGAAATGAAGTCTAGAGAGGAGCATTTCACGAAATATTACACCATATACATTATATTTTACTAAACCCGTTAGTCTTAATTATTTAATGTATGTTTAAATTCATCTATGAAACATGCTATGACAGCCAGTGTTTAAACTGAATATATTTTAACAAATAGCCTAGAAATTTTATTATCTATAAGTTAATTTAAAAACTAAATCATGTGCAATTTACGTTTGCAATTGTTTTTTAAAAGTTGAGTGTTGATCATCTGTTTAAAAATATATAGTAATTAAATTTAAGTTTGGCCTAATTGTAACCTTATCATGTTAAAGGGCTCCCTACAGTTTTAAGCATAAGCTGAGGTAGATTTTTATCACTAAGAAAATTTAAACTATAGCTGAATGTATTTAAAGAAAGAGCAACTTGTTCAGTAAACCACTGTTTATTTAAAAAAAAAAAAGTAAAAAGTTTAGTTTTTCCCCCTGCTGTACCGAAATCATACCGAACCGTGACGTTAAAACTGAGGTACGTACCGAACCGTCGTATTTGTGTACCGTTACACCCCTAGAGAATAGCTGGTTATGAAAGTAAACAAACTCCAAAATGACTGTCTGGATGTTGTGAGTGGATGTGTGGTCCTCTTTCTGTTCTTGTTAAATTACTTATTCTGTAAACTCTGGCATTAGGTTTTTTATTCTCTGTTCTAATATGTTGTATCAATGAAAATTACAACTAGGATGCTAATAAATCTGCAATTTAATAAGGTCTCTGGAGACTTAAAATATACTGTCAAAAGAAGTAACAGCAATAGGCAAGATTGTGTGCATGACAAGTTACGGGCTGCAGCTAAGACAGATGAGGTCCCTCACACTGCCAATGCAACTGTAAATGTATTATGAAGCATTTAATAATGATTAAGTCAAGTCAAGTCACCTTTATTTATATAGCGCTTTTAACAATACAGATTGTGTCAAAGCACTTAACAGTATCAAATTGGAGGATAGAGTGTCAGTAATGTATAATAATAAGATTAAACACTCAAGTTTCAGTTAAAGGCATTTCATTATTGAATTCAGAGATGTCATAGCTCAGTTTAGTTTAAATAGTATCTATGAAATCAAATTGACGATAATCGGTAGAAATTAAGTGTCCCCAACTGAGCAAGCCAAAGGAGACAGCGGCAAGGAACCAAAACTCCCTCTGTGACAGAATGGAGAAGAAACCAGGCTCAGTTGGGGGTCCAGTTCTCCTCTGGCCAGGATGTTATTGTTTATTTATTTTTTTTAACTTAATGTTTTAATTAAATTTTAAATGTATAAATGTATAAATGGTTTATATTGTTGCAATTTCTAACAATAATAGTATTATGTAGTTAGGTATTTTAGTATATTTTTAGTTACTTTGTTTTATTTTTAGTTTTATTGTATTTAAGTCGAGGTCTTCACTGGGGATATGTCCCCGGGGCTCATCCAGGTGTCCGGCCTCCACTGATGATCAGGGTCGTAGACATCATCTCCCGGCGCCGATCCACCATCGGATCCGGACACGGACTGAGAAACAGAATAAGAAAGATACAGGCAAATATTATTGTAGATGCCATTCTTCTTACGATGTAACGAGTACATCGTGTGTTATGAGGAGTGTTCCCGGTTCCGGTTGATCTAATTAATGCAGCCTAACAATCCTTTAACGGATTTGAATAATAGAAGTGTATTAGTGTGTTATGTGTAAGCCAGGTTAAAGAAATGTGTCTTTAATCTAGATTTAAACTGACAGAGTGTGTCTGCCTCCCGAACAGTGTTAGGTAGATTGTTCCAGAGTTTGGGCGCTAAATAGGAAAAGGATCTGCCACCCGCAGTTGATTTTGATATTCTAGGTATTATCAAATGGCCAGAGTTTTGAGAACGCAGCAGACGTGGAGGACTATAATGTGATAAGAGCTCGCTCAAGTACTGAGGAGCTAAGCCATTCAGGGCTTTATAAGTAATTAACAAGATTTTAAAATCTATATGATGTTTGATAGGGAGCCAGTGCAGTGTTGACAGAACCGGGCTAACATGGTCATACTTCCTAGTTCTAGTAAGGACTCTAGCTTCTGCATTTTGGACCAACTGAAGTTTATTGATCAAGCGTGCAGAACAACCACCCAGTAAAGCATTACAATAGTCTAACCTTGAGGTCATAAACGCATGAATTAGCATTTCTGCATTTGACGTTGAGAGCATAGGTCGCAATTTAGATATGTTTTTGAGATGGAAAAACGCAGTTTTACAGATACTAGAAACATGGCTTTCAAATGAAAGATTGCTATCAAACAGCACACCTAGGTTCCTAACTGATGAAGAAGAACTGACAGAGGAGCCGTGAAGTGTTAGATAGTGTTCTAGGTTATAATTAACACCGCTGTTTTTTCAGAATTTAACAGTAAGAAGTTACTCATCATCCAGTTTTTTATATCGACTATGCATTCCGTTAGTTTCTCAATTTGGTGTGTTTCACTGGGCTGTGAATAAATATAAAGCTGAGTATCATCAGCATAACAGCGAAAGCTAACACCATGTCTCCTGATAATATCTCCCAAGGGTAACATGTAAAGCGTGAAAAGTAATGGCCCTAGTACTGAGCCTTGAGGTACTCCATACTGCACTTGTCATCGATATGATACCTCTTCATTTACTGCTACGAACTGATGGCGGTCAGACAAGTACGATTTGAACCATGCTAGGGCACTTCCACTAATGCCAACAAAGTTTTCTAGTCTTTTCAAAAGAATATTGTTTTCGATAGTGTCGAATGCAGCGCTAAGATTCAGTAGAACTAATAAAGAGATACAACCATGATCAGATGATAGAAGCAGGTCATTTGTAACTCTAGTGAGAGCAGTCTAAATCCTGACTGGAATTCCTCACAGATACCATTTTTCTCTAAAAAGGAATATAACTGTGAGGATACTACCTTTTCTAGTATCTTTGACAGAAAAGGGAGATTTGAGATCGGTTTGTAATTAACTAGATCTTTGGGGTCAAGTTGTGTTTTTTTTTTTTTTTTTTTTTTTAATGATAGGCTTAATAACAGCCAATTTGAAGGTTTTGGGTACATATCCTAATGACAATGTTGAATTAATAATAGCCAAAAGAGGATCTATGACTTCTGGAAGCAGCTCTTTTAGTAGTTTAGATGGAATAGGGTCTAACATACATGTTGTTGGTTTAGATGATTTAAGAAGTTTATACAATTCTTCCTCTCCTATAATAGAGAATGAGTGGAATTGTTCCTCAGGGGATCTATAGTGCACTATCGGATGCGATACTGTAGCTGACGGCTGCATGGTTACAATTTTATCTCTGATAGTATCGATCTTGGAAGTAAAGTAGTTCATAAAGTCATTACAGCTGTGCTCTTGGGAAACGCCAACACCTGTTGATGCTTTATTTTTCGTTAATTTGGTGACTGTATTGAATAAATACCGGGGGTTATGTTTGTTTTCTTCTAGAAGAGACGAAAAGTTATCAGATCTAGCAGTTTTTAATGCTTTTCTGTAGGATAGGGTACTTTCCCCCAAGCTATAGGAAATACCTCTAGTTTTGTTTTCCTCCAGCTGCGCTCCATTTTCCGGGCTGCTCTCTTTAGGGTGCGAGTGTGCTCATTATACCACGGAGTCAAACTGTTTTCTTTGATCTTCCTTAAGCGTAAAGGAGCAACTGTATCTAAAGTGCTAGAAAAGAGAGAGTCCATAGTTTCTGTTACATCAAGTTTTTCTGCGCTGTTGGATATACTGAGGAATTGAGATAAATCAGGAAGATTACTTACAAAGCAGTCTTTTGTGGTAGAAGTGATGGTTCTACCATACTTGTAACAAGGAGTAGAATTTACAGTTTTAGCTATATGGAGTTTACACAAGACTAGATAATGATCTGAGATATCATCGCTTTGCTGCAGAATTTCAACACCACTAACATCAATTCTATGTGACAGTATTAAATCTAGAGTATGATTTCGACAATGAGTAGGTCCTGAAACATGTTGTCTAACCCCAATAGAGTTCAGAATGTCTATGAATGCTGATCCTAATGCATCTTTTTCATTATCGACATGGATATTAAAATCACCAACAATTAAGACTTTATCTGCAGCCAGCACTAACTCTGATAGAAAATCAGAAAATTCTTTAATAAAGTCTGTGTGGTGCCCTGGTGGCCTGTACACAGTAGCCAGTACAAATAACACATGGGATTTATCTCTAACACATGTTTCTCTAGATAGTGTTATACGCAGCACCATAACTTCAAACGAGTTCTTAAAGCCTGCCCTCTGAGAAATACTGAGAATATTGCTATAAATTGTAGCAACACCTCCCCCTTTACCTTTTGGATGTGGCACATTTTTATAGCAGTAATCTTGGGGGGTAGACTCATTTAAAGTAATGTATTCATCTGGTTTTAGCCATGTTTCTGTCAAACAAAGCACATCTAGTTTATGGTAAGTGATCATATATCATTTACAAATAGTGCTTTTGTAGAAAGGGAACTGCTATTCAGTAAGCCAAGTTTTATCAATTATTTCTCTGTATTGTAAACATTTTTTATTTGCTGAACATCAATTAAATTGTTACTATTACTTTGGTTTGGACGTTTTCTGTATTTTCTAGTACGGGGAACAGACACAGTCTCTATAGTGTGATATCTAGATGAAGGAGTCTCTATGTGCTGAGAATTAACTGACTTCTGTGACGTGAGGCGGCTAGCAGACGGTCGGTTTAGCCAGTCTGTCTGTCTGCTGATTAAGATACTGCATCTTTTTGTCTTACAGTCAAACTTGCTGTGCCAGTTATGTTGTTTGTGTAATAGTAATAAATACAATTTTTATTTTCTTCTTTTCACAGTCTCTTCAACCCATTGACAGGTTTTTTTTTTGTTTTGTTTTTGTTTTGTTTTTTTACTGTTTATGACATATCTGTCATTGGTTCTGATGCAGAAGGATCTGGCCCACAGATTCAGAATCCACCAATCAACTGTAAGCTGCATCATCAACACAACTAACTTTCTCTGTACTGTACTTGGAGCTGTGGGCATTTGGGTGGATCAAAGCCAGATGTTTTTCAGTAATAATCTGATACATGAGTGATTTTGGACTGTACTGAACTGTACTGCCAAACTCTCTGGTTTATGGAGGTAGATATGGAACGGAATATCTATAAATGCTTTCATTACTGTATAATCACCTGGAACTAATCATTTTGGTTTTAGCCTTAGTAGGAGCCATAACATACCCTAATCAAATGACCTGGCAAAATAAAATTACATGTTTGCAAAATCATGCATACATTACATTATTACAGTACATCCATGGTAAATGTTTGTAAAGTCCTTTTCACACTGAACGCGAAAATCGGCATGAATGTTCAGTGCGATGAAGCTTTTAAATAGAAACAATAGATACTTAATGGGGACGTTTAGGGGACTTGCGCTTAAAGTAAAAGGAACAAAGTATATTTATTCTAATTGAACAATTATAAAGGTGCTGTGCTCATTCTCTCTCTCTCTCTCTCTCTCTCTCTCTCTCTGTGTGTGTGTGTGTGTTGTTTTGCTACATTGTGGGGACCAAATGTCCCCACAAGGATAGTAAAACCTGAAATTTTTGACATTGTGGGGAAAGGCCTGCTATTAAAAATAGTAAATTATGATTATTTGAAAGTGTAACAATGCAGACAGGTTTTCTGTAACTGAAGGACCCCACAAAGTAGTGCATTTCTGTTTGTACTGTCTGTGGGGACATTAGGACATTGTGTGTGTGTGTGTGTGTGTGTGTGTATAATTCAGAAAAGTTTTAGCTGGGGGCATTAATCTGCCTAAAAGTGTGAAAGCAGACTTTGATCCTTCAGAAGGCTTAGAAAGAAAAACTGAGAGAATGTAAGAAGGTGAGATGAAGAAAAAAAAAAAAGTGTTGAGTTAGACAGAGAGACGTCTAATCCATCCCAGAGGATTCATTTAATCGCCTCTTTATTTCTCTCCCTTTCCCATGCTTTCACATGATATGGTTTTTTGTTTTCATTCTTTTTCTTTTAACTGTGAAATGGGAGAATGGGAGTGAATGGGAAATTTTTAAACTGTAATTTTTTTTTTTTTTTTTTGTAAGTATAAAGTTTATTAAAAAAAATAAATTATGAAGTTTGTACATTTAATGGTTTGAGATAAATTACCTCTGTAATTAACTGTAACATAGAAAAAAAATGAACTGAAATGACAACCTCAAGCACATCTGTATTTAATAGCTTTTGACATATTCTGTTGTCATTTTATTTATTTTTAACAACGGAGGTTTTGTGTAAGTGGATGATGAAGTCTGTGCTTTACATTTCTGTGGATGATAATGTGGCGGTTGCCATGGAAGCGGAACAAGGGGACGAGACACATGCACATGCTCTAACATTCTATAAATAGAGGGACAGTAATTAAAGACCTTTGAATGGACCTCTTTAACATTATGGGATTGTGGGGCATTAACAATTCACGCTGCGTTAAAGAATACAGCTTATGAAAGGTGCAGCATGAGTTTTGTTGCTGTTGCTGTTTATTTTTGATTGGTTTTATTTGTTCATTGTGAATGACTGTAGGAGTTTAATCTGTCTAAATTTGCTCATCACTGATGAAACACAAACACAAGCATACAATGGCACACTGACAAATGCACTTTACTTTGTACACTGAATAGATCATGCTGTAGAGAGTATAAACTTGTTGGTTTGATTTGTGCCGTTGAACTTGTTTTTGGTTCACTTTTAGCCGTTTGTGCTGTTTGTTAAATTTGTAATGTTGGTTTATGTTGTAAGTGTTATCATTGTTGTGTTTTGTATGTCAAGTGTTGATGTCACATCTTTCAAATAAAATCATGTTGCTGCATGTGCACGGTCAACACGAAATGAATGAATCACTCTCTGAGATAATTCGTTAATATTAAAGATTCGAAATGAACAAATTGTTCAAGAAAAGTCATCACTACTAGATAGCAATAGATCCTTTTCTATGTTGCTATGTTTGCTAATGTTGTTTTTAAGAATACTTCTAACATACTTGCTTGTACTTTTCTAGCTAACTTTGTATTTTTACATTACTTTTTGTTTTTTGTTCCACTTATTTTTGCAAATCTTTTTGGATAAAAGCATCTGCTAAATGAATGCATGTAAATGAAAAAAAAAAAAAAAAAAAAATGTTGAGTTTGAAGTTTTGGCAAGAAGGGCATTCCCACAGAGGACAGGATGGGGATATGATGCCCTCCAGACCTACAGTAAACTAGATGAACTCTTTTGGTGTGAGGCCAGAGTGAGAACAGATGGCTTGCTATCTCTGTGTGTGTTTGTACATTTCTGTGGGTGAATCTTACAGACATAGAAGTTATATTTTGTGTAATATTTCACTGGATGCATTCAGACAAGAGCCAACTTTTGAAAGAAGTTAACGTCAGTTTGGGAACACTCTTAAAAATAAAGGTGCTTCAAAAGGTTCTTCAAGCGATGCCATAGAAGAACCATTTTTGGTTTCACAAAGAACCATTCAGTCAAAGGTTCTTTAAAGAACCATCTCGTTCTTACCTTTTTAATAATCTGAAGAACCTTATTCGCCACAAAGAACCTTTTCTGAAACAGAAAGGTTCTTCAGATGTTAAAGGTTTTTCATGGAACCATTTAGACAAAAAGGTTCTTCTATGGCATCGTGAAGCACCTTTATTTTTTAGAGTGAAGGTATCAACATTTTTGATTGGGCAAGTTGTTATACTAACAATATGTTCATATTTAAGTAATTTTTCATGTAGTTCCAAAACTGATTTGCTATCATCTGTGTAAAAAAAGAAAAAAAAAAAGAAAAAAAAAAGTATTTTGAATGGTCACTCTTTTCAATGCAATTACAATGAGTAGCAATTGAAGCATCAAGCTTCAAAATGACAAAAAAAAAAAAGAACCATAAACATATTTTCTATAAAGTTCATGATTTTGCACCAAATCCCAAGCCTCGTTACTTAAGGTTTTTAATTTTTTTTTTATTATTATTATTTTTTTCTACATTCCTACTTTTTTATGAGCATTTTTTACATTCCTACTATTTTTTATGAACATTTCCTCCAATTCTCATTGCCATAATGCAAAACAATCGGTGAAAACACAGAAGGGCAGAGAGTTCACAAAGAGCCACTAAACAGGAAGAGAGATGGTTAAATGTTTGTCTAGAAGTGTTTTTTTTTTTTAATCCATTACCATAGAAACAACAGTTTTTGTATTTATTCAAGTATGTGTACTATCCTCTGTAGGCTTTGGTGTGAACAGATATAACACTATATGCAATAACATACATTAAATACTGTATGTATCATATTGTAAAAAGTGGTAACTTGCAATTATTACCTTATAGAGATATTTTTACCTGATTTAACCTCTAAAACTTCCTGGTATAAATGAATCTATACAGATTGGTTCAATGATGCTAAATAATTTAGATTTTTTTTGAAAAACAGTTAATTTATATATTACCATTTTTAGGTTACCATTTTTCAGTGTATAATTAATAAGCAAACATTATTACATAGTAGTAATGTTAAACTTCAGAATGTGTTGCTGCATGAAAGTTTTGTTTTTATTTAGATTCTTGTTTTAATTTTGCATAGTTTTTGTTTTATTTTGTTCTGTTTCATTGCATTTTGTTTTGCAAACCAATTACATTGTTGCTTTTAAAGTACTTAAAGAAACTCTTATGTGACCCATTACTTTTTGAAAACAGCTTTTATTGTTCTTGCTGAATTTGGCTGTTTTTGATTGTAGAATGGCAGTGGTGAGATGACGGAGGTGGAGCCGGTGTTGGATTTTGCGTCATCGGGTCGATCAGGTCGACGTAATGCTCTTCCTGATATCCTGGGCTCTCCTGCGGGTGTCAGTCCCTCGGACCTGCCCCTCAAACTAGCCGAGCTCTCGCTCACAGGTCGGCCAGATTGACTGACACACACACACACACACACACAGATTTGGTGCTCTGTGCATTAACCTGGCGTTTGCTCTGCAGACGGTCCTGGAGGAGCTCAGTCTCCAACATCACAGGAGGCTCCACTCCCTCCGGAGAGCTCAGAGGAGAAACAGGGATCCTGAATACTCCTCCTCACCTCCCTCAGTGAACGCCTGTCCAATATAACTAATTCCAGTGAGATGATAGGGCAGATGTCTCCGATTACTCGGTCACTGGTCACATGGTGTTGTCCGTCTTTGGTCAGTCAAACTCTCACTGCAGATAAGAAGGTAGGAGTAACATTAAGTGAGCAGAAACATCAGAACGTGGCTTTGAAGCCACCAGTGTTCTTATTTTTAACTAAAACTAAAATTTAAAATATTAAAAATAATTTTGGTCCCACTTTATATTAGGTGTCTTTAACTAGTATGTGCTCATTTAAAAAAAATATAAATAAAATAAATAAATAAATAAATAAAAATACTTAAAATGCGCTCATTTTTACTTCATTTTCCAATTAATTATAAATGCAACTACAGAAATCAAATACATGTAATTACAGGAATATATTTTTATATGTAAGTACAATGTAAAAACATATTGTATCAAATAATTAATTTAAATGGAAGTACATCATAATTAAAAACAAGTGAGTCCATAATTTTTGTAATAAACAGAGGAGAAATAAAATAAAATGTAATTATTATGTGAAAACTTAATAAAGAAATTAAAATGAAAATTAGAGAAGTTGCTTTGGCAATTAAAATAAGTTGAAGTATTACAGCTGCAATCAGTCAATCAATAGAAATATATATTAAAAAGCAAAAACAAATAAAGATGACAAAAACACATAACAAAAAAATTACTAACACAAATGAAAACTGAAAATATAAAATACCAGCCAAAATTCAAATTATTAAGAAATACTAATAGTATTATTACTATAGTAATAGTAATACTACACTTGAAGCCATGGCCATAAATGACTAAAATACACAGGAATCACTTCATACATATGATATTTGTAACCAAACTCATTTTATTTCAAACAGACAGGCAAATAAAAGTGGTTGGAGTAGCTGTAGCATGTCAAAATGGAAATGGACATCTGTCAGGCATGTCTCAGTGCAGACAGATCTGCTAATTATGATGAACGTGATCTAGTTTAGTGATGTAGATGAACAGTAATCATTTTCCGTTCAACTTTATTGCTAAATATAAGCAGGCAGGCTTGTTGTCAATGATGATTCATCTGTGCATTTCGGCCTTTTTAAGCCAAGTGGAAAACACAGATAGACACACAAACCTGCATTCATGAAGGCCAGAGACTATGAATCTCTGAAGAGAAGGTGCGAATAAACCAAGGCGTTTCCCAAGATTATAGAAACCACTGGCACGAATACTCTCTACTATCCACTAATGCAGCCCAGATCATTTGAAAAACAAGTACTTTTTAGGTGCCATAAACTGTAAACATGTATATTAGTATATTTATATTAATATAACATTTACTTTCAAATATCTACTTAACCTTTTAAGTGTCATTTTAATGTAAATCTAAGTAGTATGTATATTTTTTAAATTCCTTTTTTTTTTTTTTTTTTACTGAAATATATTAAGTTGGCAAATGTATGCAACCTTTAATGAAATAATGTATTTTAAATATTTTAAATTCTCAAAAAAATCTGTACAATGGCCTCCAACCCCATAGCGATAATGACATTTTGTATGATAGCTGCCAGCGATGTTGTTAATGTTAACTTATATCCAATAACCTTGAGATAAAAAGATTTATAAATACTGTCCCACTGCATTAATTATCTCTTCACATATCAGAATATGTGTCATAGCATTTTTGTATTATAAAAGCTTTCTTTTAATGTTATATATTACAGTTATGAAGTGTAATAATCAAGGTAGAGGCAGGTTTCCTCTCAGAGATTTGAAAGTCTTTGAAAGATTGGTATGGGATGTGTGTTTATTGACAGCAGACAGTGGTAGAGTGTCATCAGCATATGCTGGGGAACTGGCGCCGTCTCTGCTGTTGCCACAGAGTACGCATCGCGTCTGAAAACACAGCTTTCAATGTCACCTTCTGCCAGTCAGCAGCTTGAGACGGGACGTCTGTTCACAGCTATTAGCACATTAACAGACGTGCCAATCTAGAGACCACAGACGTGACCTTACAAACGGGACTGCGCTCGCTGGCACGAGCCGTCACTGATCTGCATGGGATTTTGTACATAGTGTAATTTGGGGTAGGATGAGGGGTATTTGCATTCATTTATACATTTGGGAGATTAAATGTTCTACACGTTTATATTCAATATTTTACAAATGCAAACTACAACAGGTTGTCTGTTTATAGTGAATTTCTCAAAAATCAGAATTGAGATCTAAATATTAGTGAAAGTATGTTTATTGCTGTGTCTGTATGTCTGATTCTGCCTATTTAGGCTCAAGCCATAATCAACTATTTCTTTCAGATATTTTAAGGTAAACTGCTGTTTTCTAGTCAATCTTTCCTTGAAACTACTTCTAGGGAATGTATAGCAACCCCTAATATGTTATTAGTGTATTTGGACACTTGAGACACACGTCTAGATGTCATTGCATTAGGTTTAAAAGAAATCTCACTGCAGTTGTTAACAGAGTAACCACAGAGTCATTATGTTGTAATCTTTTGTCATGCGTTAAAGAAGTACACTTATGTTAATGTGCTGACTAACACTCTAACACACTAAAGCATGTAATGATGAAGTTTTAGTACATCAAAAATATATTTACTTGACATATCAATACAACAGTTTAAATGATAACGATGTTGTATTGATATTATATTTCAAATAAATATATTTTTGATGCACCAAAACTTCATCATTACAAATGTGTAATTACAAATATATTTAAATACATGACATGCAAGTTTTATATACAAAAACATGCAGTTATGTGTTTGAAAACATCACATTCAATTCACACTTATACAATAAAAGAATATACTTTTAAAGTATATTATTTCTGTACTAGATAGCTACTCTTTTTTCTTTTCTTTATAGTATACCAAAAGTGTACTTCTTTCTCACAAGAGAATGCTTTTTATTTTTGTGAAATTGTTCAACTGTTGTCATATTAATCCTCTGCTTTATCATTTCAAGCCTGAACATTTGCTTGAAAATGTGCTTGTGTTTTCTTTCTTTAAAATAAACAACACTTTCTTTGATATTTTGTATGCAACAAGATCCACAGAGGTATTTTTTAAATGTGTTGTAAATGTCCAAATCATTTTTGAAGCCACTGTATGTCTCTCATCTGTGAGTTTGACCTTTCAGATGAATTCCACTAACAAAATAAATGACAGAGATGATGGGAAGACTTTTATTCCTAATCCGCTAGAACTTGCCTCAACTTATGCAAACTTGAAGAAAAAATGTTGTCAAACAAATCAAGCACATACTGAACTAGCTTGCCCTGCATGGGCATAAAAATTGACTTCTGACTCTTTAGTAAATGGGCCAAATTAGAGGTGCGCCATTTAACAAAATATTCATATTCATTATATCCATGCAATATAACAATTTCTCAATAATAATGCTAATATCGCTGAACATGGATAAATGTTAAGAGGAGCACTGGTTGTAAGTTTGAGCTCCGTGACACCATCGGACTGGATAAATAACAGCCTTACTGGATGAAGTGTTCATATTACAGGATGATATTGCAAATTAACAGTGCTTACTTAAGTGCTTTCATGGCAGTTTCATTAATAACAACATGCCACCATTGCTCCATATTTTTAAGATTCTGTATATTTATACTGTGTAGAGCCACCACATGTTGGCTGTTTTGATCTGTTATTGTAAATTTCATCTTTAGCTTTCAATAAAACAGCTCAAAAAAATGTGTCAAGAAATATGTCTGTGAGAAAAGGTGGCTGAAATCACATTAGGAGATAATATCAAAATGTTACTTTGCTTGGTTTATTAAAAAAAAAAACAGTCAATAAATCTTGCCATGACTATTACTATTCCTGATAGGCTACATAGTGCTGAGATTTAAACAAACCTCTATAGCCTATTAGCTAATGTTTTATCCTGTAAGGAGACAAACAAACAAACAGAAAACTTACATTTCTGTTTTGTTTTGAGAAAGAGCTAGAAGAATGTAATTTATCCCACAACAGATTGCTTCTGAATATTTTATTATGTCGTTTTTTCATCAAGCTGCTATTATGATTGAGGTGATGATAGTGCATTTCCCTGTTTGTCCTCTAGATGGAGACTTTCCTCTTTCTCACACACTGAGACATGATTACTCTTATCACACAGCTGTGGAAGAAACCATGTTTAACCACAGAGAGAGAGAGAGAGAGAGAGAGAGAGAGAGAGAGAGAGAGAGAGAGAGAGAGAGAGAGAGAGAGAGAGAGAGAGAGAGGATATTAAACTGTCATGAACTTGACAGCTTGACATCAGTAATATGAGCATACATGTGAACTGAATAAGCTAGATAATGACTCACTGGGGCGTTGTTTGGACTCTGTTCCTTCAGTGGAAGTGTGTGTTTGAAGAAGAGTAAAGCAGCTCTGTGAGACTCTCCACCTGCCGAGGTGTTTCTAGACTGCTCTTGTCTAGACTCCTGTGTCTGCATCAGTGTAAAATTCAAATTCCCAAATATCCCCTGGAAAGGTCACAGCAGTGATTGTCTTTTGATTTGACAAAAGGATGGATGCTTCTTATCCATTCAAATCACTTCTCAGACATTACAGTTTGACATTGTACGCTGTTCTTCAGTTATTGTCCCCTGAAAGTTGACACAGCCTCAGTCATGCAAGGCAGTGTCTCATGGGCACGGTTGCTCCGTAACTTGTTGCTATAGTAACATCTTCTTAGAATACTGTCTCATCCAGAAGAAACTAACTGTTTTAGGGAGCTGCTCGGGACATTTACACATCATTCACATATGTCAGCTTCCTCCTTTAAGAAATGTAGCCTACCTGTACATAAAACGCACTGTGCTGTTAGCCTTCCTTTCAATATGTTATCATAATATTATATAACAAACTTGAACGATTTTTATTTTTTTTTTTTTAATGCTAAGGAGTGATTTCAACCTGATTTGGGCCTTAATATTGACGGTCATTAATGTGACCATGTTTTACAGTCATAAGTGAAATTAGATCATTTAGATGAAGCACAGGTTAACTTAAAAACATTTTACAGTTACCATGCTTTGGCATGCTATTGGAGATTATAAAAAATGTAAGTTTCTGTCTATGTCATTTTAAACATGAATTTGGTAGTAAACAGAATGCAAGTTTAAATTTAAGGCAGTAAAAATGTATGAAATGAAAGAGATCGTTTTTTCATAATACATTTAATTTTTCAGTGTGAATTACCCATTAATGTGTTATCATACAGACACACATAACAGAGTTTTCCCCTGTAACATTAGACAAAATGTAGATGATATTATTAATAACCAATGTTTGAAATTTCATCTGTAGGCATTTTAATTCAATCTAATTGAAGTGCTCTGTTTTTGCACACTAATTTCGTACTTAATATACTAAAAAAATCATTATTTAGTACTCCTTAAGATAAACTTAAGGTCAACTAAGTGCTCAAATGTGCTATTTTGGGACACCATGAATATGAACTAAAATGCGCTTTTAACATACTCTGTATTTAAAAATCTGTTTATTTATCACTCACTCGAATGTACTAGTGTATGAAAGATGGGTTCAAGCATCTTAAGAAGTACTAAAGAATGATTTTTAGTATATTACGTACAAAATTAGCGCGCAAAAATAGAGCACTTTAAGTACATTATGGAAGTGTACTTTTTTATTTATTTATTTTTTTACCTGGATATTTGGTCACACTTTATTTTGGCCATTTCTCACGAACTATTAACTATGACTTTTGCCTCAATAAACTGCTCATTTGCTGCTTATTAATAGTTAATATGGTCTTTGTTAAGTTTAGGTATGGGTGGATTAAGGGATCTAAAATATGCTCATGCTGAATATAAGTACCAATAAACAGCCAATATATTAGTTAATAGTAAGAATTGGTCCTTAAAACAAAGTGTTACCATTTATTTCAATCTGAGTCAATTTTTACTTGAATGTATTTCATTTTCATGACTGCTGAAGCCAATTTCTTTTCAACAATTTTGCCCAACTCATCCAAAACCAGACCAGACACAGGCAGTCATTAATGAGTCTGATTCACAAACTGATTCAGTGACCTGCAGTATCTCCAGCAGTGATCAAACCCTCGAGCGCTTCAGAAGTCCCTCGTGTGGTGCGTTTACATCATTCACTGTTTGACTCAACAGATCAAACCATTCCTGATGGAGTGGGGCAGAGCAAACACTCATGGCACTAATTACTGACAGAGGATGATCTGAATAGATTTTGCTCATGTTTTCATATATTTATATTTTGTAATACTGTTTCAAATGGATTTTTTTTTTTTTTTGAGAGAGAGAGAGGATTGGATTTGATTTCAGTTGTTTTGCTCATGTAGCAGGTCCCTTCCCTCTTCTGTATTTTTGGAAATTCTGGGTGGTGACTTCATCCTTTGTCCTAATTTGGATCACAAAGCTGTGAACAGAACACACACACACACACACACACACACACACACACACACACACACACACACGCACACACACACACACACACACTCTCTAAGGTCCTGTAGCAGCATGCATGACTGCATGACTGGAGCTCATAGGCAGTTTGGCAACAGGAGTGGTACAGCCCAGTATACACATGTTTATGCGTATACATATATATATATATATATATATATATATATATATATATATAATAGAATATTGTCGTCAAAGACACCATTTAACGCTAAACGCAGATGTTTAAATGGACAGACTATGGATGAAAACTGCTATGATTACTCTACTTTTAAAACATTAATTTGATTTAACCAATAGGTCTACATAATATTCACATATGCAGTTCATATAGGGGACATATTGTATTAGCCCTACAGTTACAGCATGAAATCCTATTTAAACCTATAATATTTTATATAACATTTACTTATTTTTCCTCACAATTCTGACATTTTTTTGTCTCACAAATGCAAGTTTATATCTCCTGGTTTGTACTTTATAATTCGATTTAACTCAACAATAGTGAGTTTGTTGATTCTGAGCGGAAAAAAAAAAAAACAAAAAAAAAAAAAACAAATCCAGAAGTGTGGGACATAAATTCATGATTCTGGGGAAAAGCGAGAATGACGAGTTGTTTTGCCTCAGCAGAATTGTGAGATATAATCTTGGAATTATGAGAATAAAGTCAGAATTTTGAAATGTAAACTCAAATTTGCCTTTTTTAAATTCTCTTATTCCATGGATTTGTAGGCTCCACCCACAAAAAAAAAAAGAAAAAAAAAAAAGCTTTTTTCCGTTTGTGTGTGCTGTTTGTCACTGTTTGCAAACACCGAATTGGTCTATAATTTTTGTTGTTTAAACAATTTTTAAAAATTTTTTAAAACAATTTTCACCAGAAACATCATATTTTATCCATTGAGAGAATACTTACTATAATCTCACAAATATATTTTGTGCACCCACGTTTTTTTAATTTTTAATTTTTTTTTAATTTTTTTTTTTTGCAGCCATTTTGTAAATGTCCTCATAATTTATTTATTTTTTCTCCATTGGTCATCTCCACTGACCATTTTCAAAATAGGGAAATTGTCAACTACTGTATGTTACCTGTCAATCCATACAGTTTGTCTGTAACATAGTTGACAAACTCACCACCAGGGAAAACATCTTTTTCTTTGTAATATCAAAATGGTGTTTGATGACTAAGCTTGGCAATTATCAGATACGTTACAAAACAATCATAATCAAGGACTAGAACTATCCATTTTACAACATAACACAGTGCTCCTCCTCTCATGGCTTCATCTGATTGGGTTGTTGTGGTTGATGGTAATGTTGACTGATTCAGCATCCCACTCAGAATATCTTGTGTTACTGTGTCACAAATTGTACATGATTATTCTGGCAGCAATCTTCTATAAACAAGTCTTTTATAATATGAAATCAAATCAAATCTAATATGAAATTAAAACTGCAAGCAGCGTTGAAAGGGCCCTCGCACCCAGGCTCACCGCCACCCGGTGGCTTTAGGAAAACAGCGAACGGTTAGCAGTATGCAGTTAAAGTGGGAAATATAGGAGGATTATGTCAAAGTTATTTATATGTGCCAAACTTCCTGCTGCCAGCACGTGGCGCTATGACTATAACTAAATGGCATGTAGATGTCTTCAGGCCAGGACTCATGTGACTCACTCACAACATGTGAAGTTTGGTGCAGATTGGTCATTGTATGTGTAAGTTAGTGTAAAACAAGTCATTTCCTGTTGCCAGCAGGTGGCACTATTATTATAACAGAATATATATCAGGACTCTTATCGAACGTGTGAAGTTTTGGGGCAGACTGGACATTGTACAGCTGAGTTACAACAAGTTTTTTTCCATGGCGCAACATCACATTTTGTCACTCCGCCACGGACACGTCCTTTAATGAAATCTCAAGGTCTTCGCAATTTAACATCGCAAAGGCCTTTAGAGTAGACTGCTCAAATATAACTTTATATATAACTATGTTTATAACTGGGTTAAATGCAGAGCACAAATTCCGAGTATGGGTCACCATACTTGGCCACACGTCACTTCACTTCAATACACTTCATTTCGCATAATGTTAATGTCCTTAGGAGTTTGTTAGAGAATAAAACATGTCACTTTTTGTTGCCAGTAGGTGGCGCTATGACTGTAACTGAAAAAGGGCATGTAGATCTCTTCAGGACAGGAGTCTTATCACACTTGTGGATTTTGGTGCAGATCGGACATTGTATGCCTGAATTATAACAACTTCCTATTTCATGGCGAAACGTCGAAATTTGTCAGGCCGCCACAGACACGACCTTCAACGAAAACTTAAGATCTTTGCAATTTAATGTCACAAAGGGCTTTAGATTACACTGACCAAATTTGGTGTTGATCTGTTTAAATCTCTAAGAGGAGTTAGTTTAAATTATACGCCTGAAAATAGCAAAAACTTAGTGTACTCCTGTTCGGTTTCGAACTATGTACCAGGAGACTTTTTTGTAGGTATTGGTGTTTTACATATGTCTACTGAATTTTGTACATGGATGTGAAACATAGCTTGACGGACACTTCGTTTAAATTTTATAGGTGACACTATTGAGCCATTTTGCCACACCCACTTCTGAAACCCATATCAGATGTAATTTTTTGCCAGCTCTGACGCATGTTTAGCGATTTAGTTTGGAGAAGAAGAAGAAGAAGAAGAAGAAGAAGAAGAAACTAAACAATTCCAATAGGGTCATCACACCATTGGGGCTCTGGCTCTAATTAAAGTCTATGCATATGAGCATATGAGCAGTGTGCAGTGAAGTGTGGGTAACACAGTCATTTTTACTTGTTGCAAAGTTAATACACTGATTTTGCTTCCTCAAAGGATCACAGATTCAGACAAGTTAAACTGACAGACTGTTTAAACAGATCTATTTAAAACAGCAACAAAATTTTCTTATTAAAAGAATGCGTAGCATTTTATATTGTCAGTAGTTTAAATCTGAAACTGTAGAGCACAAATCAAACTGACAGCACATTACTTATGCTCTTTCTAGCATCCTCTCTTCACAAAGTGATATGTTAGCCCAATTGTAAAATATAGACAGGAATTCTGTAGCTGTGTGGTTCATTTCCAGAGGGAAATTTTGAAAACAAAATCCTTTTTTTCTAAGGAATTGTTAGATCCAGTGTTTCCTGTCATAACTATGAAATACTACGACAAAATACTACGACTGAGGTGAGACCCTTGAGCAAAGCACCAAACCCCCAACTGCTCCCCGGGCGCCGCAGCAATATGGCTGCCCAATGCTCTGGGTGTGTGTTCACTGTCTGTGTGTGTGTGTGTGTTGTGTGTGTGTGTGTGTGTGTGGGGGTGTGTGTGTGTGTGTGTGTGTTCACGCAGTAAACATACACCCAGAGCAGTGGGCAGCCATATTGCTGCGGCGCCCGGGGAGCAGTTAGGGGTTTGGTGCTTTGCTCAAGGGTCTCACCTCAGTCGTAGTATTGAAAGTGGAAGAGAGCGCTGGTTATTCACTCCAAAATCAAAATGGCTTAATAATTGAGACTGTTTAGGTTTTTGGGGGATAAAAAAAAAGGAGTGAATTTCTATCATTGGTTATCATTCTATATTGGTGGTTGTGTCCACAAACTGCTAAGACACATTTATATGCAAATTAAGATATTTTTCATCCAATGTCTCCTTTAAAATTAAAATATTATAATCTTAATTCTAGTGATGACATATTTCAAAAGTCTGACAGTAATCAGTGTTGAGTACTACTGTAAGGTTAACCCTGCCTGGCTAACATGTTTGAAAATTATTAACAGTTGAAAACATTAGAAATTTAGAAAAGGAATCAAAAAGTAATCAAATGTAATCAGTTACATTAATAAAGTAATTGAAAAGTTACACTACTTATTACATTTTAAGTAGGGTAACTTGTAATCTGTGTCCTATTACATTTCCAAAGTAAACTTCCCAACACTGACAATGAGCAAGTGCTATAGCAAAAGAAAGCCAATGAGCTTCACTGATACATGTGAACATGGGCGTCGGAAGCAAAATAAATGTGGGTGGGTCCTCCCCCAGAAAACAATTACTGGAGTTTATGCCATTTTCTGTAGTCTGGTGCCTATTAATTAACAGAGTGTCTATTTACACAAAGTGCAAATAGGCTGCCTGGTTGGCAGGGGCCAGGGCCGGAGTGGGACTCATTTTCAGCCCTGGAGTTTCATGCCTTAGACCGGCCCACTTTTCTTTTTTTTTTCTTTTTTTTTTTTTTTTGTACTGGCCTTTTGCACTTTCTATTATACATTTTTGATCTATTATTTTTTTTTGCTCGCATATCTCCATCAATGACTTTTTTTGAGCAAGGTGTTGCTGTCAGGGGAGTCAAAAGATAATTACATCATCGTTGCCAATTAACTTCAGAAATGGAAAATAAGGGACAATTGTAATTCTTTATCTTATTCTTTAAGAAAATAGTGTTTATTCTTGTATTCTTGTAGAAAATAAGTGTTTATTTTAAGAAAATAAGGGACAGAATAAGGGACGTTCCAAATATTTGTACTGTACCATAATGTAGGCCTAAGTCTTCCTGCAGTTAAAAAGTTCTCAGAAATAATCACAATTGTTTTGCTTAGCCTGTTTATGTACAATTATTCTAAAAAATAATTTTAATGTCATACAAAAAAATGTCATCGGCCTGAGTAAATTGTACCATTATAGAATTGTGACTTCACACGTGTAATTTTGGAGGTGAAAATACTGTGAAATTTCAAATGGCATGAAATTTGAAAGTGTAACAACTGAAGGTCTATGAAACACCAGTCAAACAAGCGTTTTTTTTTTTTTTTTTTTTAAACAATGGCACTTAAAGATCTGAATTTAAATATTATTGCAACTACAGCCTTTGAATGAATGAAAATGCATATTTGAAAATAGCTTATGCAAGAAGGGTTTTTATTTTTATTTTTTTTGTAATAGATTTTTTCCCTCTCTATTTAACAGCATTAACTTACAATAAAAGACGTCTTCCCTGAGGTAGATTAAATGTTTTCCTGCCGTACTGGATGCTGGGCTCATGATCAATAAGTTTGCATCCGCCCAAACTGATTTTGTAAAATCAAAAAGCGGACGGTGAAGGGTGCAGTTAGCGTGAGTCCCGCGCAGTGTTGCCAACTAATTTTCAGAGGAAAGTTGCTAAAGGAAGGTCAATTTGTTGCTAAAAGTTGCTAAATGACATTGTGATGTCATTGCGCGATGACGTCATTGCATAATCACGGCGCAAAATTGTGTCACAACATCAAATCTCAGCAAAAATATATTTTATGTATATGTTCATTTAGATTTGTTTGTAAAATAATATGCATAATATTAAAATATAAATAACTGTATTTTAAAATACATTGAATTATAGAACACTTACACATTTTTGAATGATTACAATTTAAGGTTTTTTATTTATTTATTTATTTATTTTGTTTATAGCTAGTAAACTAGTAATATAACACACTCTCAACAATTATGCTTTAAGCAGTGTATTAGTAGTTAGTATGCTACACTCCAAGAAAAGGCTGTACAAATAGGGCACAATCTACTACTATGTTAATATGAAAGAATTTTCCGTAATGTTTTTTTACCTGCATTTTAAATTACGCATTGTGTTTTCGGGTTACAGGGTTACAATGGATAATGGATAACGTCCTGGAAAATTACTAGTAGCCTATCTTTACCATTTTTCTTACAGCATACTAACTGATCAACAATCGCAAGTACAAGCTACTAACAAAGTGTATCATAAATGAACAATTATTCAATTATTATTATTATTAAATTGAATAATTGCAAATAGCAGCTAACTCAGTTCACGTTATGTGTGTACTGCTAGGCATCTTTGGTTTTCTTTTTGTGTAATTTGGATGAAAAATGTGTGTCTTTTTATTGTCTGAGTCACTTATCAAAAGTTGCCAAATAAATGTTAAAAAATTGCTAAATTTGTTGCTAGATGCTTTTTGAAGAAAAAGTTGCTAGGGTAGTCTGAAAAGTTGTTAAATTTAGCAACAAAATTGCTAAGTTGGCAACACTGGTCCCGCGCGCTGTGAAGCGGGAGCAGCAGAGAATTCCACTTGGTCTTAAAGCCTTTCTGGAACGCCTACGTTCACAAATAAAACAATGATTTGCACAAAAAGAATGATTAGTTATCAATTGGGAATTTGTTACTGATATGGTCTGGTGAAAATAATAATATGGACTGCGAGAAAATAATGAATAAAAAGAGTGGGGCTGCTATGAGTGCAGGCAGCCTAGGAACAGCATTCAACCCAGTGACATGACAACACACCGGCCCTCGCGGCCAAAAAACAGAACGGCCCACCGGAAATCCTCCCGGTGCTTCCGATTAGCCAATCTGTGCCTGGCAGGGGCTATTTACATCACCTCTGTCCACTAACGTCACAACATTACAAAAGACAGATGCTAAATAACATTTCCATTGGTGTAAGTGGTAAAGTGGGTAGCGTAGTGTTTTTGACACGAGCGACCAGAGTTCGCATCTGCCTTTTGCTGAAATCATTCTTCTCCCTTTTCATATTTACCACGGCAAAGGCATTTGTTTTCAATAAAATAAAAATCAAGGAAATAATCGTAAAGTTGAAATAAAGTATCGGGTAGGGTTAGGTGTATCTAAGCAGCAGATACGCTAAGATGCTTTGTTCACTTTGCTGTGGGAGTGCAGCAGGCGTGAGTAGTGAAAACACGGAATGGAGTTTAATTTATATGAATGGATTTGAGGAAGCAGCAGCGTGGAATTCAAGGCTGTAGCTAAATTTATTAGGGCATTCATCATATGGAATGGATTTGACTGACAGCACTCTGAAAAGTACACAGAAATATTCGCTGAATTAGAGACGGTAAAAGTGGGTGGGTCCAATCTCATTGGTCTTCAAAACGGGTGGGTCCTGTCCCACCCACATACAATGGTTCCGACGCCCATGCATGTGAAACAGCACTAGGGAGAACCATTATTAGCAACATACACTGATACACAGTAACAGTGCTCCTCCCCATCCACATATGTTGCTCTGCAGTAGACAGCATTAAAATACAGTGGGAAAAAAATGATTTGATCCCCTGCTGATTTTGTACGTTTGCCCACTGACAAAGAAATGATCAGTCAGCCAGCCAGGGCATTGAAAATAGGTCGTGGATGGGTATTCCAGCATGGCAATAGGTTTATTTGAACAGTGAGAGACAGAATAACAACAACAAAAAAAAAAAATCCAGAAAAAATGCATTTCAAAAAAGTTATAAATTGATTTAATAAATTGATTAAATTGAATAAATATTTGACCCCTTCGTAAAACATGACTTAGTACTTGGTGGCAAAACCCTTGTTGGCAATCACAGAGGTCAGATGTTTCTTGTAGTTGGCCAGCAGTTTTGCACACATCTCAGGAGGGATTTTGTCTCACTCCTCTTTGCAGATCCTCTCCAAGTCATTAAGGTTTCGAGGCTCATGTTTGGCAACTCGAACCTTCAGCTCCCTCCACTGATTTTCTATGGGATTAAGGTCTGGAGACTGACTAGGCCACTCCACACTCTTAAAAATAAAGGTGCTTCACGATGCCATATGTTACGGCTGGCGCTGTTTTGTGTTGTTGTTTGTTGTCTTTTCTCGTCTCTCGTTTGTTCGTCTAACTTTCTTAGCGCTACACCATTGGTCCTGCTCCCTGCCAATCATAGTTGGAGGAGATGACGTCATCGATCTCGTCCTAATTAGTGACCAGCTGGATCTATAAAAGGAAGACTCTGAGATAATGCGGGAGATGTCTTGCTTGTGTCTGTTGCTAGTTGTTTTGAGATTGTGTTGTTTAGCTAATGCTAACTTTGTATACTGTGGGTTAAGCTAGTTCTATATATTCACGTGTGTTTTTGTACATTAAGCTATCTTATCTTCATTTATGTAAACTCCATTTGGTAAACCATTTGTATGTATATAAATGGGAGAGAAGGAGAGGAAAGGTAAGAATATCACGTGATCTACATTTTACATCTCGTAGTGAATGAATGTTAAATACACTAGGTTAGGGGCATGCCTCACCTGCTGTACTTTTGTTTGGCTAGTGAGAGTAGCTTAGTTTAGGGTATCTTTGGATACTGAAGATTTTCTTTTCTTTTTGTTTTTCTTTAGTTAAGTTTAGAATTGATAACTGAGTTAGAGGGTTATGTTTTGATTATTTCTTTTGTTTGACTGCCGCCCAGTTCCATTCTTCTTTTCCCCTAACTATTTGGGCTGATTTCTTTCTTTAGTATTCTTTATGTAAATATTATAGTGAACGGTTTAGGGACAAGAGTTTTCCCACTGTAAACATTGTAAATAAACACTGGTTTGTTGCCTTTAGCGCTTTGGTTTTCATTGCTTACGCAGGTATCGGGTCGAGACCAGACCTCAGTAATTAATGTTATTCCCTATACCCCTTGATATCACCAGGGAACGTAACACATAGAAGAACCTTTTTGTCTAAATGGTTCCATAAAGAACCCTTAAAATCTGAAGAACCTTTGTTTCACAAAAGGTTCTTTGTGGTGAAAGAAGGATCTTCAGATTATAAAAAGGTAAGCAAGAGATAGTTCTACCTTTGACTGAATGGTTCTTTGTGGAACCAAAATTGGTTCTTCTATGGCATCGCTTGAAGAACCTTTTGAAGCACCTTTAAGTGCAGGACCTTAATATGCTTCTTCTTGAGCCACTCCTTTGTTGCCTTGGCTGTGTGTTTTGGGTCATTGTCATGCTGGAATACCCATCCACGACCTATTTTCAATGCCCTGGCTGGCTTCAATGCCCTGGCCCTGATGGTACATGGCCCCGTCCATCGTCCCTTTGATGCGGTGAAGTTGTCCTGTCCTCTTAGCAGAAAAACACCTCCAAAGCATAATGTTTCCACGTCCATGTTTGACAGTGGGAATGGTGTTCTTGGGGTCATAGGCAGCATTCCTCCTCCTCCAAACACGGCGAGTTGAGTTGATGCCAAAGAGCTGGATTTTGGTCTCATCTGACCACAGCACTTGACTTATGACATATGTGTGTATGTATGTATATATGAACATATACATTTACATTACATTTACATTTATGCATTTAGCAGACGCTTTTATCCAAAGCGACTTACAGTGCATTCAGGCTATACATTTATTTTTTTTATTTTTTTTTTTTTCACCCAGTTCTCCTCTGAATCATTGGCAAACTTCAGACGGGCCTATACATGTGCTTTCTTGAGCAGGGGGACCTTGCGGGCACTGAAGGATTTCAGTCCTTCACGGTGTAGTGTGTTACCAATTGTTTTCTTGGTGACTATGGTCCCAGCAGCCTTGAGATCATTGACAAGATCCTCCCGTGTAATTCTGGGTTGATTGCTCACCGTTCTCATGATCATTGAAACTCCACGAGGTGAGATCTTGCATGGAGACCCAGTTCGAGGGAGATTGACAGTTATTTTGTGCTTCTTCCATTTGTGAATAATCGCACCAACTGTTGTCACCTTCTCACCAAGCAGCTTGGTGATGGTCTTGTAGCCCATTCCAGCCTTGTGTAGGTCTACAATCTTGTCCCTGACATCCTTGGACAGCTCTTTGGTCTTGGCCATGGTGGAGAGTTTGGAATCTGATTGATTGATTTGCTTTTTTTTTTTATACAGGCAACAAGCTGAGACTCCCTTAAAGAGAGTGCTCCTAATCTCAGCTCATTACCTGTATAAAAGACACCTGGAAGCCAGAAATCTTGCTGATTGATAGGGGATTAAATACTTATTTCACTCATTAAAATGTAAATCAATTTACAACTTTTTTTGAAATGCAATTTTCTGGATTTTTTTTTAATTTTTTTTTTTTGTTATTCTGTCTCTCACTGTTCCAATAAACCTACCATTAAAATTATAGACTGATTATTTCTTTGTCAGTGGGCAAACGTACAAAATCAGCAAGGGATCAAATCATTTTTTTCCCACTGTAGCATAAGCATAAATACTAACATATTAAAATCATGCAACTTTTGATATTAATTTGCTTTACTGAAAAGATAGGTGTAGTCATTAGGCACATTAAATATGCCTTAGAATGTCATTACTCTATCTTAATTAGGACAGAACTTATGCATTTAATCATAATTATTAAAAGTTTGGTTTAGTTCATTAATTATTTAACCCTTGTGCATCAATAAAAAAAAAAAAATGTACACACAGGTTTATAGTGGACAAATGTCAGTCAAAAACGGTCATAAAATTGTGAAGCTTGGGAGCACCGACTTAAGTTTGGTCTCATTTTAAAGGAGACCCATGGCAGATTATTGTGAAGTAAAAAAAATGTTTAAAAAGTGAAACCCAAAACAAAAAAGTTATACAGGTTTAAGTTTATGAAAATGATTTATGAACAATATTTTATATAAAATATATTTTTATTAAACATGTTGAACTCTAAACCTGCTAGAAAATCAAAGCCATAAATCTAAACAAGTTGTGTTCCAAATTTGAGGTTGATATCTCAAAAAATGAGCTTTCACTAAAATTTTGTTTAGGCACAGTACCGAATTTTCCCCATTAGATGCCAGCAAAACTCTGTTGGTGCACACAGTGGTTGGATTTGTGATGTTTACAGTAGAGTTTTTCTCTCTCAAATATTACAAGCATACACACAATTTTTTTTTTTTTATGACACACATACAAACCACACTCTGACATCCATACCAAACACACACCACAATTATAGCTACATTATTTATCCAATAGGTTGTTTGCACATGACGTCATTGCTGTGGCGCGAAATGCAGCTGGAGGGCAGGAAGAGATTTTTCCCCATAGGAATCAGTAGCAGAAACTCAAGATGCCTATGTTTTGCGTTGTTTATGAATGCTCAAATCGGTGAATCCGAGAAAACACAAGGAGTTTTTATCATGTACGAAAATGTGTTGCTCATATGGGAGGAAAAGTCAAGAAATTGACTGAAAAACGTAGGAAAAAGTGGCTTGTAAACCTGCGTCTGCGGTCGGGAGGAGAGAGTCAGATAATACTCGTGTATGCAAATGGTTAAGATATAGGCTAATAATAATATATTAAGATATTAATGCAGATATAAATAGATAATCCAGGTCTGCCATCTTTCAAGCATTCAGGGTGAAACAGTCAGAATTCACTCAATGCTAAACACGATGTAAATAAGATATTATTTGCAGTTCAGAGAGCTTCGTTGATTATAACGGAACATTGTGAGATTGCAATAAATTGAAGTGAGTGACATCTTTTTAGTGATTATGTAGAAGCGCTATTTGCTCGCTTTCTAGGCTGAATAATAGTTTTGCTTTATGTGCTGCTAACAGGACCCACGTACACAAACCCTGTATACAGCAAAGTGTCAGGAGTCACAGAAAAAAGAGAACGGATGAGATAGAGGAATGTCCGTACTGTACTGGTTTAGGCGCTATAACAAGAGAAAGTAAACAGAAAAACACAACATATGTTACGTGATCCTTATGTTATAAAGAGGAGCGATTTTTAAACTAAATTGAAATACTTGCATGCCATTGAGGCGGTGGATATAGGCTAAGCAACTTACCCTGATTGCAAACAAGCTATTTCGAAAGTGAATCCCGCCTAGAAAATGAGCAAATAGCTCGTCCATGTAATCACTAAAAAGCTGTCACTCACTTCAATTTATCGCAATCTCACGGTTCCTTTATAATCAGTGAAGCTCTCTGAACTGCAAATAATATCTTATTTACATCGTGTCTACGTGTGGCGTTTAGCATTGAGTGAATTCGGACTGTGTCACCTTGTATCTATTTATATATGTCTTTATTAATATCATAATATATTATTATATCTTATATTAACCATTTGCACACACGAGTATTATCTGACTCGGCTCCTCCCAACCGCAGGCGCAGGTTTATAAGCCACTTTTTCCTGTGTTTTTCAGTCAAGTTCTTGACTTTTCCTCCCATATGAACAACACATTTTCGTACATGATAAAAACTCCTTGTGTTTTCTCGGTTTGACCGATTTGAGCATTCATAAACAATGAAAAACACAGGCATCTTGAGTTTCTGCTACTGATTCCTATGGAGAAAAATCTCTTCCTGCCCTCCAGCTGCATTTCGCGCGTCATCAGAATCACGTGATTGCAAACAACCTATTGGCTCTATAATATGCAGCAGCAGCAAACAGGAATAAAGCGAGTATTTGCTTTATAGGCCAAACCTGAAAAAATGGCACCATCTGGTAAAAAAATAGTAAAAGATTTAGATAGTAAAAGCCTTGCCAACAGAATGAAAGCCTATTAACAAAAATTGCATCATTTTACTGTTAAACAGCACTGCGATTAAAAATAGCAGTTTTAATGGGTTTCAATGGGGACATTTTTGTCCAAAAGGTGCTGAGAGGAACTTTTGTTTTGTACCTAGTATAAAATAGATTTATTAAAGGAAATGAGGGTGGAATATTAAAATTCCAATAAAAATACACACCTGAGACATTTATGCAGTTAGCATTAACACAGGCAAAATTATCAACAACAACAACAAAAAAAACTAAAATAAAACTAAAATGGACAAAAATGTCCATAAGGTTGCACAAGGGTTAAAGAAGGTGATCAACAAAAATGGATAGTTGGAAACTGTTTTTCTAAACTTTGATTTGACGGGTTTCGAAAGTTTTATTAGTGATAGTTGTCTTTATTTTTGACTGAACATAATATTTTATCACATCAAGCTTTAGGAAAAAATATATGGTCTTTTTTCTGAGGCTCTTAGGTCATCATTGTGCATCACTTTTTATTGATCTAAGTCAGGGGTGTCCAATCCTGCTCCTGGAGGTTCACGGTCCTGCAAAGTTTAGCTCCAACACAAATTAAACACTCCTGAACCAGCTAAACAAGGTCTTACTAGACATACTAGAAACTTCCAGGCAGGCGTGTTGAAGCAAGTTGGAGCTAAACTCTTCAGGACATTGGCCCTCCAGAACTGAGTTTGCACACCTAATCTAAGCCTTTGATATGGTTTATCATGATATATTGAAAACAAGACTCAAATATAGGAATGTCTAACATATCCTGGTTCAGAAAGTATCTAACTGATAAAACACAATGGATGTGAATGAAAGGCACCTTTACAGACTGCCAGGGGTATTCCTCAGGGTTTTGTGTTGAGTCTTTTACTTTTGACCCAATGACCCAATAAGCATTTTGCTGTCCAATGGTCATGCCTTAACTTTGTAATTTCTTATATTGCATTCATTTTGAATATTTCTCATGTGGATTTAATAATTTTTCACTTTTCAGTCTGATTTAAATCTCTTTTTTGCTCAATTTATCTGTAAAAGAAAACCTGCTTAATAATTACGCATACCTGAATATAGGGAGGTTTTCACTTCCAGCCTTCATGGACAATTTTATATCACTTATAAATGGTTACATACAAAATTACTAGTTGTTAATAAGATTGATGTTGTTCAGAATTGCTAAAAAGATGCTTGGAAAAAATATGATCAGAATATTAACTTATAACCTAATTATTATGCATGCACTGTACACACATATGTACAAAGAAATGAAATAATAATAATAAAAAAACAAAAAAAACAAAACAAAACAAACAAAAAAAAAAAATACATTTATTCATTTATTTGGGCCAGCCATCAAAACTTAATGCAAGAGATTTCTACACCTTAATAGGCTCATGATTCTCAGTTGTCAAAACCACTGTGGTTTCTAACCTGCATATCTACAGTAATGAGCATTTTCTGTTTAGCAAAATGTGACCACCATGTAGGCCAATAGAAGGTTTTAGAAAATGAGCCCGAAGAACCCCACTGCCCCTGGGACCTGAATTGGCCTGTGCTGATAAAAAAAATGGGTCACACACACACACACACACACACACACACACACACACGCACACACACACACACACAACACACCACACACTTACTTTTCCCTTTTCCTCCCTTCCTTCCAGCTGCAGAGTAATTTTTAGGGGACATCATATTGCATGTTAATTTTCACACGGTTTTACTCAGGCTTTACATAATGGCATCTCTCTTCTTCACCAGATTTTTCTGGCCTGTTGTACTTTCAGTGATGGTGATTTTGAAGATTACAACAGTACTTATAGTGCAGGTGTACAGAATTGATTAATCAGTGGGAGACCCTTCCTCATCAGGCCCTGGTCATATCACCTGCTCAGTTATAACAAGTTGGCTGCCAATGCCTCTGTTTACCATTTCATGATATACTGTAAAATTATGACCCAGACTTCATCTGATATCACATATGATAATGTCCCATGGAGTTTACAAAAAATAAATACATTTTATGATTGATTTCATGTACATTTTGTTTACATTGATTGTGTAATAGACTACTATCTGCTGTTTTAGGTCACCAAAATCCACCCGTCCCTTCACGCCTGCCTGTTTTTGCCCCACACAGACAGGGCTTGTGGTTTGTTGGCATGAAGCTGCCCAACACCATCTGTTCCTCCACCAGTGGGCCTGGATACACATACACATTATATTAACCAGCATTTCTCAGACAATTACATATGAACCATGCAGTGGTACTGATAGATGTTGCCTGCCACAAGTAGACTGACAGAAAAAAGAATCGGGATAATTATAATATACATGTGCATAAACTGATTACTGCCACTTGTTAAGGCAAGCATAACTACTACAAATTGCTCATGCATCTAGTTTAAGTCTAGCTTTGAGTCTTTAACTTCAGTGCATAACTTGTTCTATTCGTTGTGCTTCAGACGTGAACTGTGAACAAAATCAGAAGCAAAATCAGGAGATTTTACTGCAAATATTCACAGCATCATGACTAGCACAATACTGAACTTCGCTGTGCTGTGTCTGGGAACAGGAGGAGATGCTAAATATATCCTAACATTAAAAAGCTTTGTTTTACAAAGCTACAAATTCTACTTTCATCCTTCTCTCCCAAACTCCTATGTAACAACTGTCAGAAAGCGTGAAGAGCTTAAGAATAACCAGGAGCTATTTTCAGATTTCCAGCCCATTTCTAACAGATACGTGTCACACTGAGAACATAGCATGGACATTCACAATCCATTTGTGTTTCATTTCAGATCACTACAGGCATATTTGAACAACACAGCATTAATATTTTAATCTATGGTCTCAAAATAGATTTCAGACTCAAATCAGTGAACGCAAGGCGACTAAAAGCATGCTCAGGTAAAGGTATTATCCTAAATCCCTGTGCTGAATTATTTCATGCTGATGTGATGAGTCACTTCCCTTTGCCCTGCAACATTATGCAGTTCCAAATGTGGAAGATGAGGTAATCAGTCAAGGCTTATGACAGACAAAAAAAAAAAAAAAAAAAAAAAAAAGCTAGACTTGGCCTGTAAGATGACATGAAATACAATTCAATCAGTTGTTACTGGTTATCATTTTAATTCTTGACAACCATAATTTTTTTTGCTGCAAGTAATACTGATCATATTGAATGACACTGACACAATAGATCACTATTTGAAATGCTTGCAACAAAAGTTGCAATTATTTTATTTATTTATTGTAAATGCATTGGTAAGAAGCATTTATCACAAGTAGGCTTACTATTTACTATTAAAAGAGCAAACTTACAGACATTCCTTCTACTTAAACATCTATTTACATGTGTTTTATTCACTAGCAAAGTCAAGTTTGTGAGTAGACATAATACACCACTATCAGCCTTACATATAAAACAAGAGCAATACCACTCAAAACATTCATCATCAACAGAAGACACTGGCTTGACCAGACACTATATTTAAGCAGATATATTCTGCCTATTAAATATCAGTAGTTGCAAAAATAGCAAAAACTACAAGTAAGCGTCTTGTTTGAGACAGAACTACATTATCCGGGAGCCAGTGAGCGCAGCCAATGAGCGTCAAGAACATGAGTGACGACATAAATTCGATCCTTTTATGCGCGAACTTGACTTGCGCCGAAGTGAGAAAACGGCGCGAGGCGAGCTTTGTCATCATTTAAAGCGGGATCTTTTTGTGTGAAGGTGGGTGCGCTTGCATTGTTATGGTAAAATGCACACGATTTGATAAATTTGTGCGATGCGTCTGCATGAGTAGAATTACTGAAGTGTAGATTTATATATCTGTGGCATGCATATCATATATTAAGAGTTAAGGGAGGCATGCTTGTCTCTAGTCTACACGGCGCGGTTTTTATTATTGTTAATGCCTGAAGTTTATTCAACAGCTGCATGGTTTGCTCCGATCCGTTTTTAAAGGTTTATGTCTTAATTTAAGTTACGTTTAAGTAAATATGTAATCTAATAAGAATATTGAAAAGTCACGATATCTGACCTATTCTGCGATAAGCTTTCTCATGCATCTTCGTCTCTAAGTTATATACTTTACGCCATCGTGGTTTTGGATTCATAATGCATTGTTAGTGCAAAAGTCCGTTTCAGGTTCGAGTACAGCGAGAATGTCTTGATTGCATAATGTTTTTGTATCGTGCAGGAGTTATCATGGAGCTGTAGTAAGAGCAGGGCGGAGCTCGTCTTTGTTTGGATCTGTTCTCTCCTTGTCTCTAATAAAAGCGCCTTTGTTTCTCCACGAAATGCGGTGAAATGACCAACGATATTGACGTGCAAGAACACACAAAAATGGCAGACTTAACGACAAAGTGTAGTTTTATTTCTCCCCAAGTCTGTGGTTTGCAGGTGGAGTGTTTAGGGGAGGGGGCTGTGTGTGGTTTTTGAAGAAAACGCGCCAGTTTTTTTTCCCGCGAAGCTGTTGCAAACCTTTACGCGCCAAATTCTCGTCATCTAAATTTATTTAATTAGTTGGCTGTACTTTGGGAACCCAGTTTGACAAAAAGTGACAAGACCTCCTGTTGGGCACACCAGGAGGCATCGAGAAAACGATTTATTTTCTTAAATAAATGAAAATAATAAATAAGTACAATGTAAAAAAAAAGGTATATGTATGTATATGCATGTATGTATATATATATATATATGTGTGTGTGTGTATGTATATGTGACCCTGGACCACAACAGTAGTCATAAAGGTAAATTTTTCGAAATTGAGATTTATAGACCATCTGAAAGCTGAATAAATAAGCTTTGCATTGATGTATGGTTTGTTAGGATAGGACAATATTTGGCTGAGATACAACTATTTGAAAATCTGGAATCTGAGGGTGCAAAAAAAATCTTATAAATCTTAAAAATATTGAGAAAATCGCCTTTATAGTTGTCCAAATGAAGTCCTTAGCAATGCATATTACTAATCAAAAAATAAGTTTTGACATTTACGGTAGAAAATTTACAAAATATCATGAAACATGATAATGTCCTAATGGTTTTTGCCATGAAAGAAAAATCAATAATTTTGACCCATACAATATAGTTTTGGCTATTGCTACAAATATACCCGTGCGACTTATGTTATGACTGGTTTTGTGGTCCAGGGTCATATATATATATATATATATATATATATATATATATATATATCTCTCTCCATCCTCTTTTAGATGTAGCCAAGTAACTTTTTGTGCAGTATGATCAAGATTATGTGTATGTTATTGAACAAACAAGGGTCTGGTTTCACAGATAGGGCTTAGACTAAGCCAGAATTAGGCCATAGTTCAATTTGGACATTTAAGTAATTTTTATAAACATGGTTAGGAAAAAAAACATAACTGGGGTTCATCTTGAGACAAAACAAAGACACTGATATATTTTAAGATCAGTCAGTGCAAGTTTATTTCATTTGAAAGAGCTAAGACTTGCATTTTAGTCTAAGACTAAGCTTAAGCTTTGTCTGTGAAACCGGGGTGAAGATATTTAACACTAATGTCACTGATTTGGTTTTCAGGCATACGTTGACCCTCTAGTCTTCTGCAACAATGGCGTCTTCAAGCGGTAAGGCCTGTATTTATACATGTGTAAAACATAGGCGTGTGGATATATTTGTAGCAGATGAGGCACAGATGGTCCTTGAATTCTGCAGTTAACAAGTAAAGCTTGTTTTCAGATATTCAGGTGAAGGAGCTGGACAAGCGTGCCTCAGGACAAGCTTTTGAGGTTATCCTTGGGAGTCCTGCTCCAGATGCCAAGGGTGAGTTCCCTCTCTCCCCTCCAAAGAAGAAGGATCTTTCCTTGGAGGAGATCCGGAGAAAACTAGACGCTGCAGAAGAGAGACGCAAGGTGCATCCCTATACTTCTCACAGACATTTTATAAAATATTCAAGGCATGCTAGTTAACATTTAAGTCTTTCTAAAACATGTTAGACAATAATAAACGTATGGAACTTTCTCCAGAAGCAAAAAGTTTTTGTGTGTGTATATATACAAGGGGGTTTCTATTCAATCTGTTTATTGATTGCTTTTCATATTTCTAGCTTCAAAGGGTCATGTATAACTAGTTTTTCCTCCCCCTTTTCTCTAGTCTCATGAAGCAGAGGTTCTGAAACACTTAGCAGAGAAGCGTGAGCACGAGAAGGAGGTGCTTCAGAAAGCTCTAGAAGAAAACAACAATTTCAGCAAGATGGCAGAAGAGAAACTGAACCAGAAAATGGAAGCCAACAAAGAAAACCGTTCGGCCATCATGGCAGCCATGAACGAGAAGTTCAAAGAGAAGGTAAAGGTGACCGTGTGTTTTCATAAATGGGTTTTTATGGCGACAAAAATAATACTTTTTGCTTCTGTTTTAGGACAAGAAACTGGAAGAGGTTCGAAAAAACAAAGAAAACAAAGAGGTCAACTGTGAAGAAAACTGAAACCTACAGTTACAGGGGATTCTGATGTTTTTTTACTTATCCAAAGATTGTTTTTTTTCTTTTGAGTTCACATGAGAGGAAAAAAATGAGGGGTCATCATGGGTCCATGTTCAGAAAACAAACAAGTGCAGCTTTTGGTTTGTATGTAGCAGTGGTTTTACACATTAACTCTTCTTCACTTCTCTTTAGACCGCAGCTTTGTCATTGTCTGATATTAGCCGTCTTCTCAAGCTGGTAGGGACTCATGTATGATGTGCTTAACATGCCGGTGTACTGTATTTCTTGAGCTTTTTGCTTTTCTTGAGGTTAGGAGCTTGTTTGTGCATTTTTTGCTTCAAGCACATGACTGTTCTTTGTACAAGTTTAGACCGGGTATCGGAGGGCTTTACATGTGAAATGCAAAATTAGCAATACGTGTAGACATCTTTGACGCTTAACTTGCCAACTTAACGGTTGTACCAAATAAAAGAAGTACTAAAACTAGTTATTTTTGTAATCCGTTTTCTTTTTATTTATTATACAATTAACAAAAGCAAAAAAGGCCTCTAACACTAGCTTGCTCTATTGTCTGTTTTCTTTTATTATATAATTAAAAAAATGACTGTACTGCATTAGGCTAACAGACTTGTTATAGCACTTCTCATTGCTCTTTTGTTGATTTTGATTGCTTCCATGCTTTGGATAAAAGCGTCTGCTAAATGGCAATGTAAATGTAGTTTCTGGTTATAGAAAATGTGACTATTTTTAAAACCGTTTCACAAAGTATTACATATTTTGCCTTATGAGAAGTCTATTCATGTGGCCTTTGTAAAACGTAGTGATTAAATCTAGTATAGGCTGAAATTGGATATTTTTCAGCTCACCTGAGAAACACTCTCCAGTGTCAGCTGGTCACAGAAGAGCAGGTATAACATGGATTGTGTCTCCCTCTAGTGTGGAAAGTGTTTTCTTGCTCCATCATAGGATCTTTAACATGTGTTGTATGCAGAGTGTTTCCCCCAGCTCAAGCAAGGTATATTTAAGAAATAGGGCAATTAAAAAAATTAAAAATACAAAAAAAAAGTAATTTTCCATGACATTCAGTGAGTTAAGTGGCATTTGATCATTGAAGTATCAGCTGATCATATTTGAGGGTATGCACAGTTATTACTTCAAACCATAGGTTTTGGGCATTTTATTCAGATTCATGAAGTGAATTGAACAAGTTGACACCTTTATCTTGGTCAGATAATAATCATATCTCATTTTATGCTGATTCCCATGAATCTGAATATTCCTGGTACTAAATTTCCTCATCTCTTTCCATATATATATATATATATATATATATATATATATATATATATATATATATATATATATATATATATATATATATTAGTCAAAGGTGGATGTTTTGCCTGAAACGATACTAGATAATCATATCTTTGACTATTTCTAAAGGTCTGTCCTGAGTAGAGTATAGACTGTATCTGTGTGTATACACTGAAAAATGCTGGGTTAAATACAACCCAGTGCTGGATAAATATTGGACAGAACACATGCTGGGTTGTTTTCAACCAACAGTTGGGTTAAATGTTTAAATTAAATAAATGTTGGGTTAAATTGTTTGTAACCAAACAATATGGAAATGAATGAATGAAAATATGGAGGTCAATGGCTACCAGCAACTGGTTACCCATATTCTTCAAAATATCATCTTTGTTCATCAGAAGAAAGAAACTCGTACACATTTGGTACAACATGAGGGACAGTAAATGATGACAGTTTTCATTTTTGGGTGAACTGTCTTTTTAAATGTTAAATTAACATGCATTCAAATGTAGTTTCAGCATTGGATACCAATACCATTATAGGCCAGTCATGTGAAGCTCTTAAAGCTTATCAATATATAGATAAGTGCAGGTTCAGTATATAAGTAGGCCTATATAAGTACAAGTATTTATGGCAACACGTACTCCAACTGATTTTAATTAATTTATTCATTGGTGTATTTTTGAAGTTTGATTCTTTTAGACCTTTTCAATGTAAAGCATTTTGAATGTTTCTGAGGAAAAGTGTATTTAGGGAATGATGGTGTTCAGTATTTTAATAACAGCTTGAGCCACTGGGGGGAGCATGGCATAAGCACTTCCAATATAAGGGCAGATGCTGTTATGTTGACACACTGCTCACAAAATGCACCGCTACAGGCCTGTCAAATACCTCTTCATTTGGCTGATATTAGCAACTTGCACTCATTATTTCAGATTTTATCGTGGATTGCTCCTCTAATGCGCACTAATCTGGCTTTAGAGAACTGAAAAAGAAATCACATTCCTTGTCCTACACCGCTGTGTAGGTGTCTTTGTGAAGTATATTCAATGCATTTTCATGAGTGGAGTCAACACGGAGGTCAAAGGTCATGCAGACAATTGCTGGGGTCAGTGTAACATCAATGCAGCAGCGCGGCTCTCGTGTGTCATGATAATGTCTGGAGCAGTCCCAGCAGTCAATGAACTGAAGGTTATAATCACTGCAGGCTATGCCACTTCAGCTTTTTCTCTGAGCTTTTTTTCCAGTCTATTTACCTTTCTGCTACTCACTCTGACAGCCTTTCAGATATCCTCTCAAAAGCTGACATCCCACTCAGATTTCATTTCATAAAGGTCAACAAAATCTCAAAGAGAAGTTGCCCCCACATGACCCAAATGCAGATAAAGGAAGAAATACACATCTGATGACAGCAACAGAACATCACTACAATTAGTGAGGGCTGGGTCAACAACACACACAGTACAGTACAGTGTGAGCTTTCATGATAAAGAAAAGGAAAAATCTTTTAAAAAGCTCATTTAAAACAGCTTCTTAGAAATGTACTATATGTATTCATGTTGATTTCACATGGTGAACTTTAATAGCATTTTCAAGAGGAGTTTCAATTAATATCTAAACTTTAAAATGTTGTGGTGTATCCATTAAGTAAAAAGTAATAACATATTTTTTCTTACACATTAAATACATGTCAATGTAGACATCTTCATCTTAGTTTTTGTATATAAAAGGAAACTAACTTTATATATATATATATATATATATATATATATATATATATATATATATATATATATATATATATACATATACATATATACATATATATATACATATATATATATACATATACATATATATACATATATACATATACATATATACATACACATATATATATATATATATATATATATATATATATATATATATATATATATATATATACATATACACACATATATACATATATATACATACATTACATACTAAGCAATATATATATATATTGCTTAGTAAATATCATTACATTTTCAGGGAATTGCATCACATGATATTTTACAACTTGAATTAACCTTGCCTTCTAATAACATGGTCAAATAACCAACCCTGAGTCCTTGATATAATTTCCTATTTTATGTTTTTTTTCTTTCTTTCTTTTCACATTGGTTGCACCTGATCTGATTTTTAAATAAGCAGAGAATTATTTTTTTTATTCTTTTTTTTTCTTTAGTTTCTTTTCTTTTTTTTAACAAAAAAAAAAAAAAAAAAAAAAATTAAAAAATACAAAATAATAATAATTATTTTAATTAGACTTGTTTCTTCATTATCATACTCGTACTTGTATAACTGTATCACTCTGACATTGTTTACATTATGGCAAAAAATATCAAAATGAGTTTTAATACATTTTAATGCTAAATAATAAATAATGTACTTTAGCCATATCAGTCATAAATATCATAAGTGTTAGTTTTAAATAACAGTATTGTGGATTATCTTTTCCCATGTTTACACCATTCAGTCTCTGTTCAATTAATCTTGGTTATTCAGGTTTTGGGGTTTGAGTTAACACTCTTATTTGCATATTTGCAGTGTCAGTATTATTAATCATATACAGTATGAGACCTGTTTGAACAACAGATTATTTCTCTCTTGCAGGGCTTAATACTTCAGAGCAGGATTTCAAAACCCAGGGTTAAAAGCGGTGCTAATCCTCTTCCAAATTACACCCATGCTTTAGCCAGAGTTAAAAGCAGCGTTTAAAAAAGATGATAACCCGGGGTTAAGTGCAGTGTGAAAGACTTGGAGAGGTGTTTGATTTGGGCCAGTGAACAGCCACATACAATCACAACTGCCTGCAGCTCCCTATAGCATTGTGCCATTCTGCTCGGACAAAAACCACTCACATTTTCTGTCGAGAATGTAAAAATCTGGTCATACTGCACTTAAATGCGCTCTCATAAGTAGACGGCAGCTGCCGTATGTGAAAGTCTGTGTGACTGGGAATAGAAAGTGTATAGCATCTTTGACCTTGTAAGCCCTTGTGAACTATTATGTTGAGCTCCTCCGCTCTCAGCCCACACCGGTCCAAACACTGTATCAGTGTGGGACTCGGCCAGAATTTTACTGCCTGTCTGAGCTCTGCCAGGTGCTTCAAACTGCAGCACCTCAATTATGTTGTTTGCATTTTGTAGAAATACTTTGCATCCATAGTCACGCTGCTAATGTTTGCTAGCGCTTTCAGAAAGTAGCTGTCACAACCATAAAAGCCTGCATAAAAATCATCTACAGCCATACGTTGCTTACTGATGCACACGTAAACAAAATTTCGCCTTCATATATTTGGAATGAAATTGAAAAATCTACATAAATACATACCATAAAAGTAAGTGCACATCACGGTTATGGTTTGTTATTCACTAGATGAGGTTGTGTCAGCTGAAAACTGAACATCAGCTTTAAGAAAAGCCATAATGTCTGAGACCGCATTGGGTTAAGCTTCATAGATGTTAGGTAAAATCTTGGGTTCTGAAAAATGGATAACAAAGAACGGTTATGATTTAAAATTAAATAAAATACGTGTATTCTAGGGCTTAAAGGTCACTAAAAAATGAAAGAAAATTTCTGCCAATGAGCATGTTAATGTCTTTGTAAGAATGTCCTTCCTTTCTTTAATATGCAAAATGCTTTTTGGAATATTTTCAAATCATGCTGATCATGTTTTGTTCATTTCATATGGAGTGCTGTTGCCATTAAAGTGTAAATAGCAATAGAGGCTATCATATTGTGATTGATAAGTGAAAATAGCATATTTTGTTAGCAATAGATACTGTTTCAACTAAGTGCAAACAGCAATGGATTATATATATATATATATACTAAGTGAAAATAGTAGTATTTTCTGATATTTATACTACTTATTGCAAATAGTGGCAATTATCTGCACCTCAGTATTGTAGTACATTATAAAACAGTATGCAATTATAACATATTATGTGTAAATTATAATGTAATTCAAATTATTAAATGGATGCCACCTTATTGGGACAATAAAGCACTCCGTATACCTACCCGATACTTTATTTTCAACTTTTCGATTATTTCCTTAATGTTTATTGAAAATGTGTTTTTGATGCGTTTTCGATGTGTTATGAGATTTGAAAAGGGAGAAAAAAAGTTCGGCAAAAGACGGATTCGAACTCGGTTCAATCTCGTTGAAAAGACTATGACACATTTTACCATGTACGGCACTAAAACTGATGAACAGTCATCTTTTGTAGTGTTGACTAGCCCAATCACATGTTGGTGGGCGGAGTTAGTATAAACAGCCTCTGCCAACAAGGCAGACTATTTGCACTTATTGTATAGACACTCTGTAAAGAGAAAGTTAGACGTATGCTACCAAAAAACAAAGAAATTGACATTTCCCTATTGTTTTGGACTAACTAAAAAACCTGCATGAAATCCTGAAACAAATGCTGCACCCTGTCCTGAATGAAACACAGGAGACTTGATAAGCGGTAATGAATTCTTCTTCTGGCTATTTATAGTTGTTCCCCTCAGATTCTGCCCACTTGTCTGTGTCTTGCAAGGTGGTGCCCACTTCCTTTAGCATTAATTGTGTCTTGATGGATTACATACGGGGCTGACAAGGCAGCTGAATGCCTTTGGTTTAGTGCTAGTTGACAAAAGGTGTAACGGGGTCTTGTTGGTGCTATGTTGAAGACTTTTGAAGGGGCGACTGAATGTACTGTAACTGCAGTGTGGGCAGATGAACGATTTAAGTGATTTCAGTTTAGCCAGTGGAAGGTTAATCAGCGTATCTCTCCTCACAGGTATAATTATTTCAGACAAACACCTTTTGGGGCAGGGTCAGGTTTACTATGTGCAGTACATTTTCATGTCCCCATCATTATACAAATCGAATTCTGGAAATGTTGGGACGTTTTCTAAATTGGAATAAAATGAAAACTAAAAGACTTTCAAATCACATGAGTCAATATCTTATTCACAAAAGAACATAGATAACATAACAAATGTTTAAACTGAGAAATTGTACAATTTTATGCACAAAATGAGCTCATTTCAAATTTGATGCCTGCTACAGGTCTCAAAGTAGTTGGGACGGAGGCATGTTTACCATGGTGTAGCATCTCCTCTTCTTTTCAAAACAGTTTGAAGACATCTGGGCATCGAAGTTATGAGTTTCTGGACCTTGATGTTGGAATTTTGTATCATTCTTGCCTGATATAGCTTTCCAGCTGCTGAAGAGTTCGTGGTCGTCTTTGATATATTTTTCGTTTAATGATGGGCCAAATGTTCTCTATAGGTGAAAGATCTGGACTGCAGGCAGGTCAATTCAGCACCCGGACTCTTCTACTACGAAGCCATGCTGTTGTAATAGCTGCAGTATGTGGTTTTGCATTGTCCTGCTGAAATACACATTGTCTGGAGGGGAGCATATGTTGCTCTAAACCTTTATATACCTTTCAGCATTCATAGTGCCTTCCAAAACATGCAAGCTGCCCATACCGTATGCACTTACGCACCCCCATACCATCAGAGAGGCTGGCTTTTGAACTGAACGCTGATAACACGCTGGAAGGTCTCCCTCCTCTTTAGCCCGGAGGACATAGCATCTGTGATTTCCAACAAGAATGTCAAATTTGGACTCGTCTGGCCATAGCACACTTTTCCACTTTGAAACAGTCCATTTTAAATGAGCCTTGGCCCACAGGACACGACGGCGCTTCTGGACCATGTTCACATATGGCTTCCTTTTTGCATGATAGAGCTTTAGTTGGCATCTACAGATGGCACGGCGGATTGTGTTTACCGACAGTGATTTCTGGAAGTATTCCTGGGCCCATTTAGTAATGTCAATGACAGTATCATGCCGATGAGTGATGCAGTGTCGTCTGAGGGCCTGAAGACCACGAGCATCCAACAAATGTCTTCAGCCTTGTCCCTTACGCACAGCGATTTCTCCAGTTTCTCTGAATCTTTTGATGATGTTATGCACTGTGGATGATGAGATTTGCAAAGCCTTTAAAAACAACGATCCTCAACGTCAAATTGCAAAGTATTCCACAATCTTATGCACTCTTTCACAGATTTGAGAGCCTCTGCCCATCTTTACTTCTGAGAGACTCTGCCTCTCTAAGACATCCCTTTTATAGCTAATCATGTTACAGACCTGATGTCAGTTAACTTAATTAGTTGCTAGATGTTCTCCCAGCTGAATCTTTTCAACATTTCTTGCTTTTTCAGCCCTTTGTTGTCCCTGTGCCAACTTTTTTGAAACCTGTAGCAGGCATCAAATTTGAAATGAGCTCATTTAGTGGATAAAAGTGTAAAATTTCTCTGTTTAAGCATTTGTTATGTTCTCTGTGTTCTATTGTGAATAAAATATTGGTGATTTGGAAGTTTTTTAGTTTTTCAAATTTAAAAACGTCCCAACATTTCAGGAATTTGGGTTGTACAATGAACTCATTCATCATGTGGCTTTCTTTTGTGCAAACTGTATTATCTTATGCTTTTAGTGACATGATTTTTGAAAGAAAAACAACAGTACAAACGTAGATAATTCTGGTTTTAGTTCATTTTATTTTTATTTATTTATTTTGTAATTAGTGAAATTACACTACACATCCTCCATGATAAAGATAAATACAAGATAAATTTGTAAAAATAGAGTCCAATGTAATGTATTAACATAAGGAATTTTTTCATTTTGATTTTCCACAGGTGTTTTACCCTTATTTTACAATGTCCTGGAGTTTTATAATGTCCTGGATAATGTCCTGGAAGAAATAACCATTACCTGTTCTGTTGTTCAGCTTATTTCTATCTTACAATCTAGAAAAAGACATCACCGCACCTTCAAATCAATCCAACCAATGTGCCTAAACTCAAAAGTAAAATACTTAGAAAAAGGACTTTTTTAAAAGTATTTTACTTACTTACAATCTACACACATTCCATGAACAAACCAGATCAGAATTCATGATTGCTAAAAGCTTCAGCCCATATTTCAACAGGCCTTACATTAGTATGAGGAGAGTGGACAGCATCTTTGTGAGACACGTCCTTTGCATGTCAAACTTGAAATTGATTTTCCCAGAATTCTTTGTAATGTTGCCTTCTCTCAGCCCTTTGTGTGTGCTGGCCCTGATGAAAGAAAGCAAGCAAGCAAAAGCGATGGCATATTTACTAGCAATCTCAGAACTGCACCTATTCTAGGAGTGATTTACTGTTTCTCTCATATGATTCAGGTCTGTCTTCTGCCCAGCTGCAGACTCCACAGCTCTGGAAGTAGTATAGAAACAAGTAGACTGTGTTTGGAATACTAGTGTATTAATTGCATTACTATTCAGTATACAAATATACAAAAAAAAAAGTTGTTTTTGACAGTAGTGATATACATTTCAGACATGTTTGCATATTATTTCAAATTAAATGTAAAGGTCAAGTTAAACACATTGTGGGATAGAGTATTCTGTGAAGTACACTCATAACATTAGTAATATATGTCCATAAGGGCTGACTACTCCCCCATCAAACTGGGTGGCATCTTAATGAAGCGAGGGATGAAGTACTGTAGGAGAGATGTGCGGAGGCTTCACAACATGTTCTCTGGATGGATGATGGCAGAGATCAGTGTGAAGAGGAAAGAAATTTCTGTATGTGGGCGTTTCTTCAACTATGGGCACTTTTCGCACTTATTGATTCACTTAAAATACTTTTCCCCTCACTCTGGCTAGTTTATTTGTCTAGTAACTGTGGACATACATCACAGAAGATTTTTTTTTTTGTAATTTGTTTTCTAAATGATTTCTGAACATTTCTGACATTTTTTTTTTCTGACAGTGTCATTTAACATCTGAAATCAACCATTGTGTTTACTAATGTTCTGTGGTGGCATTCAGAGGTGGGCAGAGTAAAGTATTTTTACTTTGTTACTGTACTTAAGTACATTTTTCAAGTATCTGTAATTTTTCAGAGTATTTTTAAATGTTTATTTCATTACGTTCCAAAGAATTTTATTGTACTTTTGAGAGTTCTTAAAATGTTATACATTTTTCCATATGTGACGTCTGTTTTTACACTATATTGTTTGCCAGTGCACATATTGTTTTGATTATATTTTTAAAAACATTAAAAACATAAAACATAAAAACATTTTATTTTGTTTTGTTTTCCCCCCACTTGTTTGCACACATGAAGTGCAAATGAAATATAACCTAAATTGACATTTTAATATGTTTAACGTTTTGATAGTCTATGACAAGCCAACCCCCCCTCCCCCCCCCCCCCCCAAAGTATTTTGAGCAGAATGATTATACAAAATATATAATATAAAACTATTAAATAAAAAATATATAAGTTAAAATTACAAAATAATTACTCATAGATCTGTACTTTTTTATTTTATTTTATTTAATTTTTTTTACTTTCAATACTTAAGTACACACACACACACACACACACACACACACACACACGTATGCTTAAGGACGAAGGTTAAAATCAAACAAACAAACAAACAAAAGTACCAGTTCTTGTCATTTATTTATCTCTTCTTCGTCTCAGAAAGCAAGAGTTCCCATACAACAAAATGTATCTTATCCATGTGCATTAAAATGTTATGAAGGCAGAATCTTTCAACCAGATGGCAAAAGCTAATGTTTGTTAGCTGCAGCTGGAGAACTAACCTCTGCTCTAATATTCATCATGACTGGATTCAGTTTCTCTGTTCCAGCAGCTGAGTTCAACAGTCTCTTACAGCAACAGCATGAGAGCATGAGTGTTTGGATATTCAGTTTCACAGTGCTTTCTGCTCAGCCTCAGTGGGTGGATATGTTTCTGCCTCAGTCATTCACACCATGATACATCTCTTCTTTGCACACTTTGACCCTGGACTTTGAAATTCATCATGCACATCTGACATAGGGCCATTTCACAGCAGACTCAGGACCACATCATCAGTCCACAGACATCAGACAGGATGAGGTTTTCACTCCAGACCTTTCAGAAATGTAATTGTGTTTGCCATTCTTTGGCACAGTGACACCACATGAATATGAGAGCATTGTCAGGGATGCTACACATTGATAAGCACAATTCTCGCTAACAAAACAAATCTAGATTCATAAGGGGTTGTTTTATTTTTAAAGGGATAGTTCACCCAGAAATGAAAATTTGATGTTTATCTGCTTACCCCCAGGCCATCCAAGATGTAGGTGACTTTGTTTCTTCAGTAGAACACAAATGAAGATTTTTAACTCAAACCGTTGCAGTCTGTCAGTCATATAATGTCAGTCAATGGGACTCACGGCTTTGAGAGTCAAAAAAACATACACAGACAAAACCAAATTAAACCCTGTGGCTCATGATGATACATTGAGGTCTTAAGACACGAAACAATTGTCTGTGCAAGAAACTGAACTGTATTTATATTGTTTTTTACCTCTTATCCATCGCAATGTCCAACTGTCCTGAGCGCGTTCACAACAGCCAGCATGTGACGCGTCAACGTGCTCTAGCATAGTAGACGCATGCGAGGAAGTGATCTTCTTCTTCCTTGATGTTTAACGGCGGTTGGCATCCAACTTCAATGGTGCATTACCGCCACCTACTGTACTGCAGTGTGAACCGGAGCTAGACAGATAAACTATAACTAGAAGGGAGAATTCCATCTCTCTTCTTCCCCTTCCCCTTTAATTAATAATAAGGATTTCCAAAACTGTATTCTATATCCTATTTGCAATACCAGGGTCCCTCAGGAAACTAAGTAAATGCGGAAGCGATCTAAACAATGAGTGACGTATATGTGCGACAGATCGCTTCCGCGCATGCGTCTACTATGCTAGAGCATGTTGACGCATCACGCGCCAGATGTTGTGAACGCGTTCAGGACAGTTGGACATTGCGGTGGATCAGAGTTAAAACATGATATAAATACTGTTCAGTTTCTTGCACAGACCAACTGTTTCATGTCTTAAGACCTCAATGTATCGTCACGAGCCGAGATTGTATTCTTTCAGCTTTATTGCAAAAGTTTGAGGAGGGCCCTTTTCCAGAACCCCTGAGCACCTGAGCGAGGTCCATATGGAACTTACTCGTTGAGTCTGATATGTAAGAACTTCACTGGTCCAGATCTAAACCCATTTAACACCTCTGAGATGAACTGGAACAGAAGACCAGGCCTCATCACCTGCTGTTAGTGCCTAACTAATGCTTACGTGTCTGAATGGGACAGAATTCTCCAAAGTTTCATTGTATGGTGTAGCATTAAGGTTTAATTTTTTCCACTACACTCTGTAAATTAAATGATATTTATATGCATATGATTCCATAAAGACCCTTTAACATCCATGGAAGATTTTTTTTATTGCACAATGTGCAATGAATGTTTCTTTTAAGAACTAATCACTGAAATGTTATTTTGGGAACCCAGAATGGTTCTTCTATGGCATCCTTGCAACAAAACAAACAAACAAACAAACAAAAAAACATAAAAAAAATAAAAATAAAATAAAGAGTGCAGAATTATTTTATATGCATTATTGATTAAATATATTTTATGTCTCTGAATGTTTGGCCTGTAAGGACATTTTTAATCTTGTGTTGTGCACCAATTAGGGATTTAAAGTAAATGAATAATTAAGAGTATATTTATAAAACTAAACATAAGAGATTTTAATTGCTCTGAAGTGTTTCATTGTGCAAGATAACGTAGAGGTTCATGTTCAGTTCACTCAGAGATTATTCACCAAGTCATGGAAATGAGCTACTGATGTTGCGTTCAGATTTAGTAGTTGTCATGGTAGGGGGTTAAAATAAAGGATGGAGTTATTACGCACAAGCACACAAAGGCTAATGATAATAACACACTAGTAATGCATTCATCAGATCCAGACGTTCTTGTTGCAAAAATAGTGGGTGTTATCATTAACAGAGCTGTAGGTGAGGACAGAAGTTGTGGTCAGTTTCATCAAGCAAATTTTCATTACACTAATTGCTGTTTATTGTTATTGCTTACTATCATTATGTTGTCCTTAAATACCTCAACAGAAATGGAAGCTGATGAATGAAATATTATAATCAACTAAGGTCATAAATACTCTACACATCAATGAAAGCACTTCGCTATGCAAAATGGATTTCATGCGTGGTTGCTTTTCCCAGTTTTCCCAGTTCATAATAGGACCACATGCTTGCATTGTGTCGGTGAAGCACTCACTTGTAACCTAATTGTAACCTAAAAACTTAAAGGGTTCTTCAACTTGCCTTTTGTTTGGTTAAATTAACATGGACTTGTAACCTCAAGTATAAATATTTCATCCAGTTTGAATATTTGACAAATTTATTACAAGAATGAAGCCAGTGTATAAGGACAAAGGATGACAAATGAGCATAGTTGAAGAATGACTAGCCTTCACAAGTGTTTAACTACTGAAACAGGGTTGAACATGATCAGGTCCTGAATGAAAGAGAGGGGGGGCGGAAATGTTCCTGTTCCTTTTACAGTGACGCTGTACTGTTAAAAATGGTACTGTTCTTCAGGTGAGAAGTTGTGGTCCAGACTGTCTGTGGTCAATAAAAAGGTCAATAATATTTGGCCAAATTTGGAGAGGGGATTCAGTAAACATATGGCAACCCAAAACAGCTAGAAATAGAGGTTTAGTGCTTTTCTTGAAAGAAGAAACTACATGCTCAAGCATGCCAATGATTGCTCATAAATTGGCAGTTAAAAATGGCAGGTGCCTCCTACTCAGAACAAACTGCACAGCAATAGTCTGGCAAACACCCAAATCAGTACTGAGTGGCATGGGACCGACGTCTGCACAGGCAAACACCACTCAAACACAGTAAATATGTGCGTCTAGACACAGTAGCTTTTCAGTTTCAATGCAGGTTATCTTAACAATGAATACGTAAATATTACTTTTTTCCCCTTACACACCAAACTTTTCTTCTGCTGCAAAATGAGTGAATAAATAAACCAATCTAAATTTGTGACAGGTTTATTCTTTGACCATTTCTTGCTGGGAATTGTTGGATATCCCAAACAGAATTTTTGATAGTTAGTTTGGTACTGTAAACCTGTTGGTTGTTGTTGTTATTATTATTACATCTGAAGTTTTAGAAAGTTGTTCAGTGCTGCCATTAGTTTTGTGGCTGTGTGTGACCCAAATGCTTCAAATATCACAAATTAAACAAGACAAACTGCATCAGCCTCTCTAGCTGGCTCTAGCAGACCTCACTCTAAATACATTACAAGATACTATTTGTTCACACAATCAGTGTTTGAGACTGGCAACCATTAGTAGCAGGTTTGATTCTTGAATTGTCCTGTTCATCTTACTGGAGTGGCTCGAATACTCCAGTAGCTTGGTTTGCACACTAGGGGACTAATTATGTATGTACAGTATGCAATATATAAATATTTTGGCATGACTTACAATTAACTTCTCATTTAAACTGTTTAGGGGTGGGCGATATGATCAAAATTATAACCATGCCTTTTATATGCAAAGTTTTAATTTAATAATGTAAATTTTAAATACCGTTTCACCAAAATAGTAATTAGGCTTGCCACTACACCAAATTGTTATAAATTAAACAAAACCTTCATGATCTTCAATATCAAGGCAAAAAAACAAAAAACAAAAAAAAAAAACTCAACTTACAACTACTGCCAGTATATTCAACTTTACCCACAAACCCTACACTTACATAAAGTGATATATACTATATAGCAAATTTAAACTGCTTTATTGTTTATATTGACACAAAATGTAAAATTATTTGTATTGCCCAGATTAAAATGATTTGTATTGCCTAATCTGCTAAATGTGACTATAAGGCATGAAGATATCAAAATCATGATTTCCTGTAAAGTTACTTTGAAATAATGTTTATTTTGAAAAGCACTATAAAACTGAATTGCCATTTAAGAAAGTTTAAGTTAATGTAAAGTTAACCAACAGTGGATGCATAATTGAGTGTCGAGCAGTGTTCTAGTAGTTCCAGCAAGACAATATTATAGTTTTTATTAATATTTTGAATCATTTTTATTATTTCCATTTTAATTTTAGTATTTTTTTATTTGTCTTTTTGTGATTTTTAGTCATTTTAGTCATGTGCTAAATATGACAAAATGACAAAAACAAAAACAAACAACTATATATAAATACACACACACACACACACACACACACACACACACACACACACACACAAACTGTTTGTTTTTGTGAAAAGTGGGGACATCCCATAGGCGTAATGGTTTTTATACTGTACAAACTGTATGTGCTATTGCCCTACACCTACCCTACACCTAAACTTAGCCCTCACAGGAGACTGTGCATTTCTACTTTCCCCCAAAATAAAAACTCTGTATGATTTATAAGCATTTTGAAAAGTGGGGACATGGGGCAATGTCCTGAAAAGTCACCTTCACCGTGTAATACCTATGTCATACCTGTGTCATTATACACATTTATGTCCTCATTTGTCACAAAAACGCGCACACACACACACACTCACACACATACACACACACACACACACACACACACGACAAGTATACAGTTCAGAATGGCAATCTCTAAAAGTTTGGATTTGAGTTGAAGAATGCTGTAATGCAGATAAGTTAACTCTTACTCATGGCTGGAGCTGAGGGTAAAGGGACGGGTGGTGATGGAATAGATTCGGGCTGGAAAAGCCCTGTAGGACAATGAATGACAACAGAGATGCACTTTTCCTAATGTACTCCCTGTTTCACTGATACAATTCTGTCATGGCAAATGAGAGGCTGTCTTGAGACAATATGAACACCTGAGGGGCCTAAAACTAACTTCACTGTCACAGCAAAGACAAAACACCCAGCTAACGTCAGAGAAGTGTGACTGCAGGGCGACGTTTATCAGCCACGCTGGGACGTTTAGTCTGGCCTGTAGTCATTCAGCTCACCGCACTTCTGATTCAGTGCTGTACGGTTTGAGCTCTGCATAAAATTTCAATATGCAATTCAAAAGTACACAGTACCGCAGATTTTGGTGTTTCTGTCTTTTTATTTGGTGATTATGAAATCTTTGTTTCTTGTTTTGCTCACAGACCAATGTGATCTCATTAGTAGGGTACAAAGGGGCTAAAGGCACCCCGGGGTAAAAGGCGCCTTTGATATTATTTTAAAAGGCACAAAAACATGGCTTAGCACTTTCCAAAACATTCACTTTTCAAGATGCACGTGTATATTTATCTGATCTTTGATGCAATCGCGTGCAGCAGCACAAAGTTGATTCTGTGCTTAATTGATTTTATGTTTTTTAAAATGCTGTACATTTAAGTAGCAAATGAGAATCACTAAAATTAATGCATATATTTTGAGACAAAGGTCTTTATGATTTTCAGTTTTGTTTAAGATAATTAAAGCAACAGTTTTTAAATAACATGGATGACATGGTTAGATTCAGATGGTAAATATCATATATTATGTTGGGTGTCCATGTTAGAGATAATCACCATGTTTAGAATGAAACCATCATATTTAAAAACATGATATTAAACATATCATATAATAAAATATCATTTGTTGTTACTCGTGTAAATATATATTCAGCTATTATTGGATCTCCTTCAATACTTTCAGAATCTTTACTTATTAAAATGATTTTGTTTCTGTATTTTAAAATATATTTTTATTATTAACATATTTTAATAACAGTATATTTATTGAACAAAAATAAATTATTTTAGTTTTCAAAATAAGCAGAAAATAGTATAAACTTTGCTAAAGTGATTGTTTTGAACAAGTATTAACTTAGACATTATTTAAAAAAAAAAAAAACAAAAAAACATTATTTTAGCTGAAGTATTTGTATCAATACTGTGTGCCCCGTTTGTGGTGTAAAAGGCCCCCCTTGCCACCTCATACATTTATAAGATTTTTACACAAAATAAACAAGTTGAATGATTTATTTTCACACAAAATCTGTTGCTCCATTAATGTTCAATACAACAAATATATATATTTTTCTGCAAATATACATTTTAGGCACAGTGAACAGCCCATTTTTTCTTAAGGTGGGCCTTTAGCCCCGTTGTACCCTATTTGTAGGTAAAATGGAATTCAATCACACATACATATATAGTGTTAAACGATGCAGTAAATGTAGCTTTAAATAAATTGTTGAAAAAAGCTCAAGTTCAATGCCTGGACCCCTGAGGCTAGAATAGTTTTTGAGGAATTGAAACAGTATTTGTGTGTATAGTACTTGCACTAGGCTTGTCGGATCATAAAAATATTTTACAGAAAATCTTTGACTTTGGTTACATGACATGTCAACTCAAGAAAAGACAAATCAGAATAAACTATGGGGTATTCTTTTTAAAGCAACCTGACACCATGACTCAAGGTTAAGGGCTGTGCTGATGAATAGTTCAGACAGCCTGTTTAAAGGAAAGGAAAGGAAAGGAAAGTAAAGGATGTGACGTGGCCATATGAGGAGTTTGGGCTGGGCACTGCCCCCATTCGAGAGCCAGTCATGATTTTGTGAGTTATGAATAAAATATAAAAATGAAAGAATTCATATTTTCTCATTTTATTTGTATTATCTTATTATTTTAGTGGACGGAATAAGTATGTTTTGGGCCAGATTTCAATTATACTTAAGCCCCATATCGCAACACATGATTCTCAACTTGTTGCGGTACAAGAGGACTCTAATTTCATTATTTTCCCGCTTTAGCAAGTTAACTGAAAAGTGGATATTCGTTGTTTTTTTTTTTTTTTTTTTTTTTTTTTAAACCTGCTAATAAAAATGTGGTGGACTGAGTCACTGTTGGCTGAATCTGACGGCGTTTTTCACACGAAGCGATGGCTGTGAGTGTGGCGTGTGATGCAGTATTCAGTTGTGACTAAAACGGCATCAGTCCTCTACTGTACACGAGCCTTAATATTTGCCCTCAGCTTGTGACAGCTGAAATGGATCTTGTGAAATGTGTGATCACATCACCAATCACTCTTGAGAAAGATGAAGTATGGAAGGAAACATGCGGTAATTTATCCATTTATTATATTTTTCTTAGTTTTTCAGTGCTTTTTTTATTGTTGTTTAATCCTTAGGTTACGTGGTTTCAAATGATATTCATCTTCACAAGTGAGAGATACGTGTGAATGTCTCAATTTCAGGGTTTCATGGGATGTTGTCACAGTTACACTTTATTTTGATAGTCTGCTTAACTAACTATAAGTAACTTTGCAACTATATGTCAATCAACTTAATAAATGAATAAGAGAATGCTAGAATATTTTGTCACACTTCATTTTAAGGTCCAATTCTTGCCATTAACAAACAATTAACTATGTCTTTTGCCTCAATAAACTCATAATTTGCTGCTTATTAATAGTTAGTAAGGTAGTTGTTTAGTTTAGCTATTGGGTAGGATTAGGGATGTAGAATAAGGTCATGTAGAATATGTGCTTTATATGTACTAATAAACAGCAGAAATGTTAATAATAGGCATGCTAATAAACAACTAGTTAATAGTGAGAATTGGTCCCTAAAGTGTTAGTGACAGGGGCGTAGAATTAGGGGGAGACTCATTTACACTCATTTGACTCATCTTTTAAGTAACCAATAAGTAAAGACCTATGATCTTCATAGCCACATCCTATAGCAACCCCCCCATAGACCTCCATTGAAAACAGATCAAAAGGGATATCTTTGGATAGAAGTGTCATAGAAACATGCAGGTTTTGCTCTTTTGACTCGTGATCACAAACAGGATTCCTTCATGCATGCTTCACATGGTAGCAGTGAATAGATATATGCTAATAGTGATTAGCTAAGTGTTAAATCAGGCTAAGAACATACTAAGAAATCTATAAAACTAGATAGTAATGATATGTGACAACTAACAACCACTTAGTAACATGATAGTAACCACCCAGAACACCCTACCAACGCCCTAGCAACCGCTTAGCAACATCCTAGCAACCGAGGGGTGAGTTTTGCCACGGCAAGCACCACACACATTTTCTTCAGGAAATGTACATATCTAGTGTTACTATTACTATTCGCCTGTACAAACTAGAGTAGATGCAGACAATGCTCGTTGCAACAAGTGCAACAAGATTTTTGCTCGTAAGGGTGGAAACACAGGCAATCTGTCAAAAGCTCATCATGTGCAGACAGAGAAATGCAAAGTTTTCGACTGCCTAGCTAGTTCATCATCCACCTCCTCAGGTACGTATGCTAGCAATCTTCCCAAATAACAATGACATAAGCATCCCGTAAGGTCTCTCTAAATTAGTATTTAATAAACACACATCACATTCAGTTACATTATGAATAACCTACATATAAATCTTTAGTATTTTTTTCTGCAGTAACCTAAATAAATCTTAAACATTAAAAATGCCTTCACAGTACTGCATTTACAAATAGATGAATAATAATAAACTGTGCTTAAGAAATTATAAAGCAGAGCTTACCTAATAATGAATTTGTAGTGATGAAATACATACACTTTAATTTTTTACCAAGAGGTTCCAAAACTGTATAACTTTTAAGCCCAAACAGAGTTAAATAAATTATGTGAATGTGTTCATGATAAAATATAAACATTAGCCACAGCTTATTTTTTTAGCTGCATTTTGCAACTTTTTTTTTTTTTGTTAAAGCTGCAGTTACAGTGAACCAACCCACTCCTCCTGTATCTGGTCCAAGCAAAAGACAAGCCCAAAGCCCCTTCACGCTGGCAGCTAGTGGGAGGATGCCTGAGGAGAGAATGAATGAGTGCCACTTAGCCTTGACCGATATAGGCCTTTCATAGTGAATAAACAGCAACACAGTAATTCAATAATGATAATATAACAAATGAAAAAAAATTATTTGTTTGTTTTATATATACAAATATATATATAAAACAGTAAAAACCAAATACAGTAAAAAAACCTACAGTAAAAAAAAAAAAAAAAAAAAAAAAAAAAATATATATATATATATATATATATATATATATAAAAAACAGTAAAAACCAAATACAGTAAAAAACCTACAGTAAAAAAAAAAAAAAAAAAAAAAATATATATATATATATATATATATATATATATATATATATATATATATATATATATATATATATATATTTTTTTTTTTTTTTTTTTTTTTTTTTTACTGTAGGGAGATGTGCAAGGCACTCAACCACAAATATACCCCTCCCTCCAAGAGTTATCTCAGTGACAAATTAATTCCCTCCTGGTATGATGTTGAAAAGGCCAATGTGATCAGTGAGCTGAAGGACGTGCCAAAGCTGGCCATCACATCAGATGGGTGGACCAGCCTCTGTCAGGACCACTATCTTACTGTTACAGCGCACTACACAAGCCAGGGCAATGTAAAACAGAAGGACCTCCACACCAGGGCAGTGTACCAATCTCAGACTGGAGAAGTAGTGGTAGAGGAGATCTCTGACATTCTAGAAGAGTTTGAGATAGAGCCAAACACGACTGTAGCCGTGACTGTTGATAATGCTGGCAATATGAATGTTGCTATCAAGAAGCTACAGATCCTAAAAATAGGATGTTTTGCACATACGTTGAATTTGGCAGCACAGAAAATATACAAAATTGCTTCCATTGATAAATGGGCAGCCCGAATCAGAGCAGTGGTTGTGTGGTTCAAGAGGTCCTCCATGTCCAAAACAGCATTGACGGAAAAGCAGCAGCTCCTTGGTAAGTCAGTTCAATCAAGTATTATGCAAATGCTGTTTTGAAACTTACACATTTAACAATTTAATTCAATAATCAAGTGTCTGGTAATAAAATATATGTTGTTTGTTGTTGTTGTTTCAGGCCTTCCACATCACTCCCTCATCCTTGATGTCAAGACCAGATGGAACTCGCTCTATCTAATGATAGAGAGATTCATGGAGCAGTATCCAGCAATACAAGCAGCAGCCTTGGACCCATGACTTCGAAAAGCAATCACCAAGGACAACCTGGACCGTCTGAAGGATGCGGACTTCCATAAGGCTGAAAAGTTTGTCCAGCTCATAAGAGTCCTCTATACATCCACACTGTGTGTGTCATGTGAGAAAAATGCCACCTGTGGACAGATCATACCCATCCTCCAAAAACTAGAAGAGCATTTTACTATGAAGGATGAAAATACAATGTTTGTAGCATTCTTCAAAGAGAAGGTGTGGGAGAACCTCTCCCAGCGCTATCAGGATGATGACATCCAAGCCTTCCTTCATGAGGCCACAGCAATGGACCCCAGATTCCCAGTGAGTGATGAAACTTGGGACAGGGTGAGGAGGAAAGCTATTGAGGCCAATGTGAGAGGACCAGCAACAGATGAGATGACAGACACAGAGCACCAGGAAAAGGAGGAATCTGAAGGAGAAGGTGAGAAAATGGACAAGACCATTCCTCCATTGCACATAAAAAGGAATGCGCTAGAGGAGCTATTCTCAGAGGAGGACAGGGAGTTGAGGTTGAGGATCCAAAAGGACACCTTGTTCCTCAGCCTCAGTGAACGTGTTGACCTAGAGGTTGAACGCTACAAAAGTCTGCCTCCTATTCTCATGGCAGAAGATCCAGTGATGTGGTGGTGGGAGAAAAAAGCTGATCTACTCCTCCTCACAACCATTGCAACAAGTTACCTGTGTGCTCAAGCCTCCTCCACTCCTAGTGAGAGGGTATTTTCAACCGCAGGGAACACAATAAGCCAAGAGAGGTCACGACTTCTGCCAGAAAAGGCAAATATGTTGATTTTTCTCCAGAAGAATGGTTAAAAACTGTTAGTCCTTTTGCAGCCTACCTGCATCCCCCAACTGTGTTGCTTTAAACCACTGTACATTCTTTTACAGGAAAATTGTTTTTATTTGATTTTTGTTTGTATAATAAATTTTTGTTCAAACATTGCTGTTTGTTAGGCTATAGATAATTATTTTCTTTTACATTTCAAAAAATAAAGTGGTGTTAATTCTGTTCCTTTTTTTTTTCATAAAAAACACAACAAAAAGTACCGTTAAAGTACCAGACCAATAAGTAGTATCGATAAAAGTAGTAATACCGTTAAAACCTTAACAATACCCATCCCTAGTCCTGAGTCACTGCGGACAGTCTTTAACTTTAAATTAATGTTGTTCAACTGAATGTACAAAATATCCACATAATAAAAAACAACACTGAAATAAGAGTGTGCGGTTTATCTGTCAATCAAATGTGCATGAAAGTTCCGTTACTACAGCAACAGCAGGGCTTTTGGTTTATGTCCCCACCAATGTCAAAAGCAAACCTACGCCCTTGGTTAGTGAATATTCAAATATATAAAACACAAGTAACATTATGATCAGCTTCTAAAGATATTATGATAATGAAATTGGAATCAGATTAATAAACACACAGCTAGAATCAAAATGAAGCTAAATTAAAATAAATTAAGTGCACTTTAGAAAAGAGCAAATAAAAGGCCACTGGATTCCAGTGTTGGAATATATACAGTTTACTTTTGATAATGTTAATAATGTTAACTTTAACTGTGGTACTGCAGAGAAATCATGATCTTAACATTTACTGGAATCTCAGTTGGCCAGTCAGAGATTCATCTTTTATGAGTTGTTAAAACATTGGTGTCTGGGATACTGTGAGCCTGGAGACTGTAGTGTAGAACATACACCTTTTAAAGCTTAGCTTAGTTCTTTTGTGAACATTTAAGCCCACCTTTTCTGATTTGACTGGCCATCTTAATCATTATGGCTGTTTACCGAAACTAGGTACTGTACTTCTTTTAAATAAGTAATTACTTAGCAACCATTAAACGTTTGTTCTGAATGTAATCCGGTTGTACTACATTTGCCATGTTGTCATTGTCATGTGACTTAGCATCCATTACGTTTCTTCACTGCTATTCATAAATCCTCTCCTGTGGCCTCACGAGATAGGAAAGTGTCTACTTGATATGCACTTCAGAATCTTGTCTGCTGTTTTATGAATGCTGTGAATTTGACATACTCCTCTGTTCACATACAGTTTTTCACCTACTTCATTATAAGGAAGTATGCAATTTTTGATACAGCTAAAGACACTGACAAACACTCGTAGACCGCTGAGAAGGACCAGCCTAAAACTCTAATTATCAAGGTCATCATTTTAGTCTGCTTATTTGCAAATCTATACAAGTTTTGTATTTAAATATCTAGATCCACTATCTTGCTTGTTGACTAGTGCTGGCCGACTGACAAAATAATGATAATTCATAATCATGTTAGACTGAGCTTTAACCTATTTGAAGTTATGCTATCATATCTGTGTGTCCAGTAAATTATACATCAGAGAGAGAGAGAGAGAGAGAGAGAGAGAGAGACGCTATATTTGATCAGTGTTGCTGGACTTCATGCTCTTTATGTGTTTATGTTTTAGTACTGATTCTGTGTTTTTTCACCCCTGTGGTCACCGTTGGCTTCTTTGTTTAGTAACCTCTTCAGAGTCTATCAGAGGCATAACGTCAGAAGCATTTGCTCTCTGTTTTTGCATTCTTAGAGAAATCTGGTTATACTTTCCATCAGACTCCACTGATGCACATGCAGAAGTAGCTTGAAATCTGTGGTGTGTGCAGCAAGAACTGTTTATTGTTTTTCTCCATCACATAGAAAGTATTACTTCACCTCATAGGGATGTTTTACTTAAGTTTACAACCCAATGTGTTAGTAGAAACGGTAACACTTTAGAATAGGGAACACTTATTCACTATTAACTATGACTTTTCCCTCAATAAATTCCTAATTTGCTGCTTATTAATAGTTTGTAAGGTAGTTGTTAAGTTTAGGTATTGGGTAGGATTAGGGATATAGAATAAGGCATTAATATGTGCTTAATTAGCACTAACAAATGGCTAATATTCTAGTAATATGCATGCTAATAAGCAACTAGTTAAGAGACCCTAAAATAAAGTGTTAGCGTTACTTTCTGTCTGGTCCCACATTTTGTAGTTATTTTGTAGTTTTCCTGTTGATTGTACTAGGTGTGTCTTGTTTGCATTTTAGCCCTTGTGTATGTAAACTCCAGTGTTTTCTGTGTTCTTGGTCGAGTCTCCTCAGTTGTGGATGTATTGTTAGTGTCCTCAGATCTGCACCTGTGACTCTTGGTTTCTGCTCCTTGTTTTTGGATTACTGTTTTGTTTGAATACAGTTGCATTTGGATCCTACTCTCCTCTCCTGTCTCTGAGACCGCCAGCGTTACACAAAGATTGACAGCCACTAACCCAACTAGCCAACACTGAAAAAAGAGAAAAAAAACCCAGATTAACCCCACATTTGGGTAGAAAAAAAAAATCCAACATTTTTAGAGTGTAGGAAATTAATTTACAATTTTCATTTAATTTGATTAGATTTTTTGGTCTCACTTTAGGCTATTTTAAGTGGCCTTGACTACTACTATATGTTCTTACGTCAAAAAATAAGTACATTGCACTTTTTGTGTTCATATTGTATTGCAAAACACTTTTGCTGCTGTTGAGGTGGGATACAGGTAATGTTAGGGATAGGTTTGGTGGTATGGGTAGGTTTAATGGTGGGTTAAGGTAAGGGATGGGTCAACAGTGTAATTATACATGTATTTACAGAAAGTAATTACATGCAGGTATTTTTAAAAAAAAATATATAAGTACAACATAAAAATATGTATGTACACAATAAGTGCATTGTATCAAATGATTAATTTAAATGTAAATACATAGTAGTTAAGGCCACTTAATATAAAGTGAGACCCTTGTATTTGTGTGCAATTGAGTAGTTAATGTAAGTTCTGAACATCGTAATAATTCTATAATATGTCAGTATCAAAAAGTTTATAGTCAAAATAAATTTGAGAAACACTGATGTAAGGGTCAGTTTTGATCATGTCGTTGGATTTGTAGTGCAGTGCGAGCCAATTTACTTTATAGCTAAAAGTGAATCTTGAGGGTGAAATTTGCGTCTTAGATTAATGACCACTGCCTAAATGAGAAAGGCAAAAAAAAACAAAAAAAAAAACATGTTTTCCATCACATACATCATACTGTCCAAAATGTCAGACAGATCAGTGCACAGCAATGATATTAAGAGTTGGGAAAGGTACTCAACCTTTTGACTTTGACATGACAAATTGATGGAAGAGCAATAAAGACTTTAATGAAAACAAACTCTGAGCCACTGGGGATCTTAAAACAATAGCTTATTAGCATACTCATTTCCTATCCATCAGCATGCAGGTTTAGAGCAACACTGCCAATCTTTACTCACAGAAATGACAGACAGAGAGAGTGTCCTTTATTTTAAAGGAATGTTCCAGATTCACTACAAAAGTTGGGGTCAATCAACAGTCTTTCTAACATAATGATGATTACCACAAAAAAAAAAAAAAAAAAAAAAAAAAAAAATGGACTCATCCCTCATTTGTTTTTAAGTAATAGCAATCACTTAAAATGAGGATACGTTGGACAATAGAGGTGTACAAGGCAGACATATGTTCATGTTCTCATATTTTTGCTAAATCACATGAATTTATCCTTAATATGTTGTCTGTTTACTGGTATTTTTGGAGGATGACCCTAAAATAAATTTGCTTTTGTGAGAAGAACACAGACGTGTTTGATTATGTTGGCATTAAAACACCCATAACCATAACACCCATAAGATAAAGTGAAGAAACAAAAAACTGTCACTACAAGGGACCCTGTTGAAGAAATATGTGTCTATCACTAACCTAGATGCCTTTACATATCCTAAAATGCTGTCATTATGTATATATGATGTAGGAGCTGGATTGAACACGGAAAAAAGGTGTAACATCACTGTTGAGTGACATTAAACAGAAATTTTGCTCATAGTTTAGTTAAGGCACTTGGCTATTCTGGCTGACCCCACTATAACAATAATATAATTAAGAAATTGTTTTCTAAACTGCAATTTCCGATTACCTTAACTACAATATTAACAAATATGAAATGATCAGCATAAAGCATTGCTTGTTTACATTTTTGTCATTCATTCACAACATTTTCTCAACATTTTGTGGCAATCAAACTCTTATTTTAACTTATTAACTATAAAATGTAATTAAAAATAAAGGATACATCATTATTATAATATTAGAATAAATATTAAAATCAATAACTGCAGTAACAAATTTGAAGCCGTAAAAATCTGTTTTGGTAAATTTGCATCTTTATAGCCACAGGGCCACCATGGCATAGAAATTACACACTTAACCTTTAACGATAGTTTTTTTTTTTTTTTTTTTTTTTTGTGCATTACAAACACAGTTATTTCCTTCAGGAAATGCAAATCTAGTTCTATAAGCAACTCATGTGTTCAGTTTTATTGGAATATTGCCTAGGGCTGATAAGTGCAATCAGTAATGTTTTTCTGTGAGCTGAGATGGGTACACAAGATCACTGTCTGGAAAAATTCCTTATTTTGCTTCTTCAGTTTCTTCATTAACCTTAACAGCATCAAGCATCCAGAGATGCGTGGTTTCTGCAGCATCAAAATGCTTGCTCCTAAATTACTTACATATTGCCCCATCACAACAAATAATGCCAATATCACCTTTATTTATATAGCACTTTATACAATACTGATTGTTTCAAAGCAGCTTTACGGTTATAAACAAGGAAATAGTGTCAATAATACAAACAAAATTCATTTCTGTGGTAATGCAGTTATAAAAAGAGTACAACAGTAAACAGTCATTATTCATTTCAAATCAGTTCATTCCTGAGTCAATTCAGTTTAATAACTATGTAAAGTCTGTCAATCTGAGTTTAATTAATCTATAAAGCAGCTCTGGAGAAAACACTGACGCCATCATCCAGCTCAGTTCAGTTCTCATCTAACAGTGTCTGTGCAGTCAAGTCAATAATATTGCAAATAATTATGCAAAATGTACAAACTCTGATGGGAAAATGAATGGCTAATGAACGTCCACATATACAGTATTCACAGATATTCAGAGACAACTGTAAAGTAAATGCTACTGTAGAGAGCAGGAAATGGAAATTCTGGAGTGGAGCTGGGGTGGAATGATTAGAGAAATTGCTGCTGTTCCAATTAAAATAATTAAAATGTGGCATTGTGTGTGTTTTTCACATCCAGTCAAAGAGATTTCTGTTTTTCTAATGCTGAAAATGTGAACATGGGCACTTACTTAGATGTGCTGATGTGAGGTGGTGCTTGGCTTGAAAAGTTTGAGAACCAGTGTTCAATGCTAATTAGTCAAATAATGAATTTGTAGACAAGCAGCTGCAGTGGGTATGCTAATATTGTAATTTGTACATTTATTTTTCAGCACTTCACTCACTTCTCACACTTCTAATGGTGTATGATTTCATAGCTATGACATTTTCACCAGAGTGCATTTCACGTCTAACATTTATCAAAATCAGGCTGCCCACAGTTCACAGAGCATAGTCATTTTTACAATCATGAGGAAGTCATTTTTTTCTGATTTGCAAAACAACTTGTTTCTCTTGTTTGAGATAAAACAAGATGTCTGTCTTTCCAAGCATTGTAGAGAATTTGTGCAGTGTTGAAAGCAACCAGAATACATAATACACAAGTTTATTGTGTGTATTATGTATTCTGGTTGCTTTCAACACTGCACAAATCCTCTACAAAGAGAATGAATGGATATGGCAACTTCCTCCACATTGATATTTTATTTATTGTATTTTATTATTTTTTTAATCTAAGTGTAGAGGATCCTCAGAAAAATGCTTGGTTACACAATCACCATGGATAATAGTCTACATTCGTTTTATATGGTTTTGCATTTTTAAAGAAAATGTTTGTGCCAGAAACAAGCAAAACAGCATTTTTTTTAGCATGAAAAAAAAAACAAAACAAAAAACATACTGTAGGTCAATTCCAAGACATTTTTTTCCCATGCATATGTCCCCCATTATCTTCCTAATGCTTAGTTTAAGTAATAAGTGGATTTCTCAACAATATACGGTAACACTTTAGAATAGGGAACACATATTACCCAATATACAGTAAATTATTCTCTTTCACATAAAATTTCAAATTTCTTGCACTTTAAAATCTTAAGATTATGCCCTAAATTGCATGACTTGGTAGAGACAACATCATTTCCTTGGAGGGAAAGCAACTCAAAGAACACAGTATTAATTATATATTTTTTAAGTACATAGTAGTTAAGGCCACCTTAAAAGTGGGACCATTATATTGTATATAATATAATTAATACTGTGTTCTTTGAGTTGCTTATATATATTGATAAATCAATTTTATAAATCTGAAAATAAGTCTGTGATGGACAGATGTACAGTGTGTTCAGTGGATTTGTACTATGGTTTAACAAAATGCCAGCTGTTCAGTTGACAAAACATCTTTCCAAAGACACTTTTAGTAGACGGTAGACTTTTATACAGTACATACAGGACCATTGTAAAGACTGCAGTCTATTCATCACAGCCTGCATATCATTGAATATGGCATCTGCCCTGGCTAAGGTCTATGAGAGTCCATCCCACCAACTGCCAGCGATAATTTCTAGCATGTTGGAAGTTGTGTGAGAGTCAGCAGGACCATTAACTCAGCACTGAGCGCAGTCACTGGGGCTGTTAACACGCGGCCAAACGAACCGGCTCGCTCTGATTTCCAACCACTATGTAAATGAAGCTTATTACTGAAAATTGGCCAGCCTTGGTCATTTTCCACAGTTCTCAGAGTTCAGAATGAGTTTTTCAGATGTCCACTAGGTCTGGGAGACTACAGAGCCAGAAGTGAAGTTTAAAATGAAGGCATACGTTCAAGCAGTCGATATGGGATCTCGCCAACTTTGAGCTCTCCCCATCCAAGCCCTCTGTGCCTCTATGTCTGAACCCACACCCTCAGGCCATCTAACTCAGACAGAAAAAAAAAGAAGAGCCGGATCTTTTGAAATCCCGGTGAAGCACCTGTCAGTGTGTTGAGGAGCATTTGTCCTCTCTGACCTGACTCATTCACAGCTAAACAGTTTGGATTCTCTCCTAAAACAGAGTTTGTTTGGTCAATTTATCCTCTGTTAAAAATACAATTAAAAATTGATGCAGAAGTGTTACCTGAACCACAAATAGACTGACAGATATACTGTAGTAGGAATTTAAGGTTGAATCTCACAAACATCGTCAAAAAATGACTGAGACAAAATCTAAAGAAGAAAACAAAAGAACAAAAGAATTCTCATTAATTTAATGGAAATGTTTATTATATTATATTAAATTATATTATATTATATTATATTATATTATATTATATTATATTATATTATATTATATTATATTATATCCTATGCTTATTACTTTAATGCCAGCGTTACTTTAATGCAAAATAAATGACCCCAGCATTTCTTTGTGAGATTCACCCTTATGATTTAAATGTTATTCTAAAACATTATAGATATGTACAGAGAAGAGAGATCACAAACATTTACGTTTTCTGAGAAAACATTACCAGCCTGTTGATAATGACAGTTATTCATGATTTAACAAATGTTGTAATCATGCACATACTTTTACAGAAATCTTGGTATACAGATCATTCGCATAATGGTAATACTGCAAAGCTGTTATATATAATGCATTATAAAAGTAGTTTTAATTCATTAATTATGCTTTGTAATGCACCTTATAATGTGTTGTGTAATCTTGTAACCATAATTATAATACATCATACTGTAATACTTATTTCATTCTTACACCTTTGAGAAATACAATGCATTCAAACACATGACAAACTTTCAAGTATTATAATGCTTTTTAAATTAGGTTACAGTTACTTGTAAAAAGATATAACGCATTACAATACACATTATGAATACTTTTGTAATGCATTTTATATAAAGGCTTTAAGTAAAGTGTTACCAGTATGATTGTTTCTGCTTCCCTTAACATAACTGATTCTAAAAGACAAGTTTTATCACAACTATGGTTGCTGGCAATTTATGGCCATAACTGTAATGTTTGATCTCAACGAAAGAAAGAAAAAGAAAGAAAGTCTCACAATCCAGCCAGGGGTCCTTGACTTAAAGTTGAAGTTGAATACTCTTGCTTTATTCCACTATTAAACGATGCTCAAAGAAACCACTTATAGTCCAAACTTAGTCAAAATCCAGGAAACTGTCAGAAAACTCCTATCGTTACTCTTTCTCGCCAGTAGATCTCTAAACTGTGATTGAATTGCAGAGATTATAAATATCTGTACTAAACTCACTCATGACACATGCTGTTTGATGTGTCCAGCGGTGACAAACCGGCCATTAGAATTCTGACTTTAGAGTTTGAAATGCTTTGTTATTGTTCGTGGGCATATTTCCATGCCAACATAATTGGACTTTAAGTGACAGAGTGAAAGGGGCGGCAGACAGTGATATGTGACCTTATGACAATCAGCTAGCTCCTGGCAAATATAATAGTGGCCTTACATAAATGCTTAGTTTCTAATTTTGACTCTTGAAAGGCCAATAGCATGGCAGCAGCTCGAACCCTATGGAATGACTAGACAGATCACGAAATGTCAAGTTTTCAGTATTTGTCATGGCATTTCTGTTCTGTCCGACAGAATGTCGTTCTTCTTATTTTAGATCTGAAAGTGCTTGTCCTCGAAATATGCTTTTTTTTTTTTTTTTTTTTTTCTAAATAGCTTGCCTGAGGAGGTCAGGTAAATTTGTGCTTCACAGATGTACTCTGTGATTTTAATCTTGTCTGATTCAAACATGTCTGTGTTTTTCCTCGCATATCTCAATCAGATTTATTGAACAAATTACCAGCTTTTGTTCAGTTCACTCGGGTATCATCAGAGAATCTGAATCCTGTCCAGATAGGAATATCTGTTATTGTGGTATATATTATCACACCACTTCTCATTTATTTTGACCTTTGTCAAATACCATAACTGAAGCTAAACTGTGAATTTAGACCTTTTGACCAACTTTGAGTACTTGTGATGGTTTACATACGGCTGGTTTCTACTGTAATAGAAGCATCAGAAATGATTCCTTCCCTTGATGTTATACATAATATTATAAACCATGTTTATTTCAAGAGCACTCATGATGTACACATTCAGAGCACATGACCTTCTCTAAGACCCACAATGACACCAGAATCAGCACATTAATCCATGAGCCTCTCACTACATCTACAGCTATTACAACAGTTTGAAATTTGCTTCTGAAGTTTCATTTAGCCAGTATTTGAAAGATTCTGTTTTCTTCTTCTTCTTCTAGGCATGAGATGACAGAAATACTTCAGGCTGGCACAAAAGCAATTCTGTCTTTTGAACATTTTTCAGTTTTGGAGGTTGATTGGCATTATATGTTTCTCTTTTTTTTTCAGTAATCTCTTGCAATTTCAGTCTCTTGGAAGTGATGCTTTGACCAGATGCAAGTGGTTTTAAATGACTGTATTTGGTCTGTCAGATGCTATAATTCACTCCTTCAATAACTCCAGCAATAGCCTTACAAAATGCTTTCAAATCAGATTCCGGATTACGTTTTGTCATACTACATGAATATTTTATACGCATTCTCTTCAATCTGTATTTATTTATTTATTTATTTTTTTTGTTCTCTTTAGTTCTGCATTTTTGAAAGCCAGTTGCTAAGAAATGCAAGTACATGACTGCTGTGAGAGCCTAAGCAAAGTTTAAACTGCAAACAGCAGGGGGCAGTAGCAGGCCAGAGGTTATGAACACATGCCTTAGATGGAGCTTGGATGAAGATGTGTGTAGAACTTACATTTCTGCATGAGTCTGAAACACTGAAGCTGAGCCAATTCTATGTGTGGATGAACTATGTTAGCTGAGGGGTTACACTTTAGTCTACACTTATTAAGTAGACAATTTTCATTTTCAAAGTGATAATGTTTACATTTAATGCTGGACATTTTTGCATACATACCCTGCTGAAAAATAAATAAATAAAAATTTAGCATATTTGAACAACATCATAGTGAATAAATAATGATAGAACTTTCATTTTAGGTGAATTATTTGTTTAAAAATCTCCACCTTCACCTAAACCTGTCAATCAGATCGTTCTGTTCCTGCCTGAGGCAGTGTCCTAAAGAAAGAGTATACAAAAGATGAATTAGCATCAATAAGGAAAAGTGCCATTTTAAAATTTGCAGAGGTAAAGACTGGTGTTCCTTTCACTCCCCGAGAAGATAACCGAGTATCTGCAGGAAACTCTCTTCTCCATCAGAGATGCCAAGTCTCTCTGATAGTTTAACTGTCAGACTCCAAAGTGCTGTAGATCAACCTCCGTCTCAGGTGCGTCACTGACTGCAGGAGGTGAGAAAGGTTTTTGAGCTCTTACACTTTTCTCTTTTTCTGCTGTTAGTTCTTTCTGTCTTCCTCCTTGGGTGGTAGTTTCAATAACAACAAAAAGGAGGAAACTTTGTAATATTCAGTGAAGCCAGGATAAAAGCTAAAAAATAATCACAAACGAATATAAGCAGTGATAGAAATGAACTTTTCCATTAGGGAGCGATATTTTCCCCCTTCTTTATTTACTTTTCTAACTTTCTAAATGAATGTGTTCTTATTTTTTTGGAATATAAATTAGTACATTTATTCAATAACTGTAATTTGAATAATATAATAACACTTTAGGATTGTTACCAATCAAAATAAATCAGCATAAACAAAAAAATCCATTCTGACTGTTTGATGCAGCTCAGAGATGCCATGAACGTATTTACATTACAGTTTACAACTGCACAAATAATGTAATGAGATTAAAGATTTAAATACATAACATTTATTGAATATAGAATAGTGCTGTCAAAATTAAAACGTTAATGCAGATGATTAATTTTTCCAGTTTAATGGCGTTAAAAATATGTAATGCGGTCAACGCAGGGGCGGGGCTAGGGTTGGTCACCACACTCACAACTGCTGCTTCTGTGTCTTTTTTCTTGACAAGATTTGCGTTTATTTAGACACAGAATGTCTTTACAAGCACATCAAACAGAAGACTTTTCAAACACGCACTTCACTTCGCCTCAGTACAGGCGCTAGTCAAATGAGCACGGAAAAGGTACAGGTGATGAGGAGCTTCATTAACAGTGAACAGCGGCCAGATGAGATGTTGTCAGGTCTATAATAACGAATTTTCTTCTCCTGTCAGCCGGTATACTGTGCTCATAGCGCATGCTCTTCAATTGCACACACAAATACTGCACCGCACTGTAGGCTGTATCATTTCATATTAAAGTCGTTATTTTTTAAAGTTTAAGAAATTTTAAAATTGGTAGATCTCAATTATACTGTAATGTTGAATGATGGTAGTCAGTGGTTAAATATTAGGAAAAATTTCCTAGAGACATCAGTAGTATTGTTATCAGTGATACTCGCCTTCAGTCATAAAAAAAGATGCCATTAAACAAATATTAAAAATATACTGTCTTTATGTTGTTTCTACATTAATTTGGAGATTGAATGTGAAATTATTGCAATATAAAAGTATATTTAACAACTTTAATGTTTAATGGATTAATCGCATTTAATCGTGATTAATCACAATTAATCACAAATAATCGCGAATAATTTCAGAAAAATGTGTGATTGATTAGTTAATTTTTTAATCAATTGACAGCACTAATATAGAAATATGAAATGTTAGAAAAAAAGCCAATAGGTTGTGGCAAGTCACTGTCTTAGTCACTGATTCATTCATTCAACTGAGTCATTCAAAATGTCCGATTCTTTCAGTATCACAGCAGGTGAATATCTGTATGAATGAGTCAAAAAATAAATGACTCACACAATTAGTTTAAAAACACTGAATCATTCATGAATGAAACACCACTGTGTTGATCAGATGTGCAACGGTTCTACTGTTTTGTTGGCAGAATAAAGCAAAAACAGTCAATATTGACAATAATGTGTTTAAATTGTATGTCATATATTATGTACTTAAAATTATTTTAACATTTATTCTGTAACTCTTTACAATAAGGTTCCATTTGTTAATTATATTTAATGCATTAACTAACATTAGCTAACAACGAGCAATACATTTGTTACAGTATTTATTAATGTTTTGCTAATGGTAGTTAATACAAATATAACTGTTCATTGTTATTTAGCTCAGGTCCATTAAATAATATTAATAGATGCAACTTTTGTTTTTAATAATGTATTAGTAAATGGTGGAATCAACATAAACGAAGATTAATAAATGCTTTGGAAGTATTTTTCATTGTTAGTTTACTAATGTAGTTAACTAGTTAACTAATGTTAATAAAAGTACCACTGAATAAAGCATAAAATAGTGATCTTAACATGAGTATTTCAAAACCATATTGTTCGCCCTAAAACCAGACAGATGGTTTCCCCCTCCCCCTGTTGTCTTCTCATTGTTTCGGTAAATTAAAATGAATTGAATGATGTCAGGAAAGTAGCTGGATAAATAAGTGCTGTGTTGAACATGAGGTTAAGATCCCTTCAAATAAACGCCATCAGATGACTTACAGCGGCGCTCTGGTCTGGGTTCATTGTGTTCGAGATTTAATTGCTATTTCAGAGCATAATGAATTAGAGTCTATGTTTACAGATAAGTTTTTATCCCTGTGTTAATTGCCAATTGTGCTGATTGGCTCCCCTCCACAAAGTTAAGAGGAAGAATATGGCTTTAATTAGCCGCTCGCACAAAGCAACCTGCGTGTGTTTATGACTGGAATGAGAAGGCACAGCGCTGCACCAGCCACGTTATACTTCAGAGATATGTCATGCGAGATGGAGAGAAGTGTTTTGTTAGATGTGAGAATTATTTTACGAAATTACATGGACCAGCTACTTGTATAAAACTGTTATGTGAGTATAGTTAGATAATGAGAGATGGAATGAAGTGATTCCTGCAGTATTTGCATAGAGTATTGATTGTTCCACAGGGTATAAAAGCACCGAGTGTGTGCATGAGAAGGAGTGGAGCAACGCAAGGTCAAATTAATTTGTAACTATGGAAATAATCTCTGCATGTCTTTTTCCACTCTTAACACCCTGCTGTCAGTCATTCAGAACTAAAGGATAGAGAGGAGGGGAATGATCATTTACACACTGCTAATGTGTCTTTACACTGAGCAATACTCTTAAGGGGAACAATATATTAACCACAAATTCCATCACACACAAACTTAGCTTGCCTTAGTCTCTCTACATACCTGAAATGGTCCTGAACGATCCTCTGTCGATTGTGATAGGCAGCTCAAACACAGTGTTTAATGAACCACGTAATGGAAGTGTTTAGGAGGACAAATTGTTTGTGTGTAACACAAAGTCATTCTGACTAAATAAACCCTCCTAGAACAGAGGATTATAAATTGGTAATTGGCCTTTATTACTTAAAGCTAGTGTTAAGAGACTTGTGATTTCTTTTTACAGGTATCTCATTAACAAGCTAGTATACAGTGGAGACCAGGGCTAGTTATCACACTCATTACTTCTTACCGGCACAGAGCACAACTATAAAAATGTAGCTGCAAATCATATCCTGGTGAAGGTAATATGGTTAGTTGTATTCTGTTTGCAAATAAATTGCATCTAAATCCAAAACACTACATGGTATTTATAATTAATAGCATGTTATATGACATCCAGGCATACAGTTCACAAATATATTACATTAAAATTCATAAATAAATAAACAAATAAATAAATAAAGACAGATGATATTTATTCATTAGATTGATTTAGCCTAGACCATTTCCCTCTTGTGACCCACACTTTGGGAAGCACGGTTTTAGTGAATAATATTTTAGTAGGTTTATTCTTAGACGTTTGGTTCTGTATAGATACATTTCTGTCATAACTGAGCAGGAAAAAAAGCCACAGTTGATTTAACACTTTGTGGAGCATGTTGTCACATGACATGGGATGATGTACTGTATATACTGAAGTAATGGAGGGACTCCTGAATATCTTTTTACAGGAGTGATAATATAAGCAGCTGGAAAAGCCTGCCTTTGTGCTCTCAAGATTTTATTGAGAATCTCTCTCAAGATTTTATTTAGAACTTAAATATTAAAATATGACAATCCTGGAATTTTGTTTGGATGATGAAATCCAGAAGAATCATTATAATTTAATTTAAGACAGTTTAAAAGTAATTGTTTGAAACCAACATAAAAACACTAGAGAAAACACACTTTAATGAATTGGCAACTGGTAACAAAACCTTACACTTACTGCAAAGGTCTTTCATAATATTGTGAAGAGTTCCCCATCATGTTGTTTTGATATATCTGAAGCTGTTGAAGTCACAATCATGTTTAGATATAACAGTTAAGATACAATCATGATTATTTTTCTCTACTGTACACAAAAGCAAGAGACACTCTTATCTGTTGCTGGATTGATAAAGGAGGCTTCTACCCTTCAGATGTATAGGTCTACAGTATATATACACACATATACACACTGCTCACCTAGCTGCATTTATTTGATCAAAATTACAATAAAATGGAAATACTAGAAATATTCCTATTTAAAATAAATTCTTATTTTATTATTTTATTTTAATACATTTTAATATGCATTTCATTGCTGTGATCAAATCTGAATTTTCAGCATCATTACTCCAGCCTTCAGTGTCACATGATCCTTCAGAAATCATTCTAATATGCTGATTTGCTGCTCAAGAAACATTTCTGATTATTATCAATGTTGAAAACAGTTCTGCTGCCATGTGTGTGTGTGTGTGTGGAAACGGACACCCCCCCCCCCATTTTTTTATTCTTTGATAAAAAAAGAAAAGCATTTTGAATGCCAGTGTATATATTTATTTGTGTATATTTGCCTGTATGACAGAGAATGCACAAAATAATACACAAAATATACATTATACAGTTTACATTAATATGCATTATACAATCATTTCTAAGGGGAAATCCAGTAGAAATAATTAGAAATGGAAATAGTTCTTATTCCATTATTTGTGCAGATATTATTTATCTCCATACATGTAGATGCAGAGGCCTGCTCTCCAGTGCAGTCAGTGGGCAGCAGACTCACATTTAATCAAGCAGAAGCCCAAAATTCTCAACCTCAAAAATCCCACTTAGCACTCGCTCTCCTGATTAACAGTAGTGATGGATAATAATGAGGCTATATGCATGAATTATAAAGGTTTCTCTATGGGACTTGCCTGTGGGATCTTCTCAGTCACATTAAACAACTGTGATGCCACAATTTCACTGGGAACCTAAGATTTATCACAAAGGCAATTACTCGACCATTGGTCACAATAAAGCATGAAAGACTGCTGATTTTGCCCTATGACAACACAAATCATTTTTGATCCTCAAAATTTAATTCAGAAAAATAACAATGAAAACTGTATAGTGTGAAGCCAGAAACTGCCTCCTTGACAGATGATTGACACAATAGAAGCCAACACACAGACCAACTCCATTAGTAGTTCACATCCTCAGCTTAGACTGTGCATCAGTTCAATTACGACTGCTCACGGTAACCTCTTATAGAATATTTGACAAAATCAGCTTCTGTGGTCTATACAACCCTATAGAACATCACTGTGGGTTTTAAGATGCAATAGATGCAATGTTGCAAATCATAAAGTGCATAAAGTTTTATGAAGCAACCATTTGCAATCAGGAGCCCTGAAGAGAAAATCCTTAAACCTCTGTGCTTGTGAACTAAATGTCCCATCTTTAGGATGACTTACTAGTACTGCTGAATGCTGAAACTATGTTATGAGCCCTGCTGTTTTCTTTATTGTTTTCCCTTCCTCTGTTGTGCACAGCTGGTGATTGGATGAGGGCAGAGCCTGATTACTGCTAACACCTGAGACCTGAGCCTGTTTGAGAGTTGATGGTGACACTTCATAGTGGCCTGTCCCAGGAAACCCATTGCTGGTTGTTTTAGTGTTTGTTTTACTATTACATGATGGTGAGTTGCTCTTTTTTGTTTAGTTAAATAAGAAAAGATATAAAGCATAGATAAGTGAGTGGTCCTGGAAGATTCTTTTGTGTTTGTTATTTTCTCTAGGAAGGAGTGGAAATTGTAGTTTACAGTAGATTAGTTAGCTCACCAGTCCTTAATTAAAGGCATAGTTTACTCAAAAATCCTGTCACCGTTTACATACCCTCCACTTGTTTATGCTTACATGGAACATCTGGAGCTCCCTGATTGTGTGTCCTTAACTTTTTGTGTCATGTGACAAGAGCTAGTCTTAAAGCATTTCTGATCTGATTTTAGAGCACTTTTTTATTTATTTATTTATTCATATATATATATATATATATATATATATATATATATATTTTTACAGTGTGACAGGTTGGTCTACTGTATCTTCTGGGTGTCTTTTTCTTTTAGGTGTCAGTATTTTTATTTATTTATTTATTTAATTTTTATATTTTAATTTTTTTATTATTATTTATTTATTTTTTTTTTAGGGAGGGGGGGTCGTGTTATGGATAATTGTGGACATAGACTGTCTTTACCTGCAACAAAGAGTCATTCACAAGCCACAGGAACAATAAAGATCTGATCCATCAATGACAAACAATAGAACACGTTTACAAGTTTGCATTGTAGATAAACATCTCTCTTATTGTTTTCTTTCTTATGAAGTTTCGTGCTACTATTTTCACTGCAAACGAATCAGTGCATAAGTCTGGATGAATAAAACTGGAACATTTTTCAAGCCTGTTTGGCCGATCAGATCAAAAGAGAGATTCATTTGGGAATCTGGCATTCTTCACAGCTGACAGAAAACACACAACATGACTGCAGAAATACTGTCAGTGAAAATGTTGTTCAGGTGATATGCATATGATCATCTCTATTGACAGATAAGGATTTATCAGTACTAATTTACTGGGACACAGCAGTATTTTACGAGATGTCGATCAGAAAAGTCCCTTTCCATTCAACTAAAAGGCTTACACATTTTTTTTTTTTCAAAGTGGACAATCTATGCAAACTAAAACAAGCATAAATATGCTTTCAATGAACAATTACTCAACTGTAAAGAAGATTAGTGGTACTGGGTAACGTACATATTGTAAAAACATTGGTATTACCTTGATGCACATTGTAACTCAAAGTTTTTAGGGTTGCAATCTTATTTACTAAAAAAAAAAACAACAACAAAAAAAAACTAACTTGTCTTTCAAAAGTGAGGTTTTATTATATTATTTTGACAAATATTCTATACAGATATTGCACTATAAAAGTGTAAAGCTTTTGAGTGAAAGTCAGCTGGCTCTGTGGTTGGTTCACTTTTATGAAAGTACTTAGCACATGTCAGCATGACATCACATCAAGCCGGACAGCATTTCTACCCAGCATGTACCTGACAGAATGCAGTGCTTTACAAAAGAAAGTCACACTAAAAGATTCATTCAGAATACTTGAAGCACCATTTATATACTTTGAAAAAGCACTTTCTCACAAAAAAGTAGCAAAAAATACACTTGAAAACAGGAATCCTTGTAAGACAAGGCCTCATTATACACTGAACAACTATGTGTGATCTCACAGCATGAGCCAGTGTCACAGAAAACCTCTCTGTTTCATCCTCAATCAACAGGAAACATAATACAATATAAGGGCTGTCAAGCAATTAAATTTGTTAAAATCTACTTAATTAGATTATGTGCTGTTTAATTAATCTAATTAATCACTAATTAATTGCACATAAATTCTGGCTGAGATATTGCAGATAATTTAATGTCATTATATTGTATTAAATAAGAAATGCATTAAATAGACAATGCAAAAAAAAAAAAAATAGATTCAAATCTTTTGATATGGGTACTATTATTAGTAGTAACACTTCAGTAAACTAGTAAACTTTAAACTAGTTGCTTATTAGCATACCTATTATTAACATACCAGCTGTTTATTAGTACTAATAAAGCACATATTCTACATGACCATAATCTACATCCCTAATCCTAAACTTAACAACTATCTTACTAACTATTAATAAGCAGCAAATTAGTAGTTCATTGAGGCAAAAGTGGCAGTTAATGATTTGTTAATAGCGAAAATTGGGCCTTAAAATAAAGTGTGACCTTATTATTATCATTATTATTATTATTAGTAGTAGTAGTAGTAGTACTACTACTACTAGTAATAATTTATTTATTTATTTAATTATTAATTATTTTATTATTTAGTAAGTTAATTTTAAAAGTAAGTTCATGCTATGTTGATTTGCCATATGGCATGGCTGTACTTTCTCAAAGTGCTATTTTTCAGTTCAGTCACAATGCATTCTCCCATCTCCGGGGTGCAGGTCCGACAGCTTTGTACCCTGGTTTCTCCCTCTAGACCTACGAGGACAGCATTGTGCGTTGCTCCTCATCACTGCATCACTGCCAGCAATGTTCATTATGATGCCCCTCCTTTCCCATCGTGACCCTGCCTGCAGGGCTCTGATCGAAGGGACATTGTGGCACCGATCCAAAGTGGGACGGTCACTCCGTGGGACCTTCTAGTGCAAACTGCTTATCTAAAGCCCTCTCTCTTGGCACTAATAGCCTGCAACTTTCCCTATTAGACCCTTGGCCTGCAGCAGTGCATTTGTCCAGATGATTAGAATGCGAGCGCTCAACCTTCCCTTAAACTCTTCTGCGTGTTCTGAGTTTAAGAATGGTATCAGCTCTGTGAGAGCAGGCTGAAGTAATGCACAGTTGCCAATACTATTAATCTCTTCCCCCTACAGGACGAGGTTCATTAAGAAGCTATTGCCATAATAGCTAGAGGGCACACACTAGTTTAACCAACCAAAAGCAGGGTTGCCGGAGCCAGATTGATCCATCAGGTGCCACTGGGAGGATCCAGAAGCCCACAGCAGTTGTTTTGCAGGACCAGAGGACGACAGAGACCTGCAGGGGCAAAAGACCTGAAGCCTCATTTCTTCTGGAGGGTCCAGAGCTTACAATGGTGCCACAGTGAGGGAAAATACATGTCAGGCAAATTGCGAGGAATTAATCTGGTAATGTGAATGCCTCTGTGATAAATGCCTGCAGCAGACCTGACTGGTGTAAGTAATTGTACCCAAATGAACATGTCAGGCTATTTGGAAATCATATCGCTGGAGTCGCTATCAGTTCAACGTGATTGCAGTGAGAAGATGGAATAATGCTGTGGGACAAATGAGTTCAGTGGTCATTACTATTGTAATGTGTCACCTCTGGCTAAATGGCAAGTAATGACCTACTTGAATTATACTGTATGCAGAATATTTAATATCTGGGGATTTATTCACAACAGCCTTGCAACTCACATTTCAGGACTTTAATATTGTAGTAAACTTAAAATTATTTTTTTAGGCAACAATGAAAGATCAGATTTTTAAAGACATTTGAGATAAACAGGAGCAGCGAGCCAGGAACCATCACGTAACATCAGTGCCTGACCTCACCGATGCTTTTGAGTCTTATTTCATTTTAAAAACACGACCATGTTCCGAAAAAGGAATTTCAAAGTGTTCCAAACGCAAAGTACAAATACACAGCCCGTATTAAATATAGTGATGCCATAAATACCAAACCTCATTGGTCCTTGAGTAATAGCATCATAATGTCGGGTAATTCAGATGACTCGCAACAACCAAAGAGGTTTCAGCTGCATTCAAAATTCGCACACTTACTGTATGTCAAAAGATCAGTGTGTCCAAATTCACAGTATTTATTAAACAGTAGGCAAAAAGTTCCCAGGTGACCTAGTATTTATGGTTAATTGCACTATAATATCCCATGTGGCCACAGGAAAGGTTTTATGAAGTGACAACATGACAAATGAAGAACTTATGGATTAAATTCATACTACACACATTCATACTATATAGAATGCATTTTTAACACTTTCAAAATAATTGCTTACTCAAAAGATGTGTGCACTTTCACACTTTATTTTAAGATCCAATTCTTACTATTACAGTAACAAACCATTAACTATGATTTTTGCCTCAATAAACTCCTAATTTGCTGTTTATTAATAGTTAGTAAGGTAGTTGTTAAGTTTATTGGGTAGGATTAGGGATGTAGAATATGTTCATGCAGAATATGTGCTTTATAAGTACTAATAAACAGCCAATATGTTAATAGAGAACATACATTTTCCCATACAGTCTTCATGTAGTGGATGTGTCCCTATATTTAGTTTGGGCTTTGTATACAGTTGATCAACACTTAATCAATGATTTGATTTGATTTAATTTAAGTGAAAAAAGGGGGTTTAACAATGAAGTTAACAATTTAGCTAAAGTTTGGGAGTAAGGCCATGCCTCAACCAATCAGATTACTCCCTTTATGTATTGTATTTGAATACTGGGTATTTTTCATTGAATACTGTAAATAAGCAAGATAACAGTAATGTCTTCAGTGAACCCTGTAGAGGAAATTATTGTTATGAGCTAAATTCATATACTTACCGGTTACATGCAAAAGAGAAAAAAGGGACAAAGCACAAAAAGCGCCAAGACGCTGCTGGACTGTAATTGCTGTTGCTTCACATTATTCAACAGTTATGAAATCATACTTCCCTATTTGAGACAGGTAACATATAGATTTACTGTTGATAAAGAATAAAAATATGTATGATTACCAAATGTATATCCTTTGCTAAAAAACATCCTATCTGCTGGGAACTGAAAAAGAGAGAAAGAATTATAAAACTAGCACATCCAGACCAAAATCACTTCCCAGGAGTGCTTCAAAGCAGAAACTGACAAAAACGTGATCTTTCTTTATTACTAAAGTTATTACTCTGTTGTGCATTGTGTGTTAAAGTATTATCATATATACAAAGCATTTTTTGATCTTATGTTTTGCCTAAGCTCTGACGTCTACAAGAAACGAGGTATCATTCGCTGTGATCTAATCAGGCACCTTGTACTTTTGCTTGCTGTTATTCTGCAGGATGTTAACATTAGAAGTGATGAACGTTTCTAATGTTTGCCTTAGCAAGATAAGTGGCGTCTCTTTCATCTGTGGAAATTATATTCTGAGAGCTGTTTTCGAGCAAGCAGTTCAAAATGTCTCGGCTTTGAAGCGAGCGTTTTGAAAGAGAATTCATTCCGCATCCTCAAGGTCTGAGGAGTATGTCTGTGACAGTGCTGTTAAAAAGCATAACATACTGAATACTGAGAAAGCCTTCACCCCACAAGAAGGAAGATCTGAGGATGAGCATGCTGGGGTTGGACATAAATCAGCAAATTGTTTGTTTTAATATACTTGCATTTTAATGATATTGTAATAAGATGCAGTTCTGTGTTTGTTAGTGGTCTTTCATAAGAAACAATGAATGAAAATCAAAAATGAAACATCTTAAATGTTTCTCCTGGACCTGGAATGAGGTTACATAGACATCAAATGGAGATTTTTGCTTTTGACTCCACCTGCTTCTCACGTTATTCTCTTTAGGAAAATTGTCTCTTAAATTTCAGTAGAGATCAGTGTTACACAATGATTTTTAGCAGATGATTTACATTTTAATGAAAGCAAAATTGAATTTACAAAAGAAAAGTTTGCACGTTAAACAATGAAAAACGTCATGCAATAACATTGAACCTCTGGTACACTAGTCTTACATTTGTTAAACAATATTGACCTTAAACAAAACTTTATAAACTTTTCCTTTGTAGTGTGCACGTAAAATGTGCTGAATATACAGTGCTGGTCAATGATGATAAATTTAATCTAGTACCCTTATTTTTTTTATATATATGCAAAATGCTATTAACAACACATAAGAGAATCACCTGAGCTTACTGCAGCATCATTTCTGTCAGAACAGTGGCTTTGTGTGCAGCGCTCAAAGATATGATGCAGCTATGCCTCAGACAACACCAGACTGAGTCCAGCCTGATGGTCCTCTGCTGGTCCTTTTCCCTCTCGCCTCTCCCCGAATCAAAGATAAAAGGGAAGAATGATTTTTGGTAACACTTTAAATTACGGAACACATATTCACTAGTTGCAAATTTTAGATACAAGTTTAAGGGATCTAAAATATGGTCATACAGAATAAGGAATTAATATGTGCTTTATAAGTACTAATAAACATGCCAGTAGTATGCATAATAGTAAGCATCTAGTTCATAGTGAGAATAGGTCCTTAAAATAAAGTGTTACTCTTTTTTTTAAGTACCTATTAATGTTACACTTTATTTTAAGGTGTCCTTGTTACAGTGTAATTGTACATTTTAGTAATATTAATTACAGTGCCCACTAATATTTCCGCCCTTGGTAAATATGAGCATTATTTACTGCATTATTTATCCTTTTGATCTTTCATTCAAAAAAAAAAAAAAAAAAGAAAAAAAAAATATCACAAAATTCTAACCTTTCATTGAAGGAAATCAATCCCAACTCAATCCGAGCAGCTGAATCCTTAGCCATCTTCAAGAAACGGCTAAAAACCCATCTCTTCCATCTTTTTTTGACCCTCTAACTCTAGCATTCTCTTTTCTAATTTTATTTTATTTATCTGCCTTCTTTTTATTAAAAAAAACAAACAAAAAAAAAAACAACAACAACAAACACACGCACACACACACACACACACACACACACACACACACACACTTGACCCTCTATCAACTGCATATTTATTCTCTAACTGTTAGGTTTTCTTGAAAAACTAACACTAGCTTTCTTTTCTATATTCTATCTACTTGTTTAAAAAAAAAAAAAAAAAAAAAAAAAAAAACCTTGCTATGTGTACTGCGTTAGGCTAACCGAGACTTGTCATATCGCTTGCATGTTGTTGCTCTTTTGTTGGTTTTGATTGCTTCTATTGTCTTCATTTGTAAGTCGCTTTGGATAAAAGTGTCTGCTAAATGACTAAATGTAAATGAAGGAAAACAATTGAAAGTGGGGTGCGGGGTCTCACTGTGAAACAAAGGCTTTTTCTAGTTCATGTTGGCCACTATTATTAACACCCAATTATTGCAACGTACTTTTCCCAAGATAACAGCTCTGGGTTTTCTCCTATAATGCCTAAAGTGTTTGGAGAACATCTGATAAGAGATCAGCAGTGGTGGGCCGTAAGGGGCAGCAGGGCCTTCTCTGCTGGCCCTATAAAAAATAAAATTGTGTGAAAAATGTTTTTATTGATTATTTAGGTATCATTTTCATTTGTGTAATGTCCACAAAATTGCCTATGATTTGGTTCGTTGAGGTTGAACTGGAATATCCTACATAAAAAAGTCTGTGGCCAGCTTTACAGATAGTGCTACCCTTTTGTTGAAAGACGTCACATCTGATCGACGTTCAGTGACAGCCCGCCCTCTGGATCTAGCTATGTGCCCAGTGCTACCCGAAGCGTTAGACCGCCCCTTCAGTCAGGGATCTCCGAGGTACGAAAGTAAAACTCAACGAAAAGAAAATGACAGCCGCAGTCATCGGCGCCTACACCAGATCTTGTTACCAATCTACTAAAAACGTCTTTTGCAGACAAAAGAGAATAAATGAGAAAGGAAGACCTACACCCAAACTGAATTCGCTAACAAAGGTCAGCAAAGTTTTTTTGTAAGTACTTTTATCAAGTAAGTTAGGGTTTAGCTTTTAAAGAATAAAATCTTAAAAGATTCAGATTGATTTAACTGAACTGATTCAAATTTCCTATACACTTCGCCAGCTCCGTCCAGCGAATAGCTCGACTCAGTGTATTTTTACCAACTCTGTTAATTCTTGGCCACAGAATAACATGAAATTTGGTATTTAGTTAATTATGAGCTATTGTAGCGTTCTCTTTTAGGCAATGTTTGAATTCTAAGACTCACAACACAAGACAACGTTTCTTTGTAATAAAATACAATTTATTGAACTATCTCCTACGGTTACATGAGACTAAATGATCTAAACACACACACACACACACACACACACACACAAGTCAACGGAATTATGCAGAGTTGTGAGTTATGAAGGAAGTCTCAACTTCGGTGGTTATCAGAAAGTAATTTCAGTAATTTCTACATATCATCCACACAAAGTTGTTGCAAATAAAATATACTTTCGCATAACACCAAACACACACACATATTCATACCCTCATAATACATAGGTTAAAATGGTACTGACCTTATAATGGATAGATTAACATAGCGTATGCTTTACAAACATATCAAGCATATCTAAGGCATAACACACATAATTTGGGAATACATTTTCATTACTTAAAAGTCCTGAATGTTGTCTTTTGGAGTTTTGGCGCACTTTTGAGTGTTTTCTTTGTCTGTCCGAAAAAGGCAAATTTTCAGGAATGCACCCGAGGAGGGGCCGCGAGTGTCCCGAGGTCAGAAGGTGTCTGGGAGGGCAGTTCTGGCATATTTTTAAGTCAGGCCTATGACTAAAAATCCATCGCGGGTTTGTTGATAAGTTTGTCAATTTATACGTTGGCTTGTCAAGGGTCCATTTACCATCTGGATCTGGTATCTTTCCCGCCAGAAGTTTCCTTTGTTCTGCGTTGGTGAAGTTGATTATCTTTAGCAGTTCTGATCTCTGGAGAGATAAGGATTAACAAGACAGGATCTTGGTCCAGACACTTAGGCCTCGTCTTGGATCCTTAGTTACTTTTACGAGTCTCAGAGGTGAAACCAGAGATTCACTCATTCCTCTGGAATGAGTCTGTTCGTTGTATATGTGCGTCCGTTCAAGGATCTCCTACAGCGCCATTTCAAAGATTCAAACTATGAGTGCTATGAGTGGCTAACAGCTAGCACCGAGCACAAGTTATTTTGTTGGCCGTGTTTACTTTTTAATACGAGTAAAGGGACATGGAATGACAGACTCATGGACTTGCTCAAACAAACATGCTCCATTATAAGATTTCTACCAGAAGCAGCCAGGTTTAGATTTTTTATCTGTTGGTATTTGCTAGAATACATAATACCACGTATCTGAACAAGACATCCAGGACCTCCAGCAGAAAAAAAACATGCCCACAGCATTAAAGATCCAGCAGTATATGGGGTACTTTTCAACCCTGTTTGTACTAAACCCATCTGGTGGGTTTGCTGCCAAAAAGCTCTTTTTTTATTTTTATTTTTTAAATTTTTTTTATTTTAAGTTTCATCTGACCATAGAAGCCAGTGCCATTTGAAGTTCCAGTAGTGTCTGACAACTGAATATGCTGGAGTTTGTTTTTGGATGAGGAAGGATAATTTTTCTTGAAACCCTCCCGAACAAGATGTGGTGATGTAAGGGATGTTTGATATATATATATTACTTTCTGACCCCAAGACTTAACTAATCTCTGCAATTCTCCAGCTGTGATCCTTGGAGAGTCTTTGGCCACTCAAACTCTCCTCCTCACCGTGCATTAGGACAATATAGACACACATCGTCTTCCAGGCAGATTTGTAACATCTTTAGTTGATTGGAACATCTTAATTATTGCCCTGATGGTGGAAATGGGGATTTTCAATGCCACTTTCTATTTTGAGAAGCTCAACAATCCTGTTCTGCACATCAGAACTATATTCTTAGGTTTTACTCCTTGTGATGGATGATTAAGAGAATGTGGCCATTGTGTTCCTCATATTTATAATCCTGTGGAACAGGTCATGGCTGGACAATTTCATGCTCCTAGTCACCCTGGTGTGCTAAAAAATGTAAATATGAATGGGAATATACTTGAGAGATATTTTAATCATAAGAATTTCTAGGTGTGCCAATAATTGTGGCCAACATGCATTGGAGAAAAACATTTATTTCATCATGAGATTTTCTCTCCACTTTCAATTGTTTTACTTCAATGAAAGGTTAGATTTTTTTTTGTGAATTTTTTGAATGAAAGATCAAAATGATAAACAATGCAGATTTATTTTCACAGCCGCCTTTGCTCATATTTACGAAGGGTGCCAATATTAGTGAAGGGCACTGTATTTTTCCTAAGGAATTTTGGAGGAAGCATCTGAGACACTGTTGATGCTAAATTGAGAGCTATATGAGAATTATCTTCTCCTGAGCTTAGGAAAAGCAACCTCTGAGCAATATATATATATATATATATATATATATATATATATATATATATATATATACATATATTTCTATGGATATGGCTACATTCACACAGTGGCAGAATACAGCTGTCAGTCATGTTTTGGAGTGCTAAATATGGTTATGTCACACACAGTTTGGTTGAAATGACAACTATATTCTATAACCAAACTGACCTTAAATTTGCAGGATGCACAGCTGCAATTTTCAGTGTGAGTTCAGTCAACCTAAGCTGTCAAACTGTCAGTCATGTCATACAGTCAGTCACTCACACTGCACTGCACAAACGCATAATGCATATGCGGTGTGTGTTTTCATGTGTGGTCTGAGACAGAAATACTCTCTGAGATGTGTGTCTTCCCAAGGTTTCATATAGTCACTGTTTTCCTTTAGAACTGCTTCCATCAGTTTTGTAGTCCAGGCTGCACTCCACAAACAGACAAGTTAAAAATAAAGCAGCTGACAGGTAGTTAAAGGGGTCATGACATGGATTTTATTTATTTATTTTTAATTATGATTATTTAACATGTTCCTTTAGGTTTACATATAATGCTAATAAAGTTTTTTTTCACAAAAAAAAAGAAAAAAAAAGAAAAAGAAAGAAAGAAAGAAAGAAAGAAAGAAAGAAAGAAAAAATAAAATAGATAAATAATAATAAATGTGTGGAAAAATGAATATTTTCAACCCTCATTCTGACCCTCTTGTCTAAAATGACCTGTTTTTAAGGGGCAGGTCCTTTAAGGCTTCTCAGTATTCAGCCACTGTTATGATTGGCTAATGTCATTGCATAGGAAACAGCAGCAACTCCCCCTCACTATTGCATGTGAGTGTTTTGACAAAATGAAAACAACAGCAACAACAACAAAAAAACAAAAAAAAAAACAAACGGTCATTTCAAGACAAAGCACTATGAAATAATTTATTTATAGTTTGGCATTCAGCTGCAGTCAGATCTACCGCTTCATCTTTCAACAAATGTTTCTTTGTGAACTCTCCATGACGCTGTGCCTCATTTACAAAACAAAATGCTCCAATCAATCCTCACACAATCCGGGATGCCATTAAAATAAACTATCCACTTGTTCCTTATGCTGGGATCCTTCTGATATCTGTAGAAAACTGTGAATGAGCTGTTAAAACCAAACGCATCAAAGCAAACGTTTCTTTCCATTTGTCCTGAAGACAGTCTCGAGCGTGTGGACTGTGTCAAAAAGTGAACGCGCATCTGTGTACAGTATCCAGTGTAGACAAGATAGTGGCAGTGATTGTAATTTCTATTTGCATTTGACACGACACGACACTCACATTCAGCGTAATCAAGTGTCAGCCGTTAAGCGATGGCTATTTGTCGATGCGTTGCTCTGGAGTCAGTGTTTATGAAAATGTTTGCACCCAGGTGACGTCATCTTGCACCTCAGATCCAAACGAGCCGTTTTTGGAGCCAAAACTTGGAGGATGGTTTAATGGTACAAAGACATTCACACTGCCACAGTGAACATCAACAAACACAGTATAAAATAAAAGTAACACTTTATTTGAAGGTCCAATTCTCACTATTTACTAGCATGCATATTACTAACATAGCTATTTTTTAATACTTATAAAGCACATATTAATGCCTTATTCTGCATAAAGCATCCATACATGCCCATGTTGATTAGAGTATTAAAAACTTGAAAAGCATTGATTTAAGGTACATTTAGAGCAAATAAAAATGTGCGATTAAGTTGCGATTAATCACGAGTTAACTCATGACAATCATGTGATTGATTGCGATTAAATATTTTAATCGATTGACAGCCCTAAAATAAATACATCGTTTTAAGGGGTTAGGGGGCATATTTAGAAAGCAGAATATAATAGAGACTTCAGGTTGACTCTTTTGACTTGAGTCTAACGAAACCACCAAGAACTGTAAATGTAAAAATGTAGCTTCTTTCTCCTTGCTTTTGTTACAGTGCAGCACCTGTGGCGTGACAGGAGGCATTGATGTGTGGGTGTTAAACTTGCTCGGCTGTGCAACAATTTGATTTTATTATTGTTGAGTTGTCTGTGACCCTTGGCAGAGAGTATTTGACCTTTGAAATGGTTGTCATAGCAACAGGTAAATTTTCAAACCTCCTTGCTGCTCTTGATGCACTTCGTCTTCGGAGGGAGCACTTTAAATCAATAGAGGGAAGCTCTGTTGTAATCACGTCCGCAGTTACTTGTGCTTTTGATTTGGTGTCTATGAGCTTTTGAAAATACGGTGAAAGGAATTCAGCCAATGCCAGTCCACTGTGCTGTTTTGTTTTGTGACAAACATTGAGAAGGGATGGTGATAGTGAGATGAATAAAAATGGAAAAGGCACACAAACAAACCGACATGGTCAAATATTTCAAATATGGAAGAATATGAACTTGCAGATGCATTCAAGGATAACACATAAGAGCAAGTGAACTGCAAACAGCCTTTTGCTTTTCTCCTGACCTCACAGCCTTAAAGAGGCAAACATGAGCAGAGGAACATCTAGTTCTCACATGCTTTTCAAAAGCATCTTTGGACTAAATGTCTTTCTTTATACCATGAAAAGAGTGCTGACTTGCAATTTATGCATCTTGTGTAGCACGTTATGTTATTCCTGCACCATGTTTGACTAGAACGGCAATCTAATCCTGAACTTCAATGAAACAAAAGAGATTATTGTTGAGATTATTATGAGGAAAAAGATGGAAGCTCCAATCCATGCACATTTACTATATATGTTCCTTATTTGACACATCCAATTGAATTGGCTGAGCACTCTACCTGAGCTGATGAGTTAAATGAGGTGTGTTCGTGTTAGAGAGGCAGTCCAAATGTGTTGTGGGACTGAATTCTGTGTGTGTGTGTGTGTGTGTGTGTGTGTGTGTGTCTGCGTGTCTGTGTGCGTGTGTGTGTGTGTGTGTGTGTGTGCATAATAAACTATGTTACACAGAAGCGTTTGATGACTGCAATGTGTTTTGCTGTTTCAGACTGTCACACCATAAACACCATTTTTGTATTTATATATTTATTTATTTGTAATTAGACCTTGTCATATCTAAAAGAGTTCATCTTCTGGGCCGAGTTGCAATAAACCCCTTTGAATCCTTTGTTATAATTGTGAGTAGAATCATGGTGTTTATGCTCTGGCTCAAACAAATACAATTATTCATCATGCAGTTTTCAGTACAGTTCTATGTGTCATGGTGGGACATACTTTCAAAAGTAATGCATTATATTATTGCATTACTCCCTAAAAGTAGCTAACTTTTGTGTTACTGTTACTTTTGCATTACTTTTTCCCATCTGGCCTGGGCTTGCTTGTCTGTTTTTAATATAAAAAGTTATATTTCTGGTAAATGTAAAAGCCCTTTCACACCAAAAGTGAAATGAATAAGCCTCAGGCTGAAGGAAATGCAGATTCAGAAAACTCAAACAAACCTTTCAGTTGTGCTGCCATTCTGGACTGGATGAAGAATAAGACATAAGAAAAACATGTTATGTTTAAAGTCATTTTTGCTTATTAGTATGGTTGAATTGGATCACTGAGGGTCAGCATGTTGGTTAATGAAATGGGATTAAATACATAAGGATATTTGCATTATTTAACATTTAATTATTGCAGATTTGTATCATATTCTGAGTTTGCATTTCATTGTTTTTATTCATTTTGAGGAATACTGAATCTGTTTTGTGCAGGTGAGATGAGTAAATGCATGCTCACATTTAGTCTAGATCTACAGTAACATCATGTTCACACAGCAGGGCTCATAAATTACTCCCGATTTCTCTCAACATGGCAACACAAGAGCTGTTAGTCAATTCAACGAAGTAACTGGCATTAAGTATTTGAAATAGTAACTCAGATATTTTCTTGTAAATTAATGATCTATCTATACTTTAAAAACAGCATGTCATGACCTCTCTAATAATGTGTTATCTTCCTCGATCTCTCAAATGGTAAAGCTGGATCTCCACATTATAGCTAATGCAAAGAAGGACATCTTTTCATGATGCCAAAGATCTACGGCAGCTCACCTGTTTCATGGCTCTATCACACCGGATTCAGCACTTGCAGGTGGAGTCCCCTTCCTCCAAACAAGGGGATCCGCTACACAGTTGGTCTGTCTCTGTATTTATTACTCCCGGGATGTTGTTCGTAAAGAACGGTAACACAATGAAACAAAATTGCCCTCTACTCCACACAATCATGTTCTGTGGTGGGTTGTACATATACAGCGAGTCTGTGCTCCCCTGTGGGTTTATATATACCACCAATGTTGTGCTGTCACATGTGACTAGAATGTGCTGGTTTCGAAAAAAATGAACAAAGTGGCCAGAAACACCATCAGTAAGGAAATGTATGTGTGTCGTGTTGGGGTCCATCAACATTTTACCCTTAAACAATGACTCCCAGCATTTGTGTGATGTGTCAGTCATTATCAGTTTCCTCAACAAAACAGTGACACTTTAGAATGCTGTTCTGTCATTAATGAATAACTACACGGGCACACATGAGTAACACATTTTTAAAACTATAGCAACTACTGTTAACTAACAGGAAACTCTGATTAATGAATTTGTAAGTAATAGTGCTCATTTGAAAGTGGTAATTAATAGGGTCACCTAATATAAGGTGGGACCACTAATAGCTAATCAGTATGCAAGTATACAGTATACAACTAAAACTATTAACAAGCTTCCTGTTCTGAGATCCAATGATGGGGAGCTTGCAAGTAATCCAATGGGAATGCATTCAGGGATTGAGTTTTCTGCAATAGCTACTGTACATATACTGTAAATGAGAGAACATCTATCTATAAGGAAGTAAATATTTTCACACAAAAAAAAGTAAATATTTGAGTGTAGTGTGAGTATATCTTTTTTTTTAAAGACCTATAAAATCTATTTATTATTATAACTAATATTCATAAATATAATTATTGTTTGACTGCAATGACACTGTCGGATGAGAAGAAAACTTGAGCTTAATAATGAAACTATTGTCCTGTAGGGATTCTTTACAGATGAAATTGAATTTGTTTCATAATTGATGATCTTTATAACATAGACACTGTTATTGAACCGAGTGAACTAAACTGAGCTGAATAATGGCATAACTGATTAATTTCGCAACATTAATATTGCTATTTTATCTGTATTGTTTAAATAAAGGTGAATTGACTTGACATATGATACATAGATAAGATATTGACAAGATATCTTGGAAGACTTTCTGTTTGTTATTGCTGTTTGTGCTTATTTGTTGGGAAAGTGCTATTTCATAAAATGCTGTCAAGGTAAAAAAAAAAAAAAAAAAAAAAAATTTTGGCAGAGAATTATTGTTTACTTGATGTGTATTTGAGCAGATGTTCCACCAGGTGGTCCAGAAAAGGACTAATTGCTCTATTTGGAAGCCATATTTAACAAACAACCATATCCAGACCATTGATCAGCCATTGCTGACTTTTAAAGTTCCTCTGCTTGAATGCTTCTATTTCCAATATAGCCTTTATAGTGAAAGAGTACAGCTGGCAACTGAAGGTCATTAGTCCTTAAGAGCAAGCAGTAAGTGATTGAACATGGAGAATCTAAAATGAACAAGAATTTTACTTTCTTTGATGGAGTCATGGTGTTGGATACTGTTTACTTTGCTTTTATTCATGCACGACTGGACTTGATTTTCTGAGCGAAACTACTGTTCTTTCACAGAAATCGTTCAAGAGTCACCGAGCATGGGAAAGGAACAGGGACAGGTGCATATCTGTGTGAAAGCAGTGGTCAATCGAGGGACTTTTCCAGGAAAGTTGATTAAACTTTCCAAATGATTATAGTAGAAATACCATCACAAGCAAATCAGAATGTTGCAGTGTCAGTAGTTTACTACAAGCCAAATGACAATATGTCAAATGACACATGCTGTCATTAACCATTAGTGAAAGTCTTGTGAATGTTTAGTGATAACTAGCAACTAATTAGTTGGTTGATCTTCATTAAATTGTAGCAATGCGTCCATTCAGCATATGAACATACATGAAATCATAATTACAACTTGTGAGCTCATAGGAAATCCTCAAGAGGACTTGAAAGCAGCAGAGGAGGAAGGAAATAATTAGAGATGTCTGATCTTTGCCATCTGACATCTGTGTAACATTCAACATCGATCTGAGGCAGCTTCACTGCACCCATCACACTGTGTGTGCATTTATATCGGCTGTGTTTAATTCTGATGATGCAATAGTTTTAGATGGGTTTGTTGACTTTGCTGTTGTCTGAACGGACAGAACTGTAAGCTGGCAGTCTGACTTTTGTGTCATACTGCACTGATAAAACAGCTGAAATAAAGCACCTTGGACATTTTATCTGACAGTTATATAAAAACAATAACTCTGTTTTTTTATGTCTGTCATCTCAGGGCAAACAAAAGTGCACACTTAGCTCTTCTCTGTCAGCAGTGGTATCATAAATTAAGCTTTAGTTTATTTCGTATTTTCCAGGTAATACACATGCACATTCAAGAGTAAACAAACAGTAAAAAAAAAAATGTGTCTTTTAAATGTAGGGTGAGACTAAAGCCACCAAATTTAGCATTTCCCTCTTTTATTACATATGATAAGATGACCATACGTGCCATTTTCTAGGGACATGTTCTGGCCAGGATTTCTATATTGCCTAATATAACCAGGTTTTTTGCTGTTTGCGCTGCACAGATCGATCTTTGTATGACAAGTACTGTGAGAGTTATAGAGAGCAGAGCAGACGGCTCCTTATATTTTCAAATCAATCTCGAAAGAGTCATGCAAAGAAAGAATAAGAGAAGAACATGTTCAGAAATACAGTGATTTTCTAGAATATTAGAGTTTGTTGATGTATTCATAAACAACACATTCAGATTGGACTTGCCTTTTATTATATGAACTTTTTATCACATTTACCATTACAGCAGATCAAACAGAGGCATGAATACGGAAAGAGCAATACACAGAAAGAAAGGGAAGAACATATTCAGAAATACAATGATTTCCACAATTAAAGGTTGATGCTGGAATCTAACATCACTTAATACAGTATTCATATAAAACCTTGAGATTTGACTTACCTTGTATTGCTGTCATATGACATTTTTGACCAAGTTTGCCATTGTTACTGCTCAAACAATAACATGATGAAAATAATCATGCAAAGAAAGAAACAGAGAAGAACGTGCAGAAATTCAGTGATATTTTCCACATATTCATGCTGCACTTTTAGTTAATACAGTTTTTAATGCATTCATATGCTACACATTCATACTGCACACTCTTAAAAATAAAGGTGCTTCACGATGCCATTGAAGAACCTTTTTGTCTAAATGGTTCCATAAAAAAACCTTTAATATCTGAAGAACCTTTCTGTTTCACAAAAGGTTCTTTGTAGCGAAAGAAGGATCTTCAGATTATAACAAGGTCAGAAAGAGATGGTTCTTTAAAGAACCTTTGACTGCATGGTTCTTTGTGGAACCAAAAAAGGTTCTTCTATGGCATCGCTGTGAAGAACCTTTTAAGCACCTTTATTTTGACACACTTATCATTCATGGCAGTGACATGGAGATGGACAGCAACAAAGGACATATTTAAGAAATTAATTAAGAAGTTCATAAAAACAAAATAATAAATAAATAAAATAATAATCATATATATATATTTTTTTTGCGGAATTCACTTGAATAAGCCAATATTTTCACTGTACTGTATTTTTATATATATTTCCCTTTATAAATAATTATTGTCATCCTGGTCAAACGCATGACTCAAATGATACAGTACTACTGTTCAAGTCCAAGACATCATAAAAACAGCAGAATATGAGCAGATTTCCTCCTTTCCTTCATGTGCTTAAAATACACCTGCAGAACACACAATATTGGATACAATACACTTATTTTTATTTATTATTATTATTATTATTATTATTTTATTATTTCTTTTATCAACACATTGAGTACTGAATGAAATACAATATTTCTCTTGCCTTTTCCATTAACTGAGCTTGTTGCAATGCACTTTAGGATGTAGCTGAAATGAGGTGTCTTAGGAGGCAGCATAATTCAAATTAATGAGCTTGCCCACAGTGCCATAAAATGCTGCCTATGCAGGCGGCTCACTCGTTTTTGGAACTTTCCGTTATTGATGTAGAGTATTGATGTACAACAGTACTGTTCAGGTATAAGGAATTTGATCTGATTGCTTAACACCTAATCACCTCTGATCTAAGAGCACAGAATAGCTATTGCACACTTCAGTACAGAAGATGAAACACTCTGGCCAGTCTTTTCAATGTACAGCAGCTGATCCTCATTGAAATTCAGAGATTCGCATGTCTCGGTCCAAGGTCTTGATTCTCATTTCAGAGCTCTTGTTTGATTTCATTGATACTTAAACTTTTTATGAATTCTGTGTAAAAAAAAAAAAAAAAAAAAAAAAAACATTTAATATGTTAATTTACTAGACAGTTCTCTGGAATACTTGATTTTAGTTGATCACTGCATTATCAAGTGAAGAGTTTGTTTGCAAAAACAGATAACTCCGTCTTTTCAATTTTCAAAAATCATGTTTTTTATTATGTTATCATGATTTTATTGTGTTTTATTGTTAGTTAGCTGTATTTTTTAGTTATTTTTTAACCTAATCAAAAAACCTGACTGCAGTTTGATTGAGATTTATTGGAATGCACAATGAAAAAACATGATTTTTGAAAATGGTTAAAAACGGACTTATCCTGTTTTTGCAAATTAACTTTTTTTATTATTTTATTTATTTTTTTTATAATGACACAAAACTATATAATTGCCTGCAGTACCAGACAAGAAATAAAAATTTGCTTCATGTGTCTTGTGCAACTCATTCTATCTTCTTGCATAAAAAAATAATTAACACCTAAATCAGAATTTCATGTCTTCGTTAATTGATTTGTTTGGCAAGTAACCATGCATCAGCAGGATATTATACAGCCAGCTGACCATTATCACAAAATAATGTCAACATTAGCTACATTTTACATGAATGTAAGTTTTGTGTTTTTGCAACTATGACAGCATCATTTTCTCCTTTCTTGGCGCTTTCTTCAACTGGAATAGATAAAAGCCAAGCAAAAATGGTTCTTCTCTTGCTCAAGGAACTGTAGTCAATATGTAGCACCAAAAATGCACACTTTAAAAAAATCCACTTAGAAAGTACGTATATGGAAATATTTTTTTCTTCTCCTTTGCACAATGCATCATGGAAGGGTGTTGCTAGGTAACGAGAAAGTGAGGTGCACACAGTAAACACTGAAAAAAAAGAAATTAGCAAACAAAATGTATTTGTATTTTATCTCTCAAAAAGAGAAAAAAAAAAAAAGTTGATGAGCTAACAAACAAGTGCTTATCTCTGTAGGCTCTCTTTTATCATGCATGTTTTGATTTTTGTTCTGTGTTATGATTCATTGGAATTGACCAATAATGATTGACACTTCACTTGGTATGAGGATATTTTAATTGTTTAGTATATAATGGATTTATGTATTTGTTCCACAAAATGTGTCACGGATTACACGGAGACGGATACCAGGAACGGGGAGACGTAAATAATCCAACAGAAAGTCTTTAATGAAAACAAAACAGGTAAGTAACACACAGGCTGGGAACACTCACGTGACTGACAGAGATGACGTTCAATACTCGACAGGAAACACAGGGCAGAACACACTATAAATACACAACGTAACTAGATAATTAAACACACAGCTGGACAATAATTAACTAATAAACACAGGAACAGGAAACTAACCAAATATGGGCATACAAGAGGAAGGGGAACACAAGACAATCCTAACATGACGCCCCCTCCTCTGAAGGCGCGGCCTCGCACCATATACTATCCAATGGGGAGGGGGGGTGGCTGCTCTGGAGGCCTTCAGGAACAAGAACACGCAGACAAGACAGACAGGTGCAGGGAGCTCAGGAGGCTAAGGCGGTGCAGGGAGCTCAGGAGGCCATGGCAGTGCGGCCTTCGAGGCCGTGGCCCCAGCCCCGGCCACTAGCCATACTGAACTGGGGATCAGGAGCCCTGCCTGGGCTGAACTGGGAATCAGGAGCCCTGCCTGGTGGGTTGAACTGGGGATCAGGAGCCCTGCCTGGGTTGAACTGGGGATCAGGAGCCCTGCCTGGGCTGAACTGGGGATCAGGAGCCCTCTCTGGGCTGAACTGGGGATCAGGAGCCCTCTCTGGGCTGAACTGAGGATCAGGAGCCCTCTCTGGGCTGAATTGGGGATCAGGAGCCTCCCCTGGGCTCGACTCGGGAACTGGAGCCTCCCCTGGGTTCGACTCGGGAACTGGAGCCTCCCCTGGGCTCGACTCGGGAACTGAAGCCTCCCCTGGGCTCGACTCGGGAACTGGAGCCTCCCCTGGGCTCGACTCGGGAACTGGAGCCTCCCCTGGACTCGACTCGGGAACTGGAGCCTCCCCTGGGCTTGACTGGGGAACAGGAGCTGGAGTCTTCCGTGGGTTATCCTCCAGAACATGAGCCCCAATGGGGCTAGGCTCGGAATCCGAGGACCATTGTGGGCATGACTGGGGCTTACCAGTACTCCGTGTGCTGGCTGAGGCGTCGGGGACCCTCTCAGGGGTAGACGCGGGAACCGCTTCTGTTGGGGAGTCCTGAGAAGCAGGCGGCTTGGGAATGGCCTCCTTGGCCATGACAGGAGAAGCTTCCTGCTTCAGCGGAACCCCCACAGACAAGACATGACTGACAAGACTGGGTTCCGGAGGACTGGAGAAGACAACAGGGGACATAACCTGACTTGGGACAGGTACTGGAGGGTGCACTGGCAGGCGCATTCTAGGTGCGGGCACTGGAGGGCGTTCTGGCAGGCACGTTCGAGGTGCGGGCACTGGAGGGCGCTCTGGAAGCGCAGACACTTGGGAAGCGCACGCTTTAACGGCCGATTGGCTTGCCACATTAACAGTCGCATGGTTTGCCATACTCTCTGCCGGCAGGCTTGCTATACTCGCTGCCGGCGGGCTCGGGAGAGCCGCGGATGACGACGGGCTGGTTCCGACTCGGGCCCGGACACTTCCCAGACACCGCTAGATCCCCTCCTTCCAGCACAGTCCTGTAGTGTCTGGGAGGTCCACGGGGCGGTGGTAACAGGCACCGAGCCGGAACAGATGGAGGATGTCCGCATCTTGTAGCTCTGTCACCGCGGCAAGCCCGCAGAATTCCCCGAACATACTCGAAGAAGGGGAGATCACGCCGGATGAGGACGAGGAGGCGGGCGGCGAACTCCATAGCCGCGGGAACAAAACTAACTAAACAAAAACTTTTCAAAACCGAAAACAAAAACATGGAAAAGCGAGTGCGGCTTACTTTGTTTTGGTCGAGTATTCTGTCACGGATTACACGGAGACGGATACCAGGAACGGGGAGACGTAAATAATCCAACAGAAAGTCTTTAATGAAAACAAAACAGGCAAGTAACACACAGGCTGGGAACACTCACGCGACTGACAGAGATGACGTTCAATACTCGACAGGAAACACACGGCAGAACACACTATAAATTCACAACGTAACTAGATAATTAAACACACAGCTGGACAATAATTAACTAATAAACACAATCCTGACATTATGTTGGATTTTTTTTTTAATCAGAAATATTCACTCTTCATAACAGACCACATGACTGACACCTACTGTACATTGGTCATATTCAGTTAATTCTGCTGTTGTCATACTCTTTTTTGCACATTTATATTAATCCATAATTTTATTGCCCTCAGCCTCTTCAAAAAAAAAAAAAAAAAAAAAAAAAACCCGTTAGTGTTCATTCAGATTGCAATGGCACACTGATCTGCCTTTTTCACCCCATCAACAGACACCAGCTCATATAGATCAGTCTCAGCTTTGGATACAAGACTTGCCTGAAATGAGGTGAGGTGGAGTGGGGGTGGGCAACAGACCCTGAGCTGGTAATTCAGTTCCTCTCAGACCCCATCTGCCGGGAGGCTGTTTCCATCAAGTGTGCGCTGGTGGCCCTAAAAGAGCTCTGGCGCTCTATCATAGAAGAGCTGAAAATGGAGTAAGAATGGTGCAGCAGACAAGAACTAGTCTAATCTCAGACGCAGAGAAAGAGAGAAAGAGTGAGTCTTCAGCTGAGAGGAGAATGACTGAAAGAGATTAAATCACAGAGGGGAAGATGCACTGTATTTGACTTGGTGACAAATTGGTTAATGGCTAGAAATATCCAGCATGAGGGAAAATGATTTAAAAACATAGTCTAATGTTTGTGATTTATTATATATGTATAACATTACAATAAAGTGAAGAAATTAAGGCATGGGTCATACTTGATGCTGCTATACAATTGCGGTCTTTTTATTGATTTAATTACTTAAAGGTCCCCTGAAGCGCCTTTAAACACAGAGCTTTATTCTAAGTGGTGACGTAATTTCAACCGCAACAGGAATACGGGGCGGGACATATAGAACAGCCCCACCCCCTTTTTAAAATAGCCAATAGCCTTTGTTTATATCTGTTGAGGCCAGAGCCATTGAGATCGGTAAATCCGCATTTGACAACTACAGTCTAATAGATTACCACTTTACGTTAGATTAAATATGAAACTCTTACTAAAACAAAATAGTGATCATAATCATGCTGAGCCGGTGTAGTTTTAAAAGCATTTAATATATTCAGACTCGAGGATATAATTCACTCCGTGCGATCGCGTCTCTGGACAAAGTCCGGATCAGACTGTGCGTGCTGCCGCAGTTCGCGTGACACCACGCAAAACCAGACCTATTTTGCCCTAGTCGAAAGCATATTTATTCTGTCTGAATCGTTCCCTATTGCCTACAATGTTCAGTACGTGCCATTCACAGTAAAGGAAATACTACACTGTGAACAAGTGACCGATCTCAGCTTCAGCGTCTATTTATAGTGTAGGGGGCAGGCGCTTCGGATTCTAGAGAGCATTTGATTGGTCAGAAGATTTGATGAGAAGCAGAAGTACGAGGTGACGTAAAAAAAAACAAACAAAAAAAAAAAACATTAAACCATTTTGGCAGAAGTGACAAACTGCAAGCTTTGAATGCTTATATCTTCTAAATGCGAATTGTGTCACTGTTTTGGAGCACACTGGCTTTTAGATAACATTAAGACTAACATACAAATATTGATACTAACACCCAAAACATTTTAATTTTGATTTCACAGGGACTTTAAAGGATGGAATTCTAGCACAAAAAAAGGTCTAAACCCTCAGCGAAGGTGCAGCACAATGAAAAATGTAGCTTTAGTTATGTTATTTGAAAAAAAAAAAAATAGAAAATAATTAAAATAAAAAAATAAAATAATAAAATAATAATAATTAAAATGATCAAAAAATATAGTAAAACATTATATATAAAACCTCTGCATGCAAATAAATACATAAATGCATAATAAATTCATGAATAAAATACAGCAATTAAGGGGCCAAGCACAGCAGAGGCAGAATGAGGAGCAAGCATGGCAGCTATTTAATGGTTTGTAACTTTTAACCAAGAGGTGGCAGTGTTACCAATTGTGGTGTGGTCAGTGTGAGGTGATGATGACACACGTTAAGTTCGGTGACAAAATGTCAAAGCTTTGCAGAGATACAGCCTCAGATGCAATTTGTCACCATGTTATCAAATTCATTGATGTTTGCCTATCGACACAAAATCCATAACTTTTTGCTGCCATGGTCTGAAGATGATATGAATCGAATTTGGAGAAAATTGGCCAATGGTCTAGGAGGAGCTTGAAAAAGTAGAGGACAGGAAGTCCTGGTTTAACTGGTTTAGCTGGTGTCAAAGTTCCCAGCATAATACAAGGAATATAACAAGTCACATGAAAAGAGGCAAAACTGTTCATAAGCTATTAATATTTTTAACATTTTCATTATTAATGGTTAATAGCTTCATATAAATTGTTTATCAATTTTGACCAATAGGTGGTGCTGTTACCGAACTTGATGTGTCATGGTCAGTGTTGACAATGACACACACAAAGTTTGATGTAAATATATATAAAACTTTGCAGAGATACAGCCTCAGATGCAGTTTTGGCATTATTCCAGCAAATTTGTTGATGCTGTTTCGTATATCGACACGAAATCCATAACTTTTGCCTGTATTTTCTGAAGACGATCTGAGTCAAATTTGGAGAAAATTAGACATCTAAGATAAGTTCAAAAAAGTAGGTTTTTCTAATAATTAAAAATTGTGAAACATCGTGAACCATGTAAATGTACATTTTGGTGTCCATTTGACTTGACATGAGCTAAGGAATCAAAGGAAAAATGTGACTCTGAACCACAAAACCAGTCTTAAGTAGCACGGGTATATTTGTAGCAATAGCCAAAAATACATTATATGAGTCAAAATAGATTTTTCTTTTATGTCAAAAATCATTAGGATATTAAGCAAAGACCATGTTCCATTAAGATATGTCCTGCCGTAAATATATCAAAACTTAATTTTTGATTAGTAATATGCATTGCTAAGAACTTAATTTGTAAAACTTTAAAGGCAATTTTCTCAATATTTAGATTTTTTGCACCCTCAGATTCCAGATTTTCAACTAGTTGCATCTCAGCCAAATATTGCCCTATCCTAACAATATTTGGCTTATTTATTCAGCTTTAAAACGTTATTAGCATAAATATGAGTGAACAGTTGAGCTGCTGGTGGTGCTAGAGGGTTTGCATTAGATACAGCAAACTCACTATGGCCAAATTTCAGAGCTTTCCCGTAAACAGTTCTATGGTCTGCCACAGACTCCCAGAGCGGAAGAAGAAGAATAATAGGAACACCAACAATTACAAGAGGTTCCTACGCACTTTCGGTGCTTGGCCTTAATTAATAAAATAGAAGTACTAATAAAAATATACTATAATATAAGCCCTGTTTCCACCGCAGCAACTTTCCCCAGGAACTAGGGACATTGGGCCGGTACTCTGTGTGTTTCCACCGCAGGAACCAGGATCTAAATAAAGTTCCGGGTAAAAATTTGCCCCCCCAGAAAGTCCCTGCTCGCGAGGTAGTACTTTTTCAAAGGTCCGGAACTTTCGGGGGTGCGGCTTGGGTGCTGAACATGCTGATTGGTTGAGTTTACTCAGCATTGTATTTCAACCAACATATATTCGCATAATTTTTAAAAAAATATTATTGTAATTGTGCTATGAAATGTAATTTTAAAAGTATTTCAGGCGATAATGTAGTTTATTTATTTATTTATAAAGACAGTGCGTATTTGAAAATGTGCTTCGGCGATTTCGAAGACGTGAGCTCCAGGCGATCACCGGGCACTCAGTGCTCATGTATCCTGCTGAGAGGACCATAACCTTGGCTAGTCCTTCTGACATCTGCCGCTGGCTCTGATGTCTCTGGTGGTTAAACATAAGATATAATTTGTTTTGGGTAAATCTAAACATGTAATATTTGGCCTTTATTCTATTATTCTGTTAATCTATTAATATGTTAAAATGAAAATAGGCAATACTGTTTGATATATTTTGTTTCATTGTAATGTATGTGCGTTCCCTGAACTACATTTCCGCGGCTATTAATATGTTTAAATGAAAACAAAAAGAGGCAGTGGTGTTTGATATCATATTTCGTCTTATTGTAAAAACAGTGAGGAAAATTGGAGTAGTCAAAGCGAGCTGACTGACGTTATCAAGTACGCTGCTGTTTGCAGAATTATTGAACTTGCGTCATCCCGTCTGCGTGAGCTCACACTCCCGAGTCGAACTTGAGAAGTCCAAACTACCGTGGACGCAAGTCTGAAATTTGCGTACTTGGTATTGAGAAACGCACGCAGACCTACGTCACCAGACTATTTACCTAATGTTCTCAGTACTTTTAGACCGCGGAGACCGTGATGGAAACGCAGACAGCAACAGCTCTGGGGGAGAAAAGTTCCTGGCGCAAATTGTTCCAGGTAATTTCGGTGGAAAAGTGGCTATATATAACCTTTTGAATGCATAGCCACAATGTGGGAGAGGCCCTGATAATTACATAACCTCTTGGGACAGATCCTCAGCAAAGACCTCAATGACTAAGACAAGTCCTTGGCACAGATCCCTATGGCCAGCTATGAACGTGTCAAGCCAAGACAAGCTAGGACCCCAACAAGACTTTAACAATGTGCTATTGGCCATTTAGGTCAGATGAGAACTGGTCCCCTGACTGACACTGGTTTCTCCAAGGTTCCTTGTCTCCATTTCTCTCACTTGATTGGGGTTTGGGTTCCTTGGCACTTGTCACCTTTGGCTTACTTCGTTGGGGTGTAAAAGACACTATACTGTAAAAATTATTATTGAATTGACGGCACTGACACTATTCAATGGAAACAAAACTTTAAATGAAATGAGCTGGATAATGATACTAATATCTTCTGCAGAGCTGATTTGAATTTGTTTCATAATTGATTGACACAGTTGAACATTGACACAGTTACTAAACTTAACTGAATCAGCATCAAACTGATTCGAGCCAAATAACAACACTTCTGATGAATTTTACACAGTTTCACTTGAGTCTCACTACAGTATCCGTGAACTTACCCAGGTATGTTACATAACCTGCTTGCTTGGATGTTGCTGGTTCATCTTGCTGCTTACTTGCTGTATTCTCTTTCTTTGTAATGCACCCAACTCCACTGAACAGTGCACAGAGGCAGAGTTTGGTTTTTCTCAGGGATAAGGCCATTTTGTTGGATCTTGTGTTCCCCTAATACCCACATGCCTTACTCAGCGCCCCACTCTATTCCATTACTGGCAAGTCTCTCTCTCCTTCTCTCACTGAGTGCTTGCTGAAAACCATCCATCACATCTGGCTCCCCTGAAGTAGCGTTGCTTTAGCTCCTGGTGGGAGAGAAGTTATGTGATTGACAAGATTAACTTTGAGTCTCTTCTCCATACACCCTGCTGAAGCTCCTTAGAGAGAAAGACAACTGGTCTCTAGTGTCTGTGTCTGTCTCTTTCGGCATCTTTCCTCTTGCGTAGAGCTCTCATAACGCAAGACTCTCTCTCCATGACTCACTGTAATTTCATAGCTGCTCTTGTGACATACACTAGGAATGTTTGGCTAGATCAATGCTGTGACTACACCACAGACAGCATGTGTCCCTCAGAGCACAGCAAGTTTGATTCTCCTCAGACTACAAACCATTTATCATAAATTAATATTAATATTCCCCTCACAAAACAGCATACTTGACAGCATCAAGTCTGGCATTAAAAGCAGATATTCTATGGAGACCACCATACTGTCCTTTATGGAAACTCTTTGGTTGGTAAGAGCAAACTCCAAATCATCTGTCACTACTCAACTGGAACTGTCTGCTGCCTTTGACCAGTGTTGGGGGTAAACACATTACAAATAATGTGAGTTACGTAATCAGATTACTTTTTTCAAGTAACTAGTAAAGTAATAAATTACTGTTTAATTTACAAGAAAATATCTGAGTTACTTTTTCAAATAAGTGACACCACTTACTTTACTTTGTACACTTAAGTGCAGAGGCATTGTATGAGAAACTGTCCTGCTCCAAAAAATGACCCTATAGGTTATTTGTGCAAGCACCTTATTATGACCTATATTTATGTTTTAAAGTTAAACGCCCTCTAGCGGTGTAAAAATAATGACAGTGTCGCGTTATGTCTGTCATCATGACGTATGACTGTCATGACCAATCAAAATGCATGTTAATTTAAATGCAATGTGTGGACTTTGTACATGGTCCCTTACCCACAAGTAGTCCTATTTCAATTTCACAAACCACATTTACATTTTTGCATTTGGTAGACGTTTTGGAAAATGATTTTGTAGTGCGTGTACATTTTATGGGCATGTGCATTCCCTGGGATCGAACCCATGATCACAAGATAATGAAACCCAAATTATAATGCAGATAAAAGAGCACGATGCATCAATATGAAAGTTAGATAAACATGACATTTATGTTTATTTTTATTTATTTAATCGTTGAAGACGATTCTTCATGCAATCCAGAATGGTTTGAGTTGCAACCTTTACTGTACAAAGCATATAAAGATATGACACAGCAGGATTTTTAGAAAGGAAAATTGAAAAGTGAAAAAAAATAAGAATTTGGGAGAATCAACAAATTATGAATAATTTACTGCCATTGTGTGAATAATATGTAATCATGTGAATGAATGAATGAGGCATTTATATAGCACTTTCATTGTTTATTACTGTACACCCAAAGCGCTTTACAATCATATGGGGATCTCTCTTCAACCACCACCAGTGTGCAGCATCCACTTGGATGATGCGACGGCAGCCACAGTACATCGGCGCCAGTGCGCTCACCACCCACCAGCTACAGGTGGAGAGAAGAGAGAGTGATAGAGCCAATTCAGTGGATGGGGATTATTAGGAGGCAATGAATGACAAGGGCCAGTGGAGGGAATTTGGCCAGGACACCGGGATACCCCTACTCTTTTACGAGAAGTGCCTTGGGATTTTTAATGACCACAGAGAGTCAGGACCTCGGTTTAACGTCTCATACGAAGCACAGTGCTTTTTACAGTACAGTGTGCCCGTCACTATACTGGGGCGTTAGGACCCCCTTCTGGTCTCACTAACACTTCTTCCAGCAGCAACCTAGTTTTCCCAGGAGGTCTCCCATCCAGGTACTGACCAGGCTCAACCCTGTTGGGCAACCAGTCTTGGGCTGCAGGGTGATATGGCTGTAATGCAGTAGTTTTCAAACCTGTCCTGGAGGACCCCCTGCCCAGCACATTTTGTACGTCTCCCTAATCAGACACACCAAATTTAGTTCTTGCAGTCTGTACTAATGAGCTGATGATTGGAGTGTTAGATGAGGGAGTGATACAAAATGTGCAGGGCAGGGGGTCTTCCAGGACAGGTTTGAAAACCCCTGATGTAATGCATAAAATGTAACTGTAATCTGATTATGAGCATTTTAAAATATATTCTAATTACAAGTACTTATTTTTTTATTTTTATTTTTTTAAATCGGATTACATGATCCAGATTGCACGTAATCAGTTACTACCCAGCTCTGCTCACAGGCAGATCTTTCACGGTTTTCTGGAAGGGTCTGAGTTACATCTGGAAGGGTCTGAGTTACATCAGCTAATCAGCTAATCTAGGGGGTGCCTCAAGGTTCTGTGCTTGCCCCTCTTCTTTACTCTTTACAACCTCACTAGGAAAGAAAATAAAGGCACATGATTTCTCTTACCACTGTCATTTAAACCTGATGTTCCCACTGTCTCCCCTTACGCAAAGAAAATATATTTCCTAATATATGAATGATCAATATATTAAATGACATAACAGTATATTAGGAATTATACAGAATAATATATTGTGTAAATATATTACAATATACTGAATAATACATAAGGAATTGCCACTTTCATATATTGAAAAATATGTGACAATATATTTACTTATATATCACAATATATGTAATTTTATATTCAGTAACACACTTTATAATCTATAGATAAAGATATGTAAAGATATGTACTGCATATGTAAAAATATATTGAGCATATATTTACTCATGCAGTATATACACACATATACAGAAATATATATTTCTTATTTTTAACAATCATATACATGTTCCATATTTTAAAATATAGCTAGTTTACTATAGCATAAGCACACCTGCTCATACTAAATATTTCATGAACAGACTATCACTGTGCTGAAAATTGTAGAGCCATTACTTTTTAAATAAAGCAATATGTAATTTAACAGTGTTTGGCCAATCATCATCTTAATCACAGACTCTACTCTTCTGCACAATGGTAACCCCACAAACTTACACATACTAGAAATCCTTTTACATTTCAAAATAATACAACATTAAACACTAACAGATCTCCCCCTATATTAATACTGAGCAAAAACACATGACATAACACTTATTTTTAACATTTTTACTCTCTTTTAACAGTCAGAAGCAAAGCATGCTGGGAAGTAGAATATGCTTTAACTCATTCAGTGAATGTGTGTATATATGTGTGTACATACATTCACATTTATATGGGAGCATCTATGAGCAATATATACTTAGTAAAGGATCAAACATTATGAATATTAGATTTATCTTTTTCCTCATTTCTAAATATATTTGTATGTATGAAAAATATAAGCACTAGTTTCCAATATATGGAAATGTATTATGTAATATATCACATTATATTTTGCAGTATATACCCATATAGTTTCTCATCCAAGCCCTTGTCATTTTAAGATTGGGCTACTGCAATGATCTACTGCATGCGTGTCAAACTCAGTCCTGGAGCCCTGTTGAAAAAATCAGCATATGCTGGTTAGGTATGTTTTGAAGCATGGCAGCTGGTTTGAGTTGGTTTAAGCTGGTCCTGAACTGGTTTAAAAAGGTCATGTGCTGGTCCTAAGCAACTAGCTGGTTCAGGTGTGTTTAATTAGGGTTGGCGCTAAACTCTGCAGGACATGCCCTAAATTTGACACGCCTGATATACTGAAAGATCTTCCAGCTACCATTACTAAACCTCTGCAGATGATCGAGAACATGGCAGCATGTCCGGTCTTCAGTTAGCCAAAGACAGCCCTTCGCCAGTTCACTTCACGCTCTATGCTCCTCTCTGGTGGACATTTTGTCCCCATAACGTAGGGTTTATCAGGAACCCCCCCCCGTTTTTTTTTTTTTTTTTTTTTGCTAGGGCTTTCTATTCTGGACAGTGGTCACAGTGGTCATGAAAATACAGTTTTGACCACTTAATATTGGATGTCTGTCTTTTTACACATTTACAAGGTGTAGCTTGATAATTTAGCTTCATAATTAATTTTCCTGAAATGTATATTGTTCACTCATTTTCATATCCATTCAACATACTGACCCTGACACAATTATTTTGCAGACTGCTCTGGCTGTTGCTGAGAAGAAAATTTAGTGACTGGACTTCTTGGAACTTTAATTGGATATCTCTGCTCTGTGCTTTCTCTCGTGCAATATTCCTCAAAACGAGAGGCAGAAGTGAGAAGAATATCAACTGAACCAGTGAGAAAAGGCAGTGGTTGCTTACAAAATTGGGATGTGCAGCAGAGCCTTGAGGAGCTAATACACACTGCCATGCACCCTTGCACCTGTGAAGATGCATCATATACCAGGCTTATAGGTGCTGTGAGATATTTATTATTTCACCTGATGCTGAAATATGTGTCCTGAGAAATCACACCTGTCTCTGTGACATCCCTGGGCTAGTAAGCAGCTTGAGTTTTTTTTTTTAAATTAAAGACCAGCTCAACTGAATTTGAATTCACAAAGCAAATGGGATGCAGAGTTACCGTGCACTTCTTAATACTGAGAACACTTTTCCTAACTCGCTCAGCTTGACACAGCAGTTCCAAAATGAAATAAAACCACCGAACTTTTCATACATGTCTCAAAATCAGTGTCAGTGCTCTTCACTATTTTGTACTAGGAAATCTAACATACAAAATTAAACTTAAGTAATGAAGCAGTTTTTAAATTTTACAAAGAAGTTTTTACATTACATACATCCATACAAAATATCTGTACTTTTACATACAATCCTGCACAGTTAGCATATTCAACAAAGCCTTTTTTATTTGGCCACAAGTGCTCATCTACATCACAGCATATGTCCTGTCTGGTAATACACCTGTGGAAAGGATCTCTTTTTCATGCCTGATCAGTTTCTGGCAATCTTGTGCAGATTGTCCAGACATCCAGCAATCATTTTATCTGGTAGGAAAACATTATCATATGGATAGTGAATTTTTTACCTTCATCATGAGTAAAGGAATTATATTAGACTTTACAATGGTAAGTCGGTTTAATGATATTGTTCTGAAATCCATTTTATGATCGCAGGTTTACCAGGCATGAAGACGAGGATGATGCTTTAGAAAACCCAAGAGCAGGAACCACAACATCCCAGATTTTGGAATCCAATATGACTGCTCAATGCTATCTCATGACCAATTTTACGAGGTGACTAATTCGCATGAATTCGTACAAACTCATTTGTACGATTTTGTACAATTTGTCTAGACCCTAGTGACGGGTAGGTTTAGGTGTGGGGGTAGGTCATTTGGTCAATTCATACGAATTGGGGAGCTCGTAAAATATGTACGATTTAGCTGAAATCGTACGAATTTGTATGAGTGAGGTTGTACGAATTCATATGAATTAGCCACCTCTAAAATATGCATGAATTGCTATGAGATCGGGTTGAACTGCTCAGTGCATCAACAGTAGTGAAACAGCAGTACATATTGATTGGGGTAACCACATGACTTAAACCAATGACAGAACGAAACTGCAAAACAAAATAACATGAACCAACAAGAGAACAGGGGCCCGTTCTTCGTACCTCGCTTAATACATCTGAGATGATTTGAAATATGCCAGATCTTCTAATCATGATAACTGATCTCTGGCTAATTTGGTTCTTCAAACGAATTTGTGGATTTGATAAAAATTATATGGATTAAGTTGTCTAAGATTGCATGTTCTCGTGTTCCTCGAAAAGGACAGATGTATTGATACTCAAAACCACGATCAGCAGTGCAGCGATTGGCTGGAGGCAAGACAGCAACGTAATAACATCATATCATTAAAAAAGACACCTGACGAAAAACTTGACAAATTTCTGGACTTTCATATGGAAACAGCCAAGCAAACAAAACTACATGAATGGTATAATATATAAATGAAATGTGCAGTGTTTTTATTTTATTTAATTTTTTTTAACATGTTTATATTCACGATTTCTAGTATTTGTACAGGCTTTACAATTTTATTTCAATGTTGTAATTAGCAATTCATCTAATTTTATCTTTGAAACAGATTTTTTACGTGATAACATTAATTAAAATTTCTTAAGGGTCAAGATCAAGTTATCTGCATCTCCTGCGCTCCATCAAGCCACTCCCATAACATCTGTCATCACTCAAATTAATGCTCCACTCAGATTAACTGTGTAGCATGTGTGTAAGACTCCAATACAATTATAAAATAATTATTTTATCATGAATAAATATTTCAATGAGTAAAACTGGCTGTGTCTATAGTATTATAGACTACACAACATTATTATATCATTTTTCAATTAATTTTTAAATTATTATTATTTTAAATTACTGTCCCTGGATCAGTACCCTCACTTCTAATAAAGTAGCAGTGGCTGGGACTGATTTTAAGTATCAATTCTGCTTAAAAAGATGCTATCTAATCCTCTTTACATGAAATAAGCCTGCTCCCGAGCAGGTTTAAGCTTATGGACCTGTTGTTATGACAGCAAGCTTGAGCTTTGAAGAACCAACCAATCCAAGATCAAGTGAAATTGTCAACAATCAAATCCAGCTAGCTGAGTTAGCGATGTATGAAGAACAGACCCCAGAACTAATAACAACATAAGACAGTGAACCAATGAAAACTATTCCTAACCAATGAAACTAACCCTAACAATTAGGAACAGAAGGTCACATGACTGAAACCAAAGTAAAAGTCATGACATAAAATACATGACTAAACCTGAATTGAAAACATGATGAACAAAATGAGCAAAAACGAACAAAAACCTACACAGTTGTTACAGCAGAGTAGTGGTAAATTTAATTTTTTTGTACCTATAAACATATTTTCATACATGCAGCAATCTGACATTTTCAAGAAACATTAGATAACATTAATGATTACTAATAGCTTACAGTCTATTTTGATGGATGTGGTGATTTTGTTGACATTTCTAAATTTAGGTTACAGTATGTCAAATTCAGGGGTAGACAAATCTGGTTCTGGAGGGCCTCTGTTCTGCAGAGTTTAGCTCCATCCCTAATCAAACACACCTGGAAAGTCTAACCACCATCTTCAAGATTACTTAAAAATACAGGCAGATGCATTTTTTATCATTACGTATTTCTTTCAGAAGATAGAAAAATGAATAAATCACATTTAAATGACTAAATCGCACTAGCAAAATGACTAAATCACACCAAGCTCGAGGTCTACAAGAGGAAATGTTGTCTGCCTGAAATCTGTGACCTTTTGTGGGGCCATTGCAATGATGAAGCAGCTTCTCTTCTCGGGTGACCCTTTCTGTGATCCTTTTTTTTTTTTACTGAGAAAAAAATGATGCTAATGGACTTGAACATGTCATCAGTGCAGCAAATGCAGTCACTTCAGGTGTTTTAAAGTCTGTAAAACACTCTGCAATGAGCTCATGTCCGCCCTGAAAAGTTTCAAATGATTCGTTAGGTCACTTTATTTACAGTATTACACACTGCTCTGCTCTCCAAAAAACTTCACACAAATGCCGTACTAAAAGTGACCCAATTAAAGTCCCTTAAAATGGGAGACCATTATTCATAAAGGGCAAGAGGTATTCAAGATTCACACAAGTCCTCTCCTGCACAAAACTATTCCTATTTTTGTAAATCTCCTTGCTAGATTTCATCTGGTCCTTACATGGCTTTGACGAAATTATTAAGTAGTGGCTAATTGCATCTGCACTTTCTATTGGGATACACATTATTCATAGCCTCTTAATTTGAATGAAATCCTACTTTAAAAAGCAATCAATAGTTTCTTGTGTAGTGGACAGCAGACTGAGAGCATGATAACCTTCAAAACCCCCATTCTGACTCATTCATCGCTGTCTGACTCATCACTTGACCATGTGGAACGTAAATATAATCGAACCAAACTTCTTTCCAGAGACCTTGTCATTAGTGTATATAATTGTATAATTTGCATTATGTGTTGTATAGCTAATGTCAGATAATAAATAATCCTTCAGTTGTTTGTTTTGTGGAATAAGTTTCTCAGTTAATTTGTTTTATAGAATTAACAGTTTATCTTTCCACAAGATGCTCTGCCTCAGCAACATCCAACTTAATTGCTTACATCTTATGTACTTTTTTACTATACCATTCATGGTATTTATTTACATTTATTTATTCAAAAAATCCTTCTTGATTGTATGAAAGAGTGGTTCAATTATCACAACTATGAAAAGCAGATATGCAGTGTACCATATAAAATGTGTAAAATGATGGCTGGAAGTCTAGGAGAATGCTGTCAGGGTGGCTGTGAAAGGCAGCAGTCTTATCAGCTGCAAGTAGAAGCTGTTTTGAAGTCTGTTTGATCTAGATTAAATGCATCTGTACAGTTTGCCAGATTTTAAGAGATCAGACAGCTTAAGACCGGACTGACTGGGCTCTGTGAAGATAGACTTGGCCTTCCTAAGGCATTGGAGTAAATGTCCTGTAAGACTGGCAACTCATAGCCCACGATGAACCGAGCTGAATTCACCTGCAGTGTTTGCAGATCTGAGTCGAGCTCCACTATTCCAAGGAGGTGCTGTTGCCATACGGCAACTTTGATAAAAGAGCTGTGTGTTAGTAAATAAATGTATGTAATAAACCATGCACAGAGTTAACAAAAACAGAAGTTTAATAATTTGCTGTGGACTAAATAATAATAATAATAATAATAATAATAATAATAATAATAATAATGCATTTTAACTGTTAATTTGCTGTAGCTATATTCTTATAATAAATAAATAAATAAATAAATAAATACATACATACATACATACATACATACATACATACATACATAAAGAAAGAATGAATGACAATGGTATGGTATAGTGACAGGACACCATACTGGCTTTGATTACCCAACCCTACTCAACACTCTCTCAAGTTTCTCAAGACAGAGAGTTTTTATTTTTATGTATTTATTTTTTGCAATTAATTTCAAATTATTCCATTTTTTTATTATTATTTTATTTTATTTTTTTATTCTTTTGCTACCAGTGTACATGCTGGTTATGTCTTTACAAATGCTTCATGAAGTTCATTAAGTTCAATGCCTTGCAAAATAGTGGAGTAGGTTGAGCCTTGTAGCTTTGTCTTTTTTCCAGTTTTCAAATACTTTTTTTGCTTTAAATCAAAGTTTACAATGTTATGATTCACATCAAAGCTGGTTGTTTCATTTCGTGGCTTAGAACTTTATACTGATTTTAATTAAGTTTTTGAATGCTTAAGGAGAAAAAAATGTGAATGTATTTTCAGAACCAAGACCACTGAAAATGTGGACAGTAACTGTTGCACTTTATAGTACAACTGAAAATTTACTAGCCTTTGAAGAAAGAAAGTGCTGCTGTGTGGTTTCTGTTGGTAGAGAGATCAAGTGAAGCCTCCAGTGATGTTTACCCCTCGTCTTGATGTTGATGTGTGTGTAGCTTCCCTCCTTGTGGTTCCTGTAGTGCAGGGTCATCTCCACAGACTTACTGATGTTCAGCGAGAGATTGTTTTCTGAACACATTACCAGTACGTAAAGACATTATCGCAATGCTAATCCAATAATAAACTGACATTAATCTGGTATATACAGATCCGAGCGTCTGAGATAAAGGCTTCCTGAGATACCAGTCCTGAAGTTTGCCTCGCAGAGGGACAGAATGGTCCTCTTCAATCGATTGAGACCTGAATTGCATTAGCTAGTATTACTCCACAGGATTAAATGACTTGATCAAGGATGCAGTTTAATGCAGACACAATGTTCCAGAGTCCCTTAATGTTTTATTGGCTTTCTTATCAGAGATTCTGTGTTTGACGAGTGTTATTTCCTAGCTTTATGTTCTGAAGCTTTACTCTTGCAGTAGCACTTCAGTGGCACTGGAGATTTGATTTAGGACTTATAGGACCTATGTTAGTTCCATTGAATAATGAGTACAAACACATCATAGCTAACAAACAAAATCCGGAAGACTGGTCAATGTTTCATTTGATATTCTTAAAGAGTACAGTAAATTCCTGGATATTTCAAAAAATACAAAATTAATGTTGCATAATTGCAAAAGATCAAAGCAATGCTGTTACAATGTTGCCTCGAGGTAACAAACCCATTTTCTGCCCTTTGCAACTACAAATGAGATAGCAAATAAATGTTTATTATTGCAGGGATAATTTTGCATTGCCAAAAAAAAAAAAAAAAAGGTAAAAAAAAAGAAGGTGCATGGTGTGGAGATTTATATGCACATTTATGTTCTGCAAACGTTCAGCAAAATATGCACAATTCTTAGAAATTTATACATGCTACATGCTGAAATGTGTTTGCGGAGCAACACTGTGTGAATTGTTTAATGAATAGTAAACTGTGGGCTACTTTTATGAAATTTTGTCACGTAAAGCATAATACACTAACATTTAGTGTAAAGTATTTAATAGTATTTCTTTTCTTTTTTTTTTTTTAAACAGTATTCTGTTTCTAATAAAATTTAGTTATTTAAATGCATGAATGAATGAATGAGCCTCTCTAAGCATTTATATATATATATATATATATATATATATATATATATATATATATATATATATATATATAATTTCAATATGCACTAGAGGCATGTTACCTTATTCTAGTGTCACTCTGAATGTTTTCAGTTTAAGGTATTATACAGTATATTGGTGTGACTTTACTTAAGGGTTACTCCACCCCAAAATTAAAATTTTATCATTAATCACTTACCCCCATGTCGCTCCAAACCTGTAAAAGCTTTGTTGGTCTTCGGAAAATAATTTAAGATATTTTGGATGAAAACCGGGAGGCTTGTGACTGTGGCGCTTCACTGACGCTGAGGAGACGAATTGTTGAAAAAAAGTCGTTATTTTTATTTTCTTTGCGTACAAAAAGTATTCTCTCTGCTTCATAAAGTTCAGATTGAACCACTGATGGCAGATGGACTATTTTGACAATGCTTTTCATACTTTTTTGGGCCTTGACAGTGTAATTTACTTGGCAGTCAATGGGACAGTCACAAACCTCCCCGGTTTTCATCCAAAATATCTTAAATTGTGTTCCGAAGACAAATGAAGCTTTTACGGGTTTGGAACGACATGTGGGTAAGTGATTAATGACAACATTTTCAATTTGGGGTGGAGTAACCCTTTAAAAGCACAGCCCTGAACGAGGGGCTTTTAAATATTACTTTCTATTAGTTATTGCTGTTTAATGTCCATGCAAAGAGATAAATAGAGAGAGAGGACGGATAAGTGAGATTTTACACCATTTGATCTCAATTCACCTTTAAACTCAATTACCTCCGTGAATCGGTGAGCGAACAGCACCTCAGCTCACGATCCATGCAAAACTCTAATTACATCACGGAGCAGAGCGAGATCACTAATCCACTCCCCACCTCTCTTACAAATGCATATCATCTGTTGAGTCTTCCATACACACTTCACACTAGCTCTCTGGTGTTTTTTCAGCATGGCATTTTCCTCGCCCCTAAAACCAGTCGTGTTTTGGCCCTCTCCGCCCACTCTCACAAAAGCACTTTTGGGTTAGCGGCTCCTAGCTAATTACACTCTGTGGTTAATCACACACGCCTGTGCTGCTGGCCAAAAGCAAAATGAGTAAAAGTTTTAAAATAAAGTGAAGAATGCGTAAACATGATACTAATTAGCAACATTTATTTAAGTGCACTTCTTAAAAAGTAATTATGAGGCAGAGAAATGCACTATTTATGTGCATAAATAATCCTGCCAGCTGGTTACATAGATTACCCGCCGGTCTTCTTGTGTTTGTGCTCTTCTTTCTTCTTTTCGTTAAGCCTTATGAACTGCGAATGTCTTATGGCATGTGTGAATGCATTTGATGTCATATCAGTGTTGTATTGTGGAGACGCTCTTATTGGCGGTGGCACGTTCTCCATGCACATTGCGCAGTGTGCCAATCAAATGTGAATACAAAACTGGCAGGGTTGACAGCTGAAGATTGTCTGGTGTGCATGGAGGGGATGGATCATGATAGTTATTACCCAGAGGAAGGTCTTACTGTTCAGAGATTGCTTTGAGAAATGTTTGAGTTTATTTCGACCCCTGACTTTGCAGATGTTGGTATATTGGCAAATCTGAGATGGGTAACATTTTATAATAACTTACTTTCATTAATAAATCATTATCAAACATTATGTAATGATTAATGGATCAAAAGTTAATATATATACAAATAGCTAAACACGAGAGATAATGTGCTAGTTAATGTTTACTAATAAACATTACCTAATGATTAACAGATAATTATTTCATGTAATATAAAATGCTAACAAATGTCATTAAACTTTGGTTTCACTTTATTTTAATGTTCCCTGTAACACATTCTTTTGACTATAAGTAATGTTGCACCTACATATCTACTGACTCTCATTGGAGTGTTGGTAGAGTATTAGTAGACTGGTAGGGTTAGGGTTAGAATAAGTTGACATGTTCTTGCAAAGCTACTTATAGCCAGAATGTCTGCTGGGAGACCAACACAACAAAGAGTTAGCATATGTTAATCAGACAGTCTATTAATACTCTAATGAAAGTTAGTAGACATGTACGGTAGGTGCTAATTTACAGATTGTTAACAGAATGCTGAAAAGGGACCATCAAAATAAAGTGTTACCTAAACTTTTTATTTGGTTTGGTGGTTGGTTTAAGGGTTGGTTAAGGGGTCAAAAATGTACAGGGTTCTGTTTGATTACAAGGAACACTGTTTAGTCTGTTTATATTACATTGTTTTGATAAATGAAGCATTTTCTTGAAAAACTGATGTATTTTCTCCTGTTGATTTATGACTCAAGAAATATTCAGTTTAATGATGCACAACAGTATAATATAAGTGTTGAGGCAATAAAGTTCCCTAAAGGACCCAAATTTCAATGTGTGTTATGTCTTTAGCAAGCAAACTTAACCAACCACCCTTTATACAAACATTGATACAGTAGCTAAAAGTCCAATGTTTTGGAAGATGGATTCATGGAGTACTTGCTAATTGGAAAAAAAAGGTTACACAGTGTACCTTTAATACATAGAAACTTTTTTTTTTTTTTTTTTTTCTCAAGAGAGAAACTTCAGAAGTAAAAGACATACATACATTCTCCATTTGTTTTATATATAATCTTACTGTAACAACTGAGATATTGGAGATATTATTATTATTTTTTTTCTCTTTTGTAGAAAGTGTCAGTAATTAAAGCATAGAGACAGCTTGTAAGCGAATTTAGACAAATTAACTGCATTATTTTGTGGAAGAAGTGTTTAATATTTGTAGATTTTTGTTGAAAATTGGTGTATTTTATCATATTGTCACAAACAAAAAAAAAAAGTTTAATCAAAAGACAGGAACAAGCTATCAGTGATTGTATCAGTAGGGGAAGGGAGTGTGAGATAGAATACAGAATATAAAGAAATAAACTAATAGCATGGCAAACAGAGGATTAAAATCAGACACTCAGAGACTCTTTTGAAGCGAGGAAGACAAAGAAGGTGAGTGCATCTGTACAGAGAGAGACTATGAAGAGATGTTCAATCTTCATTAAACCTCTATGAATCATCTACTACAGATCAGTCATGCATTATACAAAAACTATTCCACATCAGTTTATGCATTCATTTGAATACTGATTTTGATCTTCTTCCTGTTTTGAGCTGTTAACTAACAAACTTTCACTTAGACTTATGATGCAACATTAAGTAACATTAAAAGCACAGTCCACCCAGAAATGAAAATCTATCATCATTTAGTCAAGATGTTTGTCTTCTTTTTTTTTTTTTTTTTTGTCCAATAACAGTATTTACTAATTAACTAATAACAAGTGCTGTACAACATATTCATTATTACAAAGCGTTATCACAATGATTACCAACTAGTTTGATATCTCTTAAGCAACAACGTCTTGAATCTTTGCTGCATCAGTCTTTGCTGAAAGCTTAAGATTTATTTTATGTTTTATCCCATTTATTCACATTTCAAAGGTCATATTTTTTCACATTTGGCATCAGTTCAGCTCTAAACAGACTCGGTCTTTTGAAAACAGCCATAACCCTTCAGGGGAAGGAGCTTGAAACTTTAAACTGTCCAACAAATAAAGCCACGTGCAGCTTATTTTTCTTGTGTCTTTTCTGCTTGCTTTTTGCATCTGAGTTTCTGATTAATGCAGAACCCCAGTATCTGCGAACACAAGACTATTTGTCTTCTGTTATACTGCAAAAATACACTTTGCCATTGCCTAAGTATAAAATTGCAGTTTTCAGAGAAAAAAATCACGGGACACAATGTTGCATCTCCAACTACCAGACTTTCCTTCATTTCTGTTTAAGAATAGAATGCAAAGCTGTGAAGAATGTCTGTTTAATAGCTCTAATATATGAACTCGAGCAGTGACACATTTGTTTTTTTAATAACGATGTGGCATCTGCAACAAGGAAAGCAGCAATTGACCATGGAATAGTTGATGAATTATTCATCTTATTTTTAATCTAACTATTTATTTAGGAAAGGGGAAATTGTGTTTGCTAAAAAAAATGAAATGACGATTAGCGGTACAGACAAAGGATGGCGTGATTGACAGGCCTTTGTTAAACAAAGCTGCTGGTTAATCACATCGCTTTGCATGCAAGCGCAAGCCTTGTATTTGTTCCCCATCACTAATTAAACAAAATTACATCCAATAGCGAAGTGTTAAAGGCATGTATTGCTTCCACCCCGCTCACTAAAAACAAATGATGCAGTGATTTAGAGAAAAATGACAGAATGACTGTGGAGGAAGGTACAGCAGGTGGTTTGTTTAAATGTGTGTTTGCACGTGATAAATGTGCTTGGGAGGTTTGGTTTCTTCCTTGTTTCCACATTTATGTCAGCTATTATGATAGACTCTGTTATTATGCTATGCTGCATTTGCAAATTAGATCATTTATATCCCTTTTTGTGCCCAAACAGTCATGAAGCAGTGAAGGCGGCCAGTAAATGCATCCTTTTCATCACCTCTGTTATTCTGCGGCGTCTATCTATAAATCTTACCATCAGATTCATTCATGCATAAATCCATCTATCTATCAGCCTGTCATTTGTCTTGCTTTATGACAGTGCAATGTATGATCTATTACTCGGGCATAATCACACAATTCTGTTCTGCAAAAGCAATTCATTTTTAAGAATGCACTGTTTGTGAAGCAGCTGTCTTTTGAAGAAAATTAATTGTCCTTTTGAGAAGTATGAAGCTGTGGAAATACTTTACTTGAACCTGTTTATAGGATAAAATTGATCATTTTTTGCTAGCATATTCCTCAGCGAATGTTAATGCGGTCTCGGTGGTTGCAAGAACATTGTTAGGCAAATATTAGAGTGGTTCTATGGATAGTGGTATCCAGGGTGTTCTGGATGTTTGCTAGGACATTTCTAAGTAGGAGCTAGGGGATTCATTTACATTCCCATTTATTTATTTAAAGTGCATTTTTATATTGGTGCAATTGACAATCTAGACAATTATACCATCATAGCACAGAAACCGCACTTGTTAAAATTACAAATGACTTGCTTCTTGCATCAGACCAAGGCTGCATCTCATTGCTAGTTTTACTTGATCTTAGTGCTGCGTTCGACACCATAGATCATGAAATACTCATAGATCGATTACAAAACTATACGGGTATTCAAGGGCAGGCTTTAAGATGGTTTAGATCCTACCAGTCAAATCGGTACCACTTTGTTTATTTAAATGGGGAGTCATCTCAATTATCACCAGTAAAGTATGGAGTACCACAAGGATCTGTCCTAGGTCCTCTGCTGTTTTCAATATACATGTTGCCCCTTGGTAATATTATTAGAGAATACGAGATTAGTTTCCACTGTTATGCTGATGATACTCAATTATATATCTCAACAACACCAGATGAAACTTCTAAATTATCTAAGCTAACAGAGTGTGTTAAAAATGTAAAAGATTGGATGACCAATAATTTTCTCCTATTAAATTCAGATAAGAGAGATATATTACTTATAAAATATTATTACTTACCTATAAGACCCTTAATGGTTTAGCTCTTGCGTACATAACAAGTCTTCTACCACGTTACAATCCATCACGTTCCCTAAGGTCGCAAAACTCTGGACTTTTGGTAGTACCTAGGATAACAAATTCTACTAAAGGAGGTAGAGCTTTTTCGCATTTGGCTCCTAAACTCTGGAATAGACTTCCTGATAACGTTTGGGGTTCAGAAACACTCTCTCTGTTTAAATCTAGATTAAAGACATCTCTTTGGCCAAGCTTTCAAATAATGCATCTCATAATCTTGTACTGCATTTAGTGTATCTGATCAAATGCACATTATTATTCTTTAGCTTGGGTTAAATCAATTTTGCTTAGTTTGAACAGCAGCTACACTAATTATGTCTCTATTTGTTTCTCTGTTTCTGCAACGGGATTGACATCCCGTGGTAACTAGAATTTACACAAGCTTCAGTCTGGATCCAGAACACCTGAGAAGAGATGATGCCAACCCCTCAGAGGACCTCAGATGGTGCCAACCCTGAAACAACATACAGAACTACCAAATATTGCTATAAGTAATAATAATATTATAATAATAATATAATAATTGCTGTTAATAGTGTTCATCGTCTGTTTGATTACGCCTTTAATTGATTTTTCCGTACATTTCTGCCATATGTACATTAACTGACATAGTCACCAATGATAAGCTACTACTAAATATATTGTAGAAACTTAATTTTCTGTACAGCGCTTTGCAACGATTTGTATTGTGAAAAGCGCTATACAAATAAACTTGAATTGAATTGAATTAAATTGAATTATACCAATGAATAGTATTTAAATGACATTTTAGTTTGACACCAGTGTTGGTGTTCTTCTTCTTCCCTGTTGAAAAAAACAGTATATGCTGGTTAGGTATGTTTTGAAGCATTGCTTCTGGCTTGAGCTGGTTTAAACTGATCTTTAGCTGGTCCTGAGCAGGAGCTAGTTGCTTTGGACCAGCTTAGGACCAGCACATGACCAGCTAAGAACCAGTTTAAACCAGCTCAAACCAGCAGCAATGCTTCAAAACATACCTAACCTGCATAAGCTGTTTTTTTTCAACAGGGTTTCGCTCTTGAGTCAAGTTTTTTTTTTTTTGCTATTTTTAATAGTTCAAAAAATATACTTTTTGAACTCATCCTAGACAGTTTGTCTGATTTTCACAAAAATTGGCTCAGATCATCTTCAGACCATGCTGGCAAAAAGTTGTGGAAATAAAGTTGATTAGTCAAACCTTTCTCGAATAATGCGTGAACGAATTCGACGAAGAGCATTCAAAAATGGATGTGAGGCTATATCTTTGCGACACTTTGTCGTATTCAGACCAAACTTGGTGTGTAATGTTAGGAGTTGTGACAATGGAGTAGTGGATCCAAATTCAGGCAAAAAAAAAAAAAAAAAAAAAAAAAATCACAAAGGCAAGACAAGACAAGGCAAGGCATACAAGACAAGGCTAAAGAAAACAAGGAAACACGGGCAGGAACATGGAAACTAGAAAAGGTAATAGGCTAACAATATCCAGCGAAATGAGTGTGTGCATCTTAAATAGTCCTTCTAATATGAGACATTTGTGAACTGATAATGAGTTCTGATGAATCCAGGCAAAGGATTATGGGAAATGGAGTCCGGGGAGAGTGGTGACAGTACATGGCATGGGACTGTCCTCTAGCGGAGCTCATGGGGACTCCAGATAGCGATTGTGACATGGTGAGTGTTATAACCATTATATAACCATGACCTGAGGCTACCTGCACAGTTTTGGCACAGCACCACAAAGTGGTCAGGATATATGAAAAATGGCTAATTTTTCTAACTTCTGAATGGTTTTGGCAAAAATCACAAAAACTGGTCTTCTTAGATTCGGTGGAGCATGCCGAGTCAAACCGTACCCAATTTCCCCATGTCAGCCGTTTTGGGTGTTGGCCATTTTGAATTTGATCATAAAATGCCATATTTTATGAACGCATTGACGTATTGTTGGGAAAATCAGCATGTGTCTTCGGCACCATGCCCTGACAGTTCTCAAAAGTTTGGTGGCAGCATCACCTTGTGGCCAAAAGTTATAAAGAAATAAAAAAAAAAAAAAATGCTAATAACATTTGATTACATTGGCCTACTGCAATGAAACTGGTCTGAATATATTTTTTGGGTCATGCCGAGAACATCGATACCAATTTTACCACAGTCAGCCAAACTTCCTGTCCGCCATTTTAATTTACAGTATGTTGAAAACCTACTTTTCAAACTCCTCCTAGACCGTTGGTCCAACTTTCACTAAATTTGACTCGGATCATCTTCAGACCATGCTGACAAATAGTTATGGATTTCTTGTCAATATATGAAACAAATACCATTTTACGCCTCAAAAAATTTGCTGGAATGATGCCAAACTACTTCTGAGACTGTATCTCTGCAATGCTTTGACATATTGGCATCACATTTTGTATGTACCTTTTTCCCCTCACACTGACCACACCACATCCATTTGCTAACAGCATCGCATATTGGTCAAACATAATAAACCATCCATTAACCATTAATGATTAAATTTCCAAAAATGATAATAACTTTTGATTACATTAGCCTATTGTAATGAAACTGGTCTCAATATATTCCTTGGGTCATGCTGAGACCATAGATACTAATTATCAGTAGTGGCTCCTGGCCGTAAATTTAGGTAGGGCAAATTCTGGGTCGTAGCACTAGTTTATAATAAATTTAAGAATGCGTAGCCTATAGTCTTCATAGTCTAATCGCTGAACACACGCATACATACTTTTGGCAGAGATCTAATGTCCTTTCGTTATTCGGCCTGTGGGCGGCAGGCTGATGTTGATTGACAGGCTCGAAGTACACACACATAGAATGCTATATAATTATTGCCTTAATATTGTCTCCGAGTGTTGATTTAGAATGTTACAAGTTGTAGAGGAATTTAAGTGAGGAAACATATATCATGTCTCATCTCAAAACAAGCATAAAACAGACTCGACATACCTATATAAAGGCTTTTCACGTGAACACATTTAAACTAAAGTATTAACACTTTCATTAATTTAAAACACTACTCCACATAGGAAAAACAGACATGCCAGCTAGTTTCTGACCTGATGCAGACACATATACCTCTCTGACTGATATCACCTTGGTCTGGAGCGAGATAACATGAAAATAAGGGGGGCAGTTTCAAATCTGCCCAAATGGCTCTCAGTTAGAGCTTGCTGCAGTACTACTTTTCACCACAGATTTACATTGTAAAATTTGTGGTGCGCTGTTGAGTTCAGGAAGACACTGGCACAACTGCCCCACTTACTATCATTTTACGTGCCTGCCAAAGCTTGCGATGAATTTTAATATATCCTGCTCACTTTATGACTTAAAAATGTCAAGAAATCCGAAAAATATTTGTTGCAGAATGGCGAACATATTTACAAAACAAGCATAAAACAGACTCGACATAACTATATAAAGTTGTGTCGAGTATAAATATTTATATAAAGAAAAATATTTGTTGCAGAATGGTGAACACATTTTCAGTTTATTATTTATTCAGTTTGTATAGAGATCAAACGAGGACAGATGAGACACACTTGCTAATTATGCGGCAAAACTTCCTGTCTGCCATTTTGATAAAAAAAAAAAAAAAAAAAAAAAAAACACTTTTTCGAACTTCTCCTAGATCGTTTGTCTGATTTTCACCAAATTTGAGTCAGATCATCTTCAGATTGTTCTGAATAAAAGCTATGGTTTTTGTGTCGATAGAGGTAACCGATTTTGACAGAACAAATTTGAGTCATGATGGCAAACTGCATCTGACACTGTATCTCTGCAAAGCTCTGACATATTGACACCAAACTGTGTGTGCCATTGTCACCTCACACAGAACCCACCACATCATTTTGATAACAGCACCACCTATTATTCAAAAGTGATAACCCATTAAATTATATAACTATTGGTTATATTTATGCTTTTTCAGCCATTTCAACTTCAATCATCCTGAAATGGCTTTAATTACTCATTGTTGCAGCTGGTCTGATGCTCCATGCCATGCTTAGCTCCTCATTTTGCCTTTGTTGTGCTTGGCCCCTTAATTTCTGCTTGCAGCTATATTTTATGTATTTATTTAATTTAATTAATTAATTTTATTTTATTTATTTAGATGCATATTTAAATATGGTGCATATTTTTAATTCATTATGAATATTGTGATTATTATTATGATTATTATGATTATTATTATTATTTGTCTTTGGGAACATGTATAGATTTTGATTAATATTAAATCAAAATTTGAGAGAAAACAACAACAACAACAACAACAACAACTAAATCTAACATGCACATGCACACACACACACACACACACACACACACACACACACACTTTGGACCAAAATACTATTTATGTATTTACTGCATGGTTTTTTTTATTTTATTTTTTTATTGATGTATGTATGTATGTATGTATGTATGTAAATATTTAGAGCAAATGTTATTACAAATTACCATGAGTCTTCAAATATCTTCTATTCTCCTCACTTTGCTCGTGGTCATGCACGATAGTTATTTCATCTCATTTCTTCATGCTGAAAGGCAATTCATTAAGAATAGTTTTTATAAGCAAATGCAGCCACAGCCAGACTAAGCCAGAGCTGATACACAGAAGGAATTAAAATCTGTGACAGCAGCTAATGTGTTACAGTGATCATTGTGTTCAATATCTCCTTTAGTCTAATCTCTTCATCGGTCAGATGGTTCATCGTGGTTGTTAACTGCATGTAAATCAATGTAGGAGAATATGAAAATGAAATATCTCTCCTTGTATGACGTTTATGAGATTTTTATGGCTAATTACTTGGAACAAAACCTGAGAGTCGCCCCCTTCCCCACATATCTGTATGCTACAGGACAGCCTCAGAGAGGGCAAATTAAATAGATGAAGCGATAGCAGACAGTGTACATCAAAGTAGATTAGATATTATGGGATGACGAAAGCACACAAACAGCTTTGTGAAGTATTGTGCATCTCAGCAGTTCCCCTAGATAAGCACCAGGAAGGACACACTGAATCTATGTCTTACCACAACATTAGTTTCATTGCTACACAATGCACAATGCTAATGACAGTCATGATGAGTTTGGCCCAGTAGCCTTAGGTGGTGTTCAGAGCGACTGAGGCTGTCTGGGAGAATTGGGTTTTCTCATGGTAATGGCCTGAGGCTTGCAGCAGAGCACAATTCTATCAGTTTGATATCACAGCAGAAAAGTCCATTGTTTCTGCATGGAGATTCGATGACTCTGGGAGCTGATCCTGGCACCAGCACAACAGCGACTGGCGGAATAGAGCTGTCACTGTTTCTGATTGATGCTTTCTTCAGCGGGAACATCTTACCAGAACAATTTCACCCCAAAATCTGGAGAAAGAAATTACATTCTGCACAAAAAAACATGACGCCTGTTTTTTTTTCTTTTCATGACCATAAGGCATATCCTCCACACACTGCCCCTTCAGATTCACATTAATGTAATGTGTCTGGACATTTTATTGTTGAGTTATTTATCACCATTATGGTGTTTTTTCATTGTTCGTTAAATCAGCAGAAATTAAAGTCAGTGCACAAAATACTATATTTTTTTTCCACATTACAGTAATGTGAAATAGATAAGAACCGTAGAGTTAAATATCTTGTAATGCAAAAACAATAGTGCAAAAAAAGGTCGTAAAATTGGCTTCATTTTTTTTTTACGTTTTTGGGACTCACCCATCTGTGAAAACAATAGTGGATTTATTGCATTGTTTTATTCGTTTTCACACAGCCTAACAAAATGTGGCTTCTCTAAACAGGGAAATGAGTTAATGAAGATTTTTTATTTTGTCCACATTCACTGTTAAGAGTGTTTGTTATAGATATATTAATAATATAATCATATGTAAAACATCCCATTCATCTTTTCTGTTTTGTTCGATCTCGTAATTATTATTTTTTTAATAATCATTTTTACATTAAATGTGTCATATAAAAAGCATCAAGCACACCATTTGTTATCATATTATTCTACATGTCTTCCTGTTCTGTTGACACTATTTCCTGGTCATCTTTTATTCAGGCAAAGTGTGTCATGTGACTCTGTGACATAAGTACTGGCTCAGGTGTAAACAAGAGCTGATCTGATATATGAAGTTATTCAGTTAAATGTTCTTCTTGTCAATAGAGGTGACTAAATATCCTCTGAACACATTTATTAAATGGTTACAGTCTTACTGATTTTGACTTTTCATCCTAACATCAACATTTGTGTGATTTTGTCCATATAAACATTTTCCTATGGCATGATTGTTCTGGTGAAATTCATTCATTCATTCATTCATTCATTCATTTGTTTGTATGTTGTTTGTTTACAGTTTATTTTATTTATTTGTTTGTTTGTTTATTTATTTATTTTATTTTTTGTGGAAAGTCATTCCTTTAGTCTAAAATCATATAGTTTTTATTCCGAAGTCAGAATAAAATTAGACTCAGATGGGACAGAATGTCAAATGGGACTCAGTGGCATGTTGTTGCTAGTGTTTTTATGTTTTAATTAACAGTTCATGAAGTTATTATTCAATAATTTCATAAATAGGTGTACATTTCCAACATCATCTTCACAATCTTAATGAAATAATGATAATCTGACATCAGTGCAAAATCAGCTTCACTTTACACTTTATAGATTCCCCATGCACTTTTGGGGTCTACTGCTGTTATATTGAATGTGTTATGTATAAGTATTGCTCCTTGACTACTTTTAATGAACTCTTCAGTTACTTTTAATTAACTCCTAGCTCCTCCTGTGTGTTATGATAAAAATTTTCACCCTGCCATTTATTTGCATCATTTAATCATTTAAGCATTGGCTATACACATCACCAAATTTTAATCAGGTTTGTCACTTCACCAGATTGTTATAAATTAAACAAAACCTCACAGGTTTTGTATCTCAATATCACCACATAATGAATTAATCACTCAAATGAATTATTGAATTCATAATTAATAACAAATTATATAACTACTGTAAGTATATCCAGCCTTCCCCGGATGAATACAGTGGACTCACGTGATGCCGCATCAGTATAATGTCTGAGGCCACTGGTGTATCTGCGGTTTAATGCAGTCTTGACAGGCGTCTCGCTGGGCTTTGTAGCAGAGCTGGTTTTCCAGATGATCTCCAGCAGCAGGTGCTCTGTTGCTGGGTAACTGTGCTCCAGCATTGATCTACCATGTGATGGATGCCTATCAGTATCATTTCATCTTGCTCTGGAGCTCTCGGCTTCATGACAGCTCAGAAGATGATCTTCCCTCAGAAGATGGCTGGTCTCACACGGCTACCACAGGCAGCCAAGGCCTATTTATGACCCATCATGTCTCATCAATCAGCCATGAAGAAAAATGTCCACTGCAGGCCACTTGATCTCCTCATTGTCGTTGGCCTTGTGTGGAAGCACTGTTGTTTTGCCACCCCATGAGCAGATCAGACCTCAACAGCTCATCCATAACCGAGGTCACTCAGCATCTGCCTGTTAATGCACTGGAGGATACACACTGTCTGCATGATTGATTAAGCATACACTTGCTGCAAACTGAAAAAATATGTAACAATAAACAAGTGTTACAAACACAAGAGAACATGACCAAATGATTAGAATTGTTTTTATTAAATAAACTTCAAACACAAAGCACAGGAATGATGTGTCACACTCATACATTATAAGAGACACTGACTTCTCAAGACCACAAACTTCAGCCGAACTGACCAACATGGGCCTCTTTATTTCCATTTCTTATTCAGTGCAGTTTGCATGAATGTGGTTCTCAGCTGGTTTTGCTTCAGGATTCAAATTTTCCATGAAACTTCTAATAGAAGCCCAGCAAAGTATGAAAACTGTTTATCGTATTAAGAAACAAAACGGTCATAAAAAATAAATTAATTTAAATAAACAAATAAATAAATAAATAAATAAACTGAAATTGAAATGTATTGATATTGCTATGACCTGCATTATGGAGGACTATGTGTGCCACTTAAAGGGGTAGTTCACTTAAAAATTAAACATATATATATTTATTTTTTTTTAAATCTTTATTTACATCTAAACAATCAACACACATCAGATCAGCATATGAATTCATTTTACAACATCTTTATTACCTTTTTATTTATTTATTTATTTTTATTTTTTCAATAGAAGGACAAAATCCTCAAAAGTTTCATTAAAATATGTTAATTTGTGTTTTGAAGATTGAAGACTTGGAATGACATGAGGGTAAATAAATGATTACAGAATTCTCATTTTTGGAAGAACTTTTCCTTTAATAATAGAAGGACAAAATAAAAGTAAATGACACTTGGTAATCTAAATAATTCAAAAGTAAATAAGTCATTTTGAAAATAGATAGATGATAGATAGAAAATAGAAAGATAGATAGATAGTCTATAAACAATTTATTTTATGGACAACTGCATATTATTACTTGCATTTAGCATTGCCTTTTCCCTGATATCTGCCAAAAATAAATGTATATTTTAACTGTAAAATAAAATGCATATAAAATGTATGTTAATTAAATCATAACCTCAGCTGCTTTTAAATATCACTATATTTTACTATTACTATCACTAAAATCGCTATATTTATTTTTGTGTCCAGAATATCACCATGACCCAGCTGCACAGGGGTGCATTTCTTAAAAGCGGTCGCAAGTTCCACTGTTACTGATAGAGTTCAATAGAATTTGCGACCATAGTTGGCTAACAATGCTTCTGTGAAACACACCCCAGATCTGCAGTGCTTCAGCTCCACTGCAGCCACAGCTATCTGTGATAGCGGTTAATGCATCGCAATGATCACTGTGTTCAATATCACCTTTAGTCTAATCTCTTCATCGGCCAGCCAGTTCACTGTGGCTGATAACAGCATGTAAATCAATGCAAGAGAATATGAGAATGAAATATCTCTCCTTGTATGACATTTATGAGGTTTTTATGGCTAATTGCTTGGAACATTGACTGCGGTATAACAGACATCTCTGTTTCTATGGAGTATGAACTGAGACGAGGAGGACGGCAAAATCAGAAGCCATCTTCAACAAATAATCCTTTCCCAGTATTGTTTGATTCATACATTACATACAATTCAAATTCCAAATAAAAAGAGAAAATTATCAAATGAGATGAAGCACCTTTCATTTGCAATGTAGGTAATTCACTTGATATTAATAATAATGGTCCCACTTTATAATGTGTCCCTAATACCTGTGTACTTACATAGTAACTAGATGTGTGCAAAAAGTGTTGTTACCAATGTCCTGTTACACATTTGTACTTACACATATCATTCAGTGGGTTGTTACATATGTGTAGTTACACAAACATTACAGCTGTAGATACTATGTGCCAATGTGTACTTACACTGTGGTTACATACTACGTACACATCTAGTTACTATGTAAGTACACAGGTGTTAGGGTACAATATAAAGTGGGACCATAATAATAATAACAATAATAATAGTAATAATAATAATAATAATAATAATAATAATAATAATAATAATATTATATATATCACTACATTAACTTAAATCTGCATTAGCCATATTTAAGTATACTGTGATATGACATTATGATGTAAGATGAATAACAAAACCTGTGAATATTTTTAGATACCATCATACAAGATTTCTGTCAAATCACCCACATCTTTCTGCCATCTTTCCATAGAAATGTTTCTGCTCAAGTCAGTCAGTGAATTGTAAGTGATGGTTGGGTTGAGACTGCTGTCTTCCCCGATGTCTCAGTGGTGAAGATTCATCCATAGTAAGCAGGATGAAATGCTAAGGGTATTTGGACTGATGACTGCCAGCTGGGCTAAATGAGAAGGGCATTAGAAATAATGAGCACCATGCAGGCGTATGACGCTGCAGGCCTTTGTTTGGTGAATTTCAATGGCAAGTGTTATTGATCGTTTGCCATGGAGCAGAAAACTGGCAGTGTGCTTTCTGTGCCCATGCGGCCAGACACTCCCCTCTACAATGCATTTCATTTGCACTTCTGCATAATCAAACTTACATTGCAATGAAGTTTGCCGTCAAACCTGATTTTCAGCAAGTTTGCTGTTTTTTTTTTTCTTTTTTTTTTCTTTTTAGTAAATGGTGAAATCATTTGAATGCAGATGCAGTGCAGTGGTAGAATAATAAGGCAGAAGTGTGACATATCAGAGATCAGCCAGAGAATGTATTGCACAAAAGATCATATAGAGATCTGTGTGAGATTTCTAATATAGCACAGACCCTCTTTTGGAGAGTCATGTCCATTCACCATCCGTCCTACAGCACTTCAGCTGAGATAATAGAGATAATAGCGTCTGTCATAGTAGAGGACAGGTTACATCTGTGATAACATTGATAATAGGAAAATCTTGTATGTTGAAAATCACTGCCCATAGCATTTTTTTTGTATATTTAGGGTTAATTATTATTTAAATTAAGAAAATAATCTGGATTGTAAATCCAAAACTACATATTAAAATCTAGCTGCGAGCAGCAATTATCAGGGTTCAAGGCATTCATGACATGGATGTTGTTGGGGTCTAAGCCGACCCAAAATTCAGAGCTGACTAAATAACACATTCACAATGGAGAATGTGCTTATTTTGTTATTTATTTATTTTTTCATGTGACCTCAGATTGAGGTCTTACATGTGTATCAAGTCTGGTGTAAGTATCTCACTCTGTTCCAAAGTTATAGCTATTTTAGTAAAAGTGGCATCACCCCTTTGAAAAGTTTTGGTACATCCCATTGTGATGTCAAAAAATGTACCTTTAATTGAGATAATTATTGGTATTCAGTCTCCAGGCAATCTTTCTGCACTGGTTTGGTTCCGAAAACTTAGAACTAGTTTGCAGGTTTTTAACATAAATCAAAAAAGGTGAAACATTTTGGTGGCAATCAAATCTGACACGTGTTCTGTTTGTCTAGAGCCAAGGATCATCATGATATAAGACTAAGTCTGTGTCTGTAATGAGCGGTTTAGGAGTTATGAGTGATTTTGTACTTTTGATCATTGTAGCGCCACCATCAGGCTGATCGGGGCAAGCCTTGGTGACGTTGCAGACGAGGTGGCTACTACCATGCTTAAAAGTTTCAAGTCTCTGTGGCTTACGGTTTGGTTTGCCCAATCACTTTTAGGGCAGAATGGTGATCTTTAAAAATCCTGACAATTACAATAGGGTTTCAGTGGCACATGCTTGAACCTCTAATAAAATTAACAATTCCTGCACCACTAGCCTCACCACTAAAAAAAAAAAAAAAAAAAAAAAATCACTTCAAATTGTATTAGTTGTGATATAATATTTAGACTTTAATCTCCTATAGAGGTTTAAACAAATGAAAAGACCAAGTATAAATGCCCTCCATGATGCATTTAAGGCACTGTACTGCCATTTCCATTGCCCAACTCCAGTTTTTCATAACCTGAGATCTCTGCACTTTTTTTGTTTTAATTGTGCGCCTCTCAAAACTAAGAGCAATCATTTTAATTGCTTATACATTCTTTAAAAAAAAAGGTGCCAGGAAGAACTGAAAAGAGGGTTTCGCAGCGATGCCATAGAGGAACCATTTTTGGTTCCCTGAAGAACCGTTTTGTGAAAGGTTCTTTAAAGAGCCGGTGTTTTTCTTGGTGCCATAAAGCACCTTTTCTGGTATTACAAAGAACGTCTCGGTTACGTATGTAACCCTCGTTCCCTGAAGGAGGGAACGGAGACGTCACGTCGGATGACCGACGAAATTGGGATCTCGCCAGAGAGACCAATCCACTTCGAGTGTAACTAAACGAGCCAATGGACATTGGCATGCGATTATTGCATCCAGCTGCCGCTGATCACAGCGTGAGCATAAGAGGCAGCTGATGCACCGCATCAATTATGTTTTCGCTGAGGAGCCGAGCCGGCGACCCGGCAGCTCAGCGGTGGTACAGCGACTGTGGCGACGGGACGTGACGTCTCCGTTCCCTCCTTCAGGGAACGAGGGTTACATACGTAACCGAGACGTTCCCCTTTCAGTCGGTCACTCCGAGTCACGTCGGATGACCGACGAAATTGGGATCCCTACCAAAGCGCCACAGGAGCTGCCCCTTCCAGTGCCCTGTGTAGGGCTCCTGACCCTTCCTATAAGGCAGACGATAGGACCGGGCTCTACACAGAGAAGGTCAACTACTGGTGTTCCTTGAACAACCCAAACAGTAGGACTAGGATAACACTGGGAAGCGTGCCCTTCCACTTGGAAGAGGCACACTGCGGAGTCACCTCCTCCCAGAGGGGGTTAAGTGACATTCAAACATGTGAAGTAACCCCGAAGGGCCCTATTGCACATGGAAGTCTCTGAGATGGCTCAGGCTGCATCTTTAGAGATGGCAGAACGTGGTCCGCCAGGGGAAACATGGCTCTAATAAGAATACCGTGGAATACACATATGGGATCCCGACAGGGTCTCTCATATGGGCACTAGCCTCGCACCAGATTTCAAGAATTCATTGGCTGAAGGCCTGGCGCCGGACGCCCCGCCGCGTCTGGACGCCGGAGTGCTGGAGGACTCAACAGGGTTTGCCTGGTTAAGGAACTCTCTGGAGAATTAGGCGTAAGGACGCCGCAAGCCGACTCTGAGCCGGCCCTCTCAGTGCCACTACCCGTTTGAGGTGAGAACACAGGAGGAAACCGGTTCGACACGTAGGCTATAAAACCTAGCGAACGTGTTGGGAGTCGCCCAACCCGCAGCTCTACAGATGTCTGCTAGCGAGGCACCACGAGCCAGCGCCCAGGACGATGCGACACCCCTAGTGGAGTGAGCACGCAACCTGAGTGGGCAGGGCACACCTTGTGCTTCGTAGGCCAAGGTGATGGCATCCACTATCCAGTGGGCCATCCTCTGCTTGGAGACAGCCTTCCCCTTCTGCTGTCCTCCGTAACAGACAAAGAGCTGTTCTGAGGTCCTGAAGCTCTGAGTTCTATCCACGTACTGACGCAGTGCGCGTACAGGACAGAGCAAAGCTAGGGCTGGGTCTGCCTCCTCCAGGGGCAGCGCTTGCAGGCTCACTACCTGGTCCCTGAAGGGCGTGGTAGGAACCTTGGGCACATAGCCGGGCCGGGGCCTCAGTGTTGCACTGGAGTCAGCCGGCCCAAACTCAAGGCACGACTCGTCGACCGAAAATGCCTGCAGGTCCCCCACCCTCTTGATTGAGGCCAATGCAGTCAGGAGTAGGGTTTTCATAGAAAGAAACTTCAACTCGACTGACTGCAACGGCTCAAAGGGGGCAGTTTGTAGGGCTCTTAGCACCAAGCCAAATCCCAAGAGGGAAGGGAGGGAGGCCTCGGAGGATTTAACCTCCTGGCCCCCCTAAGAAACCTGACGACCAGATCGTGCTTCCCCACCGACCTCGCCTCTATGGGGTCGTGGTGGGCAGAAATAGCAGCAACATATACCTTAAGGGTGGAGGGGAACAGCCTACGCTCCAACCCTTGTTGCAAAAAGGAAAGCACGGCTCTGATCGAACATCTCCGGGGGTCCTCCTGGTAAGAGGAACACCATTCGACGAACAGGTTCCACTTCAGCGCATAGGCCCGTCTTGTGGACGGTGCTCGTGCTGAAGCGATAGTGAGCGCTACCTCCTGGGGCAGGTCACCTAGAACCTCCGCGTCCCGTCCAGGGACCACACATGAAGTTTCCACAAGTCTGGACGCGGGTGCCAGAGGGTGCCCCGTCTCTGAGAAAGCAGATCCTTCCTCAGAGGAATCGGCCAGGGAGGGGCTGTCGCGAGGAGCATGAGTTCCGGGAACCAGGTCCTGTTGGGCCAATATGGAGCCACTAACAGGACCTGCTCCTCGTCCTCCCTGATCTTGCACAATGTCTGTGCTAGCAGGCTCACTGGGGGAAACGCATACTTGCGCAAGCCCTGGGGCCAGCTGTGTGCCAGTGCATCCGTGCCGAGCGTTGCCTCGGACAGGGAGTAGAACCACTGGCAGTGGGTGGTTTCTGGAGATGCAAACAGGTCTACCTGAGCAACTCCGAACCGACTCCAAATCAGCTGGACCGCCTGGGGATGGAGTCTCCACTCCCCAGGAAGTGCCGCTCGAGACAGCTCGTCGGCCGCCTGATTGAACACTCCTGGGATGTGGATGGCACGAAGGGACCTCAGATGCTTCTGACTCCAGAGGAGGAGGTGGCGGGCGAGTTGCGACATGCGACAGGAGCGCAAACCGCCTTGCCGGTTGATATAGGCAACGGTCGCAGTGTTGTCCGTACGGACCAGAACGTCCCTGCCCCGAAGGCGCCCTCTGAGGCGGCACAGGGCAAGGCGTACTGCCAGCAACTCGAGGCAATTGATATGCCAACGCAGAAGGGGGCCCGTCCAAACCCCTGATACTGCGTGCCCGTTGTACGTGGCACCCCAGCCGGTGGTCGAGGCATCCGTGAATACCACAGCATGCCTGGATACCTGCTCCAGGGGCACTCCTGCCCGAAGGAACGAAGGATCTGACCACGGGCTGAAGGTCTTGCGGCAGGCCGGTGTAATCTGAACCCGGTGAGTACCGCGTTTCCACGCCCACCTCGGGATTCGACCATGGAGCCAGTGCTGAAGCGGTCTCATATGGAGCAGACCGAGCGGAACTATGGCCGCAGCTGCAGCCATATGCCCCAGGAGCCTCTGAAAGAGTTTCAGTGGGACCGCTGTCCTGCCTGATAAAGTGTTGAGGCAGTTCAGCACCGACTGAGCACGTTCCTGGGTGAGGCGTGCTGTCTGGTTGACCGAATCCAACTCCATGCCGAGAAAAGAGATCCTCTGCACTGGCACGAGTTGCTCTTTTCCCAATTGACCCGAAGGCCCAACTGGCTGAGGTGCCTGAGCACCAGGTCCCTGTGTGCGCACAACAGCTCTCGAGACTGTGCAAGTATGAGCCAGTCGTAGAGGTAGTTGAGAATGCGCACACCCCGTTCTCTCAAGGGAACAAGGGGCCGCCTCTGCGACTTTGGTGAAGACACGAGGCGAAAAGGGACAGCCCGAAGGGCAGGACCTTGTACTGATATGCCCGACCGTCGAACGCGAATCGCAGGAATGGCCTGTGTCGCGGGAGAATCGAAACATGAAAGTACGCGTCCTTCAGGTCGATTGCTGCAAACCAATCTAGGGGACGGACGCATCCAAAAATGCGTTTCTGCGTCAACATCTTGAACGGCATCTTGTGAAGTGCACGGTTCAAAACTCGCAGATCCAAGATCGGTCGTAACCCACCGCTTTTCTTGGGCACAATGAAGTAAGGGCTGTAAAACCCCGACCTCATATCGGCTGGAGGGACTGGCTCTATTGCATCCTTCGCCAGTAGGACTGCAATCTCCGCGAGCAAGACAGGGGCATCGACGGCTTTGACTGAAGTGAACCGGATGCCCCTGAACTTGGGGGGGACGCCGGGCGAACTGAATCGCATAGCCGAGTCTGATGGTCCGCAGGAGCCACCGGGACGGGCTGGGGAGCGCTAACCAGGCTCCGAGAGACCGCACCAGCGGGGCCAACGGGCCCACCGACATGCCCGCGGTGGGGCAGCGAGGTGGAACACAGGGACCGGCCCCAGGGCCTGTGACGGCCTGGCCTGTGACGGCAGGGGGCGGGGTCTGGGTGTGTAGTGTAGCACTCACCTGATTTCTCCTCGCGTGGGAGGAGACACAGGAACCCGGCTTGAGGCTTGTGACAGCCCGGCGTTTGACGACTTGAAGCGGGGACTGGAGTGCTACTGCCCTTACCTGGTTCCACGAATGGGCAGGAGGGGTGCTCTTGGGCACCACCCGCTGCCTGCTGGCGAGAGAGGAGGAGGGAAGCGATCCTGTGATGCACGGATCACCACTCTCCTCCTCTTGAGACCCGGAGATTGAGGAGACCGCTCTTTACTGATGTTTTGGGTACCGCTGGCTGCTGGGCCAGAGGCGGAACAAAATGAACAAAAGATACTCCACCCGGCCCTCCTCCGGGGGAGGGAGTGGTGCAGTCACCATCTCCCGATGAGCAGTCTCCTCCATCTCTGGGTCGACCGTCCCAGGGCCTCTTGCACTTGCCGCCAGGTTTGGCGGGGGCCTGGACGGGCTGGGCGTCCTGCCTGCGACCGGCTCCACGACGCTGCCTGGTGAAAGGCTGCTGCGGCTGCGCGGGAGCGGGGGCGGCCGCAGGGGGGCGCCCACGGCGACGAGCAGGCTGAGTGGCTGCAGCCGGAGTGGAAGCAGCAGGTTTCCTCCGGCGCATGATGTGTTTGCCTCAGTCTGCTTCTGGGCTGCCGAGAACTGCTGGGCAAAGCTCTCGACAGCGTCGCCGAAAGGGCCGGTCTGTGACACGGGAGCATTCAGGAACTGTACCTTCTCCTGCTCCTTCATGTCAGCGAGACACAGCCAGAGATGGCGCTCCTGGACATCGCACGACCCAGAGACTGTGCGGTCACCTTCGTCACTCGTAGCGCGAGGTCCGTCGCAGCACGCAGCTCATGTAGAACCGCCAGGTCGTGACCACCCTCGTGCAGGTCTTTCAGTGCTTTGGCCTGGTGGACCTGCAGCAACGCCATAGCGTGGAGGGCGGAAGCCGCCTCCCCACAGGCTCTATAAGCACTGCCAGTTAGACCTGACGAATACCTAGAGGCCCGTGAGGGGAGACACGGATCACCCCGCAGGGTGGAAGCGGCTGTTGGACACAGTTGCATGGCCACAGACCGTTCCACCGAGGGGATGCCCGCATACCCCAAAGCGGCTCCACCATCGAGGGTGGTGAGAGCGGAAGAACTACAAGCTGTGTTTCGGGCAGTGAAAGGTGCCCTCCACGATCTTGTCAGCTCCTCATGCACTTCCGGAAAGAATGGCACCGGAGGGGGGCGCTGAGAACCAGCGCCACCCCCACCGAGGAACCACTCGCCCAGCCTCGAAGGATCGGGACACGGTGGCTTTTTAGGATTCCACACGAGCCCGACATTCTCGGCGGCCCGGGAAAGCATAGCCGTCATCTCTGGGTCTGGCACGGACAACGCTACCACACCCGAAGGGGGCAACGCAGCCGGGTCATCATCCCCGGAGAGAGAGGGCCCGCCCTCCGATGCAGTGATCGACATCTGGTCGTCAGAGGGGGCACCGAAGGAAACGCGTGGCCAGCGCGCTCCTTCGGCAGCTCCACCGGCTGCGGAGTGCTTGAGGGGTGAGGAGCTCCACTTGGGGAAGCCCTCACCGTAATCCTCAATCACCTCTGACTCCACCGGATCCAGTGTGCACGCCGGATCACGGCAGGCAGAGGGACTCTGCCATGTTTGACATAGCAGAGTCGCACTCCGAGATGGTCATGTCCCCGCAAGAAGAACATGAACCATCCACGAAAGCCACCTCAGCGTGCTGAATGCCCAGACACGTGAGGAAGCGATCGTGACCGTCCTGAGGCGCCAGGAAACGACCACGCCCAGAAACGCACGGGTGAAAAGACATCTTTAAAAAGACGCGATCACCCGTGTTGCTCTTTTAGAGAAATTGCTCTTTCAGAGAAATGCTCTTTTAGTGCTGAAGCACGCAGGGGAGCTGGCCACCGCACACTCCTAGTGTGGCTGTCAGCAGGAAGACGATCTTTCTCTCCCGGACACCGTGACCACCGCTGCCGCGCCGTAACGCCCGCACTCGCTCGCAGAACACTCTCTTGGAAGGGAGAGCAGTAGCTTTAACCACTACCGCTCGGCTCCGAAGCGAAAGGATAATTGATGCGGTGCATCAGCTGCCTCTTATGCTCACGCTGTGATCAGCGGCAGCTGGATGCAATAATCGCATGCCAATGTCCATTGGCTCGTTTAGTTACACTCGAAGTGGATTGGTCTCTCTGGCGAGATCCCAATTTCGTCGGTCATCCGACGTGACTCGGAGTGACCGACTGAAAGGGGAACCCTTTTTAAACCACTGATGAATAGGTTCTTTATGGCCCCATTTCTTCCAGATCAATATCCTTACATTTATCATACTATAATTTTTCTTTAATAGGATTGTTCATAAAATAATTTTGAAAAAAAAAAAAAAAAAAAAAAAAAAAAAGAAAATCCAGAAGTAACAAGACTTGACAAGATGTATGATTAAAATGTTTATTGTATTTACAGTATACATCAATGCAGTATACATCATACCTCAATACTGTGTATATGTGTTTAATAGGGATGTGCACAAGTACTAGAATACTCAGACTTGACAACAATGATTGATCATTTTTTAAAGTCACTGCAATCATCGTTTTCATGATCAATCATCGCTGTCAAGTCTGAGTACTCGATGATCACCTGAATTTATATATATATATATATATATATATATATATATATATATATATATATATATATATATATATATATCTTTTTCTGATTGGTTATGGCAGCATCTTGGGTGGTACCTGAGCTCTGACTAGTTAGTGTTAGGACAGCATGCCACCCAGACAAAATCAAAACCACCAGTACTTGAAATGAAAAATTTACAAAAATGCCCATCCCTAGTGTGTAATACAGTGAATACAGCAGGTTAATGTCAGTACCCCCATCATCCACTAGTATGCCCTTTTTCATCCCGTGGAAACGGCCACTGGTGGTTCAAAGAGGTCCCGCTTTCACAGTCCTTTTGATGAATAGTTGAGGCTGGGTACATAGGAAAAAAAAAAAAAAAAGACACTTTCATTAGTTTCTTCATTTTCATAGGTTTAGCACAGGTACAATGATGCAAAATGACAAACAAAGATAATGGAAAGGTATTTTTAAGCTGAACAGCAGTAAGAATAGAAACAAAATCAAAGAAAGTCAAAGAATTTTGGAAGTTCATCCATCCATCTATTCACTTTCCAAACCACTTCTCTAGGGTCGTGGGGGCTGAAGCCTATCCCAGCATCTTGGGCCACAAATGCATCAAATTATTGGTATTATATTTAAGAAATATAAGCACTAGGTAACAATGTTATACAGTACCTGTCAAAAAACAAAAAACCAAAAAAAAACAAACAAACAAGCAAACAAACAAAAATCTCTTCTGCTCACTAAGTCTGCATTTATTTAATCAAGAATACGGAGAAAATAGTAATATTGTAAAATATCATTACACATTAAAATAACTGTTGTCAATTTTAATATACTGTAAATTATATTTTATTCCTGTAATAAAAAGCTGAATTTTCAGCATCATTACTCCAGTCTTCAGTGTAACATGATCCATCAGAAATCATTTTAATATGCTGATTTGCTGTTTTTTATTTATTTTTCTTTTAAAATAATTTTACATTTCTTATTCTTAAAACAGTTGAAAACAGTTTTTGCTTTTTAACATTTTTTGTGGAAATGGTGATACCTTTTTCAGGATTCATTGATGAATAGAAAGAACAATGAACCGCATTTATTAAATTTATTAAACAATTTAGTAAATAGAAATATTTTCCAACATTATAAATGTCTTCACTGTTACTTCTGATAAATGTAATCCCTTGATTAATAAAAGTATTAATTTCTCTCTTTTTTACCACAAATGTATTAATTTCTCTCTTTTCTTACCACAAATGTTTTAATGTTATTGTTTCCATAAAAATGTTAAGCAGCAAAAACTGTTTTCAACATTGGTAATAATCAGAAATGTTTCTTGAGCTGCAAAACAGCATATTAGAATGATTTCTGAAGGATCATGTGACACTGAAGACTGGAGTAATGATGCTGAAAATTCAGCTTTGATCATGATCACAGCAATCAATTACATTTTAAAATATATTCACATAGAAAAGAGATATTTGATAAAAAAAAAAAAGTTAAAAAAAAAACATTAAAAAAAAAATCATACTAATTTCTCACTTTTGAACAGTAATGTATGTTTGAGGATTTACTTAGTCATATGGTTCATAGCGCCTTAGAGTTGTCCAACAGGAGGTCTGCTTCAACTCTGCTGCACGGCCATCAGCATAGAAGAATCTAGAAACATAATATGCCATTTATCACAGAGCCAACAATATTTAGTATACAGGCAGGTTTATTTAAAGGAAGCAAGCTACAGCAGAAGTGAAATGCAGAAAATAAAATAAAATGGTATATATATATAATAAACACACAAAACCAGTTTCTTAAAATAACAAAATTAACGTTAATGTTTTTAGGTTTGTGTCACTCAGGTTTGGATGTCAAAACCTTCCTAAAATAACTGTAATATAACAGATGCATGGTGATATAAGAAAATATGTTGTGAGAAAATGCATATGAATGTATTTAAAGAGCTTTCTCAGTTCACCTGTGTTTCCTGCATTTCTGTCAGCAACTCCCTTCAGAAACTTTGAAATTTAGGAGCTTCTCTTCTGTTGTAGAGAGATTATATTATCACTCCTGAAACCACAGAACAATTTTTATCAATATTTGTTTACTCTGAAAGATAAAACACATTTGAACTAACGTTAGATTCAGTTAATTCGCGCTCCTTATAAGTGACATCACCGATTAACAGTACAGCGCATATTTTAGGCTAAATAAGTTAGACAACTTTCAATAAACCATTGACAAACTGACAGCAAACCCTTTGCAAAGCTATCAAAACCTCTCATCTACACATAAAGATGTGATTAAAAGCCCAAACTCTCATAAACAAGAGCTCAAGCTATAGAGTTAGCTTACCTCGCCTGAAAACAGTTGAGATGCTTACGGACTTTTTCAAAGTTTTCTGTGAAGTAAATATTCAACAGAAACATGTCAGTTACATGTAAGAAAGTGTCAGGAACAGTTGTATGTGATATTTGAGTGATTTTAGGGACTAAACGCACCTGAAAGCAGTGAAAACAGCAGCGAGAGACAGAGATTTACAGTTTGTCAGTTGGTGTTGTTGCCCCGTTTCCATGGCAACTCCATCCGCCACAGCGTTTGAATGAGACTCCAGCAGTGTTGCCAGATTGGGCGGGTTTAAATTGGGCAGTTTTTAATTTGATTGTGTGGGTAAATATTGGCTTGGGCGGGTGGACAATATTTGGGCTGGTTTTTGGTCAGTTTGGCGGTTTTCAAAACATATAAATTGTATAGGCTAATTGGTTAACAAACAAGCCCAAGTGTGCATATATAGCCTACATGCATCCAATCAGTCATCACAACGTTACTAAACACACGCACACTACAAAGACGACTGGTGCTGATGTTGACGTCACGACCGCACTTTTAGCCAATCACTGTGGATCAGCAGACAGACGTGATGATTCACGAGCGACGGGTTTTTAGCGTGATGATCTGATTTTGAATGTATAACTGTATAAGTGATCATAATGCCTAAATATAAGTTACATGCTAAAGAGTGGAGGGTGTTTTAACTCTCAAAACATGAATTACACCTTTTGAGGGAGATGACACGAAGACTATATCACTGCAACTCTGAAATCAGAGCACAGTTAAATTATTTAATCAAAATCTGTTTATATCTATATGATCCTGTCTTTTATCTTTTAAACGATGCATATTGGTATATCCTTTAAAGCTGCTGGACTTGTTAGTTTTGATTGTGCAAAGTTCTGTATTATGTTTAATATGAACTTCACGAAAAACAGTTCTGTGTGAAATTATAGAGCGACACGAAGGTAAGAGCATTGTTGTTGTTAAATATGTTTATTGTCGGATCATCATACAGAATGACAGAGTTTTGACTGTCATGGTGTGTGCATGAACGAGTGTGAAATACCTATAATTACGTTGCTTTTTCTGATCACTTATATTGGGCACTTTTTGAATTTAAATTCTGGCTGTTGACATTGAAAATGATGCATGAGTTTTTCGAGGGTATCGGTTAATTTCTTGATTGCCGTTTTGACAGTGTCTGCTTGCATATTTTAATCATATTTGGTAGTTCTCTTTTATCACATTTCGTTGGGAGAAACGTTGAACAGTCTTTAATACTGGAATCACAGGGGAAAATCCATCACAGGAAACACACAACATCCAACAAGTAGACCCGACAAACACAAACTGAATGGACTGGGGCTTTTAAAGACAAGGAAATCAGAAGAAAACAAGACACACCTGGAGCAAATTAACACAATCAGACGGGGGAGAAACTGGGTCACAGGGAACACATGGGGAGCAAAAACCACAACAAAACAGTCCAGGGGCGTGACATCTTTAATGTATTTGCCCCGATTTGATCCATGGGAAATATATCTAGCATTATATTTATATTATTTTCGTCATTATTTCGTCATTATTTCATTATAAGGAATATTATAATTATTTCATTATAAGGAGTTAAAATGGCTCTTATCAACCTTGATTTACATTTTATCATATTATTTTGACAGTTAAAGTTTTGGGTGGTTTTTGTGAGCTTTTGGGCTGGAAATCGTCCATCCAAACTGGCAATCACTCAGTGATTTATTTTCTTTGTATCACTCAGCCTTTTTATTTCATTTTAAAACATGATTGCAGTACTTTTTAAACTAAACTTAAATAACTAGTCTAATAAATCAAGAATATATATATATATATATATATATATATATATATATATATATATATATATATATTTTTTTTTTTTTTTTTTTTAAATTTATTTATTTATTTATTTTTGAGTCATGCAAAACAGCATTAACATAGATAATAGATATAAAAGGATCTACTGTTTTTTTTGTTTTAAATTAAACAACACTATATAACTCAAAATTAATACTTTTTATTACACTATAATTGAATGCAACTAATAGAAAATGAGTCTGGAATGAGTTCTGGACCAGTCAGGACAATTTAGCTCATTTGATCTCACTCTCCAGAAACAAAAATATTTACAACATGATGAGTGTGAAGAACCATTAAATAGTCTCTGGAACCTTTCTGTGCTACAAAGAACCTTTTGTGCAATGGAAAGGTTCTTTGGATATTAAAGGTTCTTCATGGAACCATACACCCTGCCAAAGAACCATTTAAGAACCTTATTTTTAAAGAGTGTATTGATGCGCTATATTGATTTTGGTGCTCCTGCCTCCTCAAGTCAATTCTGAGGGGTTTTAAAGGATCTTCATTATAAGAAATTGTGTAGAAAACAGGCTAGTTCTTGGTTGAGTCATAGGTATAATTGATGGCATAACTTCTCTCCAAGCAACGAGGAAGGGACTATATTACCAAGCAACACTTCCTCTGACCATTTCCTAATTTGACCTTCCACACACTCCCACCTTTAATCTTCCGTCAGCCCTCTTTCTCCATCTGTCTCTCATTCTTCATCTCCTGAGTCTCAGTATTGGCTCAAGTGTGCATTGTATCATCTTGTCTTCTTTCAAGAACTCCTGCAAATGTCCCTTGTATTCTTCTAGATGCAGACAAACTATTACATTTTAATGTTTGTATGACATAATCATCTCCAGTAACACTTTAGATTAGGGACCAGTTCTCACTATCTAGTTACGTATTAGCATGCATATTACTAGCATATTGGCTGTTTATTAGTACTGATAAATCACAATGTCTTCTGCATGACCATATTCTATGAGGCAGAAGTCATAATTAATAATTAGTTAACAAGGATGATTGGTTCCCAAACTAAAGTGTGAGCCCATCTCCATATATCTGATTGTTTTATAACATAGTAAACTTGCTCGGTAGCTCACCTGGTACAGCACTGCACTTGAGGAGCACTTGGGTACAAGTCCTGATTCAACATATGCATTTTTATCTCTCGGTAAGGTTTAGGGTAGAATTTAATGTAGGTGGTATATTAATTTCAAAGGTGAAACAGCATTAACCTTGTAATGCCATTAATCAGACATTTTATTTATGAACTGTTTCATTTTCTAGAAATCACTATACTTTTTCCAATGAAACTGGTTAAAATATTGTATGCTATATATAAATGTAAAAGGAAAAGATTCTGTATTGGATCTTTTAGCTTGTGTGTTTCACCACATAGTCTCTCAATTAAAATGAGCTCATAAAACAACCTGAATAATTATTATAAATAAGCCATACACTGTTAAAAAAAAAAGTACTTCAAGGTTTAGAAGTGTAACACATCACACCATAATTAATTTCATCACCATTATAGTTTAATTAGTTAAATAGAATAGTCACATTGAATTCTTACTAAATTTAGCTTTTACTGATTGCTAATTAAAATGCTTTTACATTGTTTATGATTGTAAAGTACTCTGTGAGAAATCAAATAATTTATCTTTGGCGCAGTACATTCTGTGCATATTTACTGAATTGTGGAAATGTGGGAATATATCATTTCACCAGTAGCTAAGCATTTCATATAAACAATATGTAAATGTAAATAAAATAAATGACAAATTCAATCACAAATGCCGCTGTTTCCTGAAAATGACTCATTCATGAGGAGAACTTGATCGATTGATCGATCGATTGATTGATTGATTGATTGATTGATTGATTGATTGATTGATTGATTGATTGAAACTAGTGTTTTTATTGGAACTTTGCTGTGGTTGACTACTCCCTTATGCTATCCTTTATAAATTGAAACAAACAAAAATGTGTGCACTTCTTTAAAACCTGCCAAGAGCATTAAAATAATGTAAATGTAATTGACTTTGAAGCATTGAATATGCTTAAAGTGGGGGAACAGCACAGATTACAGGATGTATGCAGTGGGAATGTAAAGGTATTATTATTACTCTTGCTTTCTACAGCACTTTAATTTATGTCCAGACGGAAACAATTACACTGACATGCCTCCTGTACAGAATAGCATTACCTAAGGAATATAGGAAGAAAAGTCAGGCCATGCCAGTTTATAGCTGTTTATCTGTTTACCTGCCTATCAGGCCTTGACATTGTATTAGATTTCCTTATTCATACATTTTAAACTTGTCCATTAATATGTTTCAGGTGTAAACATCTGACTGAACATTGTCTAAATTGTTTGCATACTGAAATAAAAACCCAATTTCTGATTTGAAAACTTAGACACAATAAATGGTTTCTCGTTTGAGTGTACATTATAAATACATATGTCAACATTTGAAAATGACAATCTCTGGAAAATTAATTGAATTAATTGGTAATTAAGAATGAAATGCTTTGAGAGACATGAAACAAAAAGACTTAAGTTGTCTTTTTATGGTCTGTATTTATTTTTTATGGTTGTAATTTTAATACTACATTTTTGATACAATCTAATGGTAAGCAAAAAGATGAAGGTTTTGAATTGACAGACTGGTAACTCAACTTACAATGTTCACAGAAAACCATTCACATTCTTCAGAATAAGCCATTGCAAACAAAATTTTAAAATAAAATAAAATAAAATAAAATAAAATAAAATATTTCACTAGTAATGTTTTGGAAACCACCATATGCATTGTCATATGTTGCTTGTCTGTTCTCTTGTCTCGTTTTAGACTTTTAATTTGTAGTTTTGCTTGATTCCTGTTTCCTGTGTTTCCCCTCCTTTGTGTTTGCTTGTTTTAATATGTCTTGTTAGTATGTTAGCTTTGCTCGTATATATATATATATATATATATATATATATATATATATATATATAGCTTTTGTGTTTCTTGTCCATAAGACAATTTTAAGTCACTTGAGCTCAGTTCTGTTTCTCATTTCTTGTTTTTTCAAGTTTCCTGTACTTTCGTTTTTAATAAACACTGCAATTGGATCTCGTTCTCTCCTTGTTGCTCAGTTCTCCCGTGACAATAATTTGTGACATTTGTGACATTTTTCAGTGAGTAACAGTTTGATCAAAGGCACAGTTCATGCCAAAATGAACATCATTTACTCACATTTTGTTCCAAACACAACTGACTTTCATTTCATTCTTCTCTGCAGAACAAACACACAAAAACATATTTAGCACTAGTGCTCTTTCTCACAAATGGAGACTGACATTGTCATGTTCAAAAAAAGCACCATAAAATGTCCCCATGACTCATGCTCTATATTCAACATTGGCCCTCTGCATGTTCATAACTTGGTGTAACTAATTGGTCATGTGACATGCATTAACCAATTGCATTCAGAATCATTGATGTCCAACTTGCCATGACACGTATTCATGCATTATGTTTGGAATCAATCATCTGGAATCATAAAAAAGTTTTGAAAGCTGTTGCGAGGTGGATGATTTTTAATAAGTAACTTAAATTTTATTCTGTTCCTCACCATATGAGTTCAGAAGACCTGGAAACTCATGTGGTATGGACTACTTTTATGTTTGATATTGCTGCTCATTTTTAGAGCTTTACTTTGGTAAAATGTTCAGGAAAAAAAAGAAAAAAAAAAAAAAAAACTTCAGGAAAAAAAGTACAGCATTAAATCAATCAAACGGTACAAGTAAGGAAAGTACTGCATCTTAAGGACCTTTTTTTTTTTTTTTTTTTTTTTCTCTCTGTCATCCTCAACTATGGTTATTATGGTCCAAAAAATGAATGGCCGTGACAGGACAGCACGCATTTCCTCTGCCTGTCAGAATGACCTCTCCACGCTCACAACTAATGACACTTGATAGGCACCTACATTTACCCTAAACCTAAAAGCAGCTATTGTATTTGATCTATTTAGACAAGTTCAGAGAACGTCTGGAAATATTCTTTCAAAGCTTTCCTCATTCAAGCTCTTTCATGGTGAAGATGGAGATCCGCTTTATATTGATTTGCTGGAACCAATATCTGCTGGCACTTTCATGCTCAAGATTTCTTTTCCTTCCAGTTTCATAATCAATTCAGTCAGATAATGGACTGCGGCCATCTACGTGATTTTCTGAGCATTAATAATGTCACAAATGGTCTAATGGGTGCATTAAATATATTTTATTGCAATTATTCTTTTTTTTTTCTCTAAGGGCAACCTTTTATCAGTTGAGGAAGTAACGTTGAGTCAAACACTTAAAATTAGTTCCTCTTTAAGCACTTTGTCCTTTTTGGCTGCTCAACTTCAAATGTGAGACCCGTGAAATGGCCATCTCACAATGACACTATTCTGCAGATGGAGGTCCTGCCATTCAACACAATGAAGGAATCATTTCTAAAGTTTCTATTCATCATTAAAGCAAAATTCTACAAAATTCACCCAGAGTGACTCCAAATGTAAATTCCTGATTTGTTGGGCAATCTGAAACCACTGAGGACAACACAATAGAAAGAAGCGTCGGTCCTTTTCTCCCATCACATTCAATTCAAACTGCAAGCTCACAACTCAGCTAAAATATAATTTATTTTGCTGTGATGCTGTAGATGTTGTAGATGTAGTGATGTGGGAAACACTGTAAGAGTATTTTTGTACGATGTTCTGTCTGCTTTAATAGAAGAATGCAGACTCTTAAAACATCAACATAATCAAATGTTATTTGGTTTCCAGTATAGTTCTTGCTCTTTTGGAGCCAAACCATTCTCTAACAGTGTCATGGAAAAAAGTTGAGCATTTACTGTAGAACTGCCTTTGGAAGTGGAAATATCTGTTCTTTTGTGCAACCCCCTGCATACCTTCTTTCAGCATATGATTGCGGGCAGAAACATAGATTGGCTGGAGGCAATTTGTCTGTGACGCTGGCTATGTGACAGACTCAGATGTGTACAAAGCTCAGTTGAGTCTTTGTAATAAGGTAAGGTAAAGCTTCACATGTGTGAAGGTGGAGGATTAGTTATCAGGGCTGTCTAAAGGCCAAGGATGGCTTTGAGTAATTTCAAAACGCTGTGGGAATAATTAGCTTCCGCTTGACCTTTAAGCAAAACCCGGTGGTAGTGAGTAGCGAGGTATCACTTCTACACAAGTCCCACCAAGGTGCTTTGTCTTATGTTTTTACGTGGCATTATGGGAATTAATAACAGAACACCGACCGGGCTTTCTGTGAGAGCAGATAAAGCCTTGGCCGAACAAAGGTTTTCAGGTCTAACTAATTGCTTCTTTGTTGTGCATACAGTTCAGAATTTGCTTCTTTAATTGCATCTTTATGTCAACGTTCTCGTCCATGCCCAGAATATGTCGTTTGCTAGTGATATGGGGTTTTCATTAGCCAATACTGCTTTTTGGGCCCATTTGTGCTAATAGGTGGCATTTATAGCACTTGAGATATACTGTACACAAAAGTCCTTAATATGTATTTAGATCTTTAATAAATAAATAAGTAAATAAATATATGACTTTTTTTAATTAAGCAAAAGTAATGAGTGATGTTTCATTTTATAGTTTTCAAACATTATGGCATGGTTGCAGAAGGAGAGGGAGAGGTATGGATCTAATTGCAGAGAATAATACACGAAACAACGACAAGAAGATTAAGAAGAAAAATTCAAAATGTGACAACTTAACATTAAAAAAACAACAACAACAAAAAAGGCTATGCTTAAGATGAGCTTGATGAGTAACCAAGGAAGCGAAGTCCAGAATAATATCAAAATAAGAGTCCTGGGATACAAAATAACAGAAAACATGCAACATATGGAGCATGATCATATTTAATGTGATGAACTACACATCTGCAGTTACTCCACTAGGGCACCAGAAGCATGTCTCATTAGGCGAGTTGAACAAATTTAGGTTTACAAAATAGATTTTGAGTGGACAATATCAGATTCAGTGGTAACACAACGCTTGCTATCAACAAGAAAACGTGCAGTTTAAATAACCAGATGATGTACTTTTTAACTGAAGAAAAAAAAAGTGTGTAGGACACAATTACGCAAAATGTGCAGATCCTGTGGGCATCAGGACCAGGATTAAGATCTTCTAAATTAGAAAGTGTAGGGATTTTCAACCCTGCAACTGGAGAGCTACTGTCCTGCAGACTTCAGTTCCAACCCTGATCCAACAGACCTGCCTATAATTATCAAGTAACCCTGAACACATTGATTAGCTGGTTCAGGTGTGTTTAATTGGGGTTGGAGCTAAAATTTGTAGGGTCTTGTCAGTGTATGCACTAGTGATGCAAAGTCGGATTCATTTCCGCGAGCCGGTTCTTTTCGGACAGTTCGGCTCATTGAACCGGTTCTAAAAGCCGATTCATCGGTTCCTGACGCCGTCAAACAATGATGTCACTACGCTTCTCTTTTCTAACAACTCAGTTTCATGTTGTATCAATAAAACATTCAAATAAAGTCAATTGTGTCAACATATATTGAAACATTCAAATAAAATGTTATTGTGTGAACGCATATTGCTGATTATTGCCTTTCATTCACTTAAGTTAATGATGTTTGTGGTCACAGTTTCATTCGCGGATCCTTTATACCAGATACCGCCAATATTGACTAGCCTACAACCTGGATAAGATTCCTAATTGTTTCACACCTACAGCACACATTACAGACATGGATGCACAAACGCGGATATGTCCCACAAGTATAAAGAAGGAATAAACCAGTCTTATAAACTCATTGATTTCGCTTAAACAACGTAAAAATAATCTGCAAGCAAGCACAATAAACTGCAGTGAAATTAAATTTAAGTTTTTTAAATGTATTTATTTTGCAGGTTTTAATAAAATGTTAATTTATAGCAGTAATCATAATTAGCATATTTCCAGTACGTGCCTTAGGCTTGCCCAGTATCGTCAACTCACTCATCAGAATCCTCGCTCGGTGATCCTCGGCAAACTTTGACAGTTGGTTTAACCGGCTCATTTGGTTCTTTTTGAGTCGGACGTGCTACTTCGGCTGTGCGTCCTGCATCATCAACCCGGAACTAAACTTCGATTCAGTTCGATTTTGTGAACCGGCTCGACCGGTTACTTCCTGAGAACCGGCTCAAAAGAACGATTCGTTCAAGAAACGAACATCATTAGTATTATCACTGGGTCAGTACCCACAAAATGACACCTTTGTACCTTCTTTACCCCTGAAGGGTTCATAATAGTACCATAAAAGTACATTACTTTTCTAAGTTACTAATACGCACCCTGTAGGGATAAGGTACAAAGGGGTCCTTTTGAGGCCCCTTCCACAGCGACAAGCTGTTGTAGCCTTAAAGGTCCAATCTGCGCATATCTCTTTTCTGACAGTGCCTGAGTTCTCAACTTTGGCCCTTGAAGTCCACTTTCCTGCAGAGTTTATCTCCCACCCTAATCAAAAACACTTGAAGAACCTGAACAAGGTTTTCAGGATTAATAGTAACTTACAGGAAAGTAAGTTTGATCAAGGTTGCAACTAAACTCTGTTAGAAACTGGGCCTCAAGGTCCAGAGTTGAGAACACCTGAAACACTGTATATACTGATCAAATTTGAAGCAACTCCTGGATTTCTTCCAACATGTTTAAAAATGATTAGCAGGCGCTCTTTTGGTGCTTGGCCTGACTCATGATTCCTCTCACATGCTACGAGCCACTACAATACAACCACTGGACAGCAATTTCTCCTGAAAACCTCCTGATTTTCAGTCCAAGGAACACAGAAATGAGGATAACAAGAACACAGAACTGATCAACACCAGGCAAAGCGCAAGGTGAATACAAGGGCTATATATACTCTAACCAAACACAGCTGGATACAATCAGGACTAAGAACAAGAGAACAGGAAACAGGACCAGAACAAGGAAAACTACAAAATAAAAGTCTACGAAACAAGATCACTTTATAGGACATCACACACACCATGTAACCTACACCTAATGTTAATCAGAAAGCAGATTTTTTTTTTTTTTTTTTTTAGCCTGGATAATATATTGATCCAACTCGAAGTATTTTATGATTTTGTGCTGTCGTGTTAATCTGAAAACATATGATTTATAACAACAGGATGGATGATGTCTACCTCTAAACCAAACCCTCAGTGGGGTGTAAGCAGATTGTACGAAAACATATAAATGAGAATGTATAGATTCATATAAATTTACCACCAATTTGCCAAAATGAAAAATAGTTACGAATAGCCATGAGAGTGTGTTCATCTGCCTGTTTTCTACCCTCTTTCCCTCTAGCATTAATAATTGCATGTCAGTGTAAGTGTGAGATCTGACTGTTCAGCTGAGAATAGAGTTATTGATAGCCTAATGAAAAAATGATGCATGCCTCAGCTTATGTGTCCCCCTTATTTCCATAACTGCTCTGTGTCATGTCTCACATAATTGCTGTCAAATTTGCACAGCAATGTTTAATCACATTGGGCAGGAATCCTATTTGATTTGTTGGCTAGCTGCTATATATTTCAGTCTTATGCACACATTCTGACAAGCATCAGTTTAGAGTAAACTCTTGACAGATTTTAATGGCATGATTATATGAACAAAAGACTCTCGACTGTCCTGAAGCAGTCCTCACTGTAGAGTAAGCTGAAAATATTGTAAATGTGTAATAGATATTGTGGTTTAGATCCAGAATCATGAACTCTAATTATTAATGCCAAGAGGGAATAAGTGCCGAGATTCTTGTGACTTTGAACATTGCAAACTTTAAACTTAAGCAAAATGCATTTCTAGGGACCTCTTCATATCGGCCAATGTGCTGCATCCATAAACCAACTAATAATCTTAGTTTACATATCAGACACTAGATTTTCTAGGACAAGGATTATCAACTCTGCTCCTGAAAGGGCCTCAGTCACTCTCTAGCCGAGACTATACTCATAACAACCTCTGTTGCGATATGAAAGTTGCGATATGAAATATTGACAAATAGCGGTTTAAATAGGTATTGCAAGTTCAAGTCCACCAATGTTAATCTGCACTACTGTCTGGTTTGTTTGTGGGACAAAATGGCAGATTTGTCATTATGACTGGTCAGATAGCCTCTCAATCAAATTCCAGGCAAAGGGTGAACTGACAATGGAAGGCAACGAGCCAATCCACTTGACTGGCTCTATCTATCTCTCTCTCTCCTCTCCACCTGTAGCTGGTGTGTGCTGAGCGCACTGGCGCCGTTGTCCTGTGGCTGCCGTCGTATCATCCAGGTGGATGCTGCACACTGGTGGTGGTTGAGGAGAGACCCCCCACATGATTGTAAAGCGCTTTGGGTGTACAGCAATACACATAAAAGCTCTATATATATGCATCATTCATTCATTCATTCATATTGCGTAAACTGGCAGTGGGCGGAGTCACACAGACCAAAACAAAAACAGACATTCTGGCACAGAAACACATTTCACAGTACTGGCTGTAACATTGTTTTTTAAAGAAACATGTATGTGAACTTAGCATGTTTCCTAAACATCTGCAAATGTATTATGGTATTTTTATGATTTAGCACATTCAAAAAATTACATGCAGCTCCTTTAACCCTTGTGCTGTGCTGAAAATCCTTTACCTAATTTGGTGTTCCCGGTCAAAAATGACCAGCCTTTTAAATTGCTTGCAAATCTCTTATTATGCTATGTCATCCTGAAATATTGGAGTCAATATTTTTGTCAACTTGCATTCTTTCAATTAGCACAGGTTTTGTATTTGTTTCAGAGCTGATTGATCGTAGGCCTCATTGATCTGAGCTTATGCGCCTCAGTGTTTGAGTAAAAAAAATATTCACAAAACTGAGGTGCTTAAGCCCAGATCAATGAGGCCTACGATCAATCGGTTCCGGAAAGAAATATAAAACCTGTACTAATTGAAAGAAAACAAGTTTACAAAAAAATGAATCCAATATTTGGCAATAGGATGACATAACAAGAGATTTACAAGCAAATTTTTGTAGGCCAGTCATTTTTGTACAAGTGTAACAAGGTCAGGGGGAAAAAAAGCACAAAAACTATCAACATTTTTAGGAAGTTGTTATACCCTACGTGAGCAAAGTCAATAAGCTTTAGTCCAGTGCTATAATTCTGTCAGGACCACTATCATCAAAGATGATTGATAATTAGCATACAGTTTGGACTGGCGGTATGGTTCTGTTCTGGGCAATAACTCCCTGCGCATCCATGCAGACTAGCATGGATAAGAGCAGGGAGAGCAGCAATAACCCCCCAGGCTAAACAAAACAGAACCAACAAAAAAAATGTATTGCAGATATCATTAAGGTTCAATAATTTAACGTAACATTTTAGAAATTAGTCTGATTCAAAAGAGAATCAGAAGGCCAAATTCTTACTGGATGAGAGGAGGAGTTGGGGATGGAGGAGGGTCATTAGCTATTGAGCAACGCGAAAACTGCTGATAATACCGAATGACCTTATATAGTAAAGCTGAGATAGGCGTCGTATTCCTATAGGCAGACGTGGATCAGCTGAGAGTAAGCTGATGCAAGCTTGACTAACGTGACCTGCCAGAACTAACGCTACGCTTGACTGTTAACTAGCATTTTCAGGAAAAAGAAAATCCTCTCTGGGCCAAAATGACCACCACGCTTTCACAACATGACTGCATTAAAGGGAGTGAAATCTTTATTTTCTGTTTTAGGCTGTTTTTCAGATAAGTTATTTTATATTAAATTTAGTGACATCGTGTGTCGTCAAATGGGTTGCATCTTGCAAAGTTGTTCTCGTTGCAAATTTGGTGTGAATAGACCTGGCTGCAATTTATCTTGCTTTTTATTTTTGTTCTTGGTGTGAACAGGTCTTAAAACCACTGAAGAATACTGACTATAGCACAGCAGTAATGAAAGATGAAACTCAATGATCATAATGCTCCACAGGTCACGGTCTGACAAAGCTTTTCTTTTTAGAAGTTTTGAAAAGGATTATCTGGATGCCGCTGATGCATCAGGCTTTGGAGTATCCTCAAAAATTCCCAGTCACTCTAAATGTTCCTTGTGTGCTGCGTTTGAGTTTAGATTAACCTCCTGGTTCTGTGTTGTGGCCCATGGGATTCCCTGTCTGTCTGAGAGGCTGAGTTCATTTGAACACTGTTATGACTGTTTATATTCCATTTCGTCTTAGATATTGTTTATATGAGAAGTTGCTACTGCAAGTTTGGTGAAGTTTGAAATGTCAGACTGATATGTGTTATGTAACCCACATCTAATTATAAAACACAATATTGTTCATTATTGATGCAGATATGTAATGCCATTCATTTAAAGACACCTAGGGAACTTATATTGGAAAGATCAAACATTATTCAAATAAGAAAACATGCTACGCCAAAATCGTTGTCTCTTCAGTGGAATAACCTGAACTCTTTCAAATACTACTGGAAAGAAAATATCATCATTTTCTTGTGCTTATTATGTGTGAAACAGAGTACAAACAGGTTGGGTTACAACCCAAATAATGAGATTCTCTAGACTGCCTCTCACTACAGTACTTTAAACTCAAGAAGCAACTTACTTAGGGTCAAATCCTTCAAGCTTCAATATACATATATTGCTGTAATAAGGAAACAGAGTGGCTGGATTGATAAACTGTGCAGAATAATACATTAATGTTTCAGGTTGTAGATTGTTGACAATCTTTCCCCCCGCTTTCTAAACTGAATTTGCAGCTAGTGTCACTGCATTATTATCAGCGTATAAAGAATTAAAGCAGAATAACTAGGACAACCCTTTCTGTTTTCATATGGAAAACACATTTTTCTTTGAAGATTTTTTTGCCTTGCATAAATCACAGCTTTCTTTCAGAATGATTACAATGAGTAATTTTGAATCTTGACAGCTGTTTCTCTCTGGTTTTATTGATAAAACTGTGCCAGAATCTCATTAAGTGGTTTGCTTTCAGCACGTCGAAAAGAAAACTCAAGGGTTGAATTCAAGAAAGTGTAGTTTCAGTCAACACACTGCAACTGTTTTTGCTGATACAGTATCTCAACATATGTGGTGTACTGGTACTGGCAGTGATTTTCTTTTCTTTCTTTTTTTTAATGACCTTCACAAGTAAAGTTTAGATCTAAATCTATTCAAATACTAAATAAAATCTGGAACTAAAATCTCCAAGACAGGAGCGGAGTTGCCAGACCTTGCCATATATGAGTTTCAAAGGTCTGAAATCAAATTTAAAATCTAGTTTTAACCCTGAAAATAAACACAAGTTAAATGATTAAAAAATAAATAAATGAAAGAGAAAAGAGAAATAAACATTATTATATAAAATGGATGAGAAGTATTTAGCATTCACAAATCAAATCTGAGCAAATTTATGACATTGATCAGTGCTTCCAGATTTGTATGCTCTATTTTTCATTTCAGGTATTCATTCTCAAAAAAAATAAATAAAATAAAATAAATGCTAGTGCTCTCTGATGATCAGACAACAATTACTGTCTATTTATCCTCCAGTGACAATAAATGAAATGATTATTTATAAGAAAGAGACACTGACATGATGCAATGCATCACCCTTATGGAGACGTATGAATCACACTGAATCCTGTATTAGTTGCATTTAATAAAGCAAGCGGGTATCTGTATTTGTAATATTTACTGTGCAGTGCTATGGGTGTACCAAGTGTCCCTCTGCAACCATTACAGTCTGACTCATACTGCTGGTGCTCATGATAAACAAACGTCCTGCCCAATAGGGAGAAAAAAAAGATGCAAGATGGATGTGCTCATAAACCGAATTGTAAAGAGAATATAACCAAAATAATAATTCCATATGGGTGTTGTAAACCCATCACCAAGATGTATCTTCCTATTTGCCTGTATGAAACAAACATAGGATGACATTTGGAGAAGTCAGAGGTTTCAGACTAGATCAAAATCCTGTCTTTGTAAATCTTCACATTGGACATACCTATTACATGGACCCATAAATAAAATAGTACATGGACATAGCGTGATCATGAACAAATATTCTACTTTTTAAATGACCAATATAGGGGTGACCCCGAATAGTCGACTATTCGATGCTTCGATAGGAGGAGCCTGATTCGACTACCAATCTCACAGTCGAATATTCGCAGGGTGTTATGATCAGGCCATTTTGGCTATATCGGGTGCTCAATGTCTGATTTCACTCAGAACTACAGGTTTTCTCCCAAAGTTAATAGGCCTATAATGCTGTAAATAAGAATCTGAAAAGAAATAAGATTTGAATGAATATTTTAATGTGCGTGAATAAATCCAACCACCCCTTAAAGATTTAAGTTTCACTTTCCATAATCCATGATCGACAGAGGAGCATCTTGGCGGCAGGGATTTAAATCTTTAACAAAACACAAATTGACACAGGCAGAGTGAAAGACTGGATTTTTTCGATCAGGTAGGGTACAAGTGATTTCAAAACATTTCAGCCGGTTTATATACTGTATATCGTGTATATATTATTTATCTCATAAGATGCATTTGGTTGAGTTGTGCTGCAGTAAAGCGCTTCATTGTAGTACTACGGTGATTATCTCTTCAGCGCGCAGCACTAGCGGGACAAACAACAGTGCAGAATATTAACGACTATGACTGGGACTGTCATATACATAACATTATAATGACAACACTATTATAATAAAACGCTGAGAATCTGTGAATTTAGTTACCGTGTTTCTGCACATTGTTGCATGAAGAACGCGTCCACAAAAGGAGTTCATTCAGAGCCACACAGACACGTTCAAGAATGCATTCGGGACATTTTGTGCAGATAGCCTATAAGTCGTAATATTAACGTTATGTTGTATAATTAACAAATTCTATATGAGATAAATGATGAGTTAAATCCCATTGACTAAAAACCTGCTATCAAATGCTTCATTCTGCTGGTCATCTTCAGCGTGCGCGGCTCAAAACAGAAATGCAGAACTTAACTACATATAAGCTATATAATATAACTTCATATAAGCTACATAACGTTATAATTATAGCACTATTATAAAAAATGTTGTGAATTCTTAGGGTTTCTTTTAATCAAAACATAAAACATTATTTTTTGTATCTGCGAGGTGTCCGTTACACATCTTCCCTGTGCGTTAACGTCAGAAATTATGACTGTCTGACATGACTCTTGGTAATGTAGGCTATTTTGCCCCCCGCGGCCCCGCCCTCAAACAGATGATTCGACTATAAGTCGACTATCGGCAAGATTCGAAAATTCCGATTCGAATATGAAAATCCTTAGTCGGGGACACTCCTAGACCAATAATAACTCTCTAGAAAAAGATGACTTCAGGAATAACTAATACTCCCAGAGAAAACAAAACTATGGAAGTAATTTAATGCCTAAAAGATTTGCATGTGAAAGGTAAGAGTTGTGCAAGTGTACACAAGATTGGAAACGTAAAGATTTGTAAAGGTACAAATCGAGATTCAAGCGCAAGAAAAAAAGACTCACGGCATTTTACTTTTTTTGCAAGTGTAATTCATGTATTGTGAAACTGCAGCTTCATGCTAACGCAAAATACATATGATCTGTATTCTTCTGCTTTCCATTTCTCCGCGTTTACACCTTTGGGAAGGTTTTTTTTTTTTGTTTGTTTGTTTTTTTTTTTTTTTTTGCCAAAATACGGTCAAAAGCACTGCAAGCCTGTGAACAGTGATTTGCAAGCGAAAAAAGAACTGCAAAACGGATTGACTGTGTAGAACCAATCTGAATGTGTAAAAAAAAAAAAAAAAACTGTGTCAAATGTCTAAATGACTTGTTGTGTATGTAGGGCAAAAAGTTGCCGAAATAATCCGATATGTACAGCTCCGTCTTTCTCTTCTCTGCGCTTACAGTTTTGGAACGATTCTCTCACTCGCTGAGTTCCCCTTCAGGAACTCGAGCTGCGTTGCAAAATGTTTTGGGAACGCCCCGTGTTCCCACGCTCTGAAACATGCGTGTAATCCGTCCAAGGGAATCCCGGCTGACGTTACCAGCAGGGATGAGGTAGCAACCAGGAAGGATAAAAGTACATCCGGTGGAGATAGCGGCAGCTTCTGTTGTTCAGAAAGCCTCTATGTGTGTGACGTCTTATTTATTGTTGTACGTCCTGATTTATTGGCTATCATGGCAAGTGGCAAGAATGTTAAAGTCTCTGACAAGCAACGTTTCAGGCTGTGTGTTCCTCCCTGCCCTCGTTTCATCATGGGTGGGAGAAAGAATGGAGACGGACGCATCCTTTTCTTCTTCTTCTCCTGCCAGATCTAGTTCTCACTCTCTGGGGATGGAAGCACGTTCTGAAATGGTTTCTTTCACCCTGAGAGAGGGCTCGACGCTCATGTTGTCTTCCTCTGAGGATGGAGATGACGCGAGCGCCGAACGAGATGAGTCTGTGGACTTGCCACCACAGTTTGTCTTGTTTGAGGAGCTGTTGGAGGTAGTGACTAGGGTGGTGGCCAAGTTAAATATCGATTAGCTTGATGAACGCTTTCTGCTTTTTTCTCCTTTTCAAAGTCAACTGCCTCCACGACGGGGTCTTGCTGTTTTTCCCCGATTTGCATACTGAGGTGTCAAGATCGTGGGATAAATCATACTCGGCCCGCCTCTTCAGTCCAAATGTGTCTCACTATTCAAATGTAGTAGGGCTGAATGAGTGCAGTTATGGGAAGATCCCCTGGGTTGAGGATATGCTTGCGGGTTATCTTACGTCTGGCGGTGCATCTTCCCTTAAGACCCCGGTGTTACCCACCAAGCTCCAAGCTTTGGTCTTCTTTGGCTTTGGTGGGTAAAGCGTACACGGCAGCGGGTAAGGCTGGAGCTTGCTTGCACACTATGGGGGTGTTGCAGGCATACCAGGCTGACCTGCTAAAAGAGATGGATGAGGGAGATGATATTAAGAATGATGATATCGCTGAATTGCGTAGAGCCACAGATTTGTCACTCTGGGCCACAAAGGAGACCATCAGAGCAATTGGGTGGTTTATGGCAGCCCTAGTGGCCATGGAGAGACATTTGTGGTTGACCCTGTCTAATATTAACAATAAAGACAGGGTCTTTCTCTTTAATGCCCCTCTAGTGCTTTCTGGACTGTTCGGCAAAGCTGTAAACACAGTCATCAACAGATTCCAGGAGGCCAAGAAAAAAGCGGTCGCATTTCAGCGATTTCTCCCTCGCAGTCAAGAGAGTGAGAGAAGGCCATTTACTCACTGTGAAGCAGTTTCAGAAGCTGTTGGGTCTGATGGCAGCTGCGTCCAACGTGATACCTTTTGGCCTGCTGTACATGAGACCCTTGCAGTGGTGGCTCAGGACCAAAGGGTTTTCCCGAGGGGCAACCTGTTCCGCATGATGAAGGTCACGCGGTGATGCTTATGTGCCTTAGACATGTGGAAGAAACCGTGGTTCCTGTCACAAGGTCCTGTGTTGGGGGCTCCATGTCATTGCGTAACGCTAACGATGGATGCCTCCCTCATGGGCTGGGGAGCGGTCATGAGTGGCCGCTCCGCCCAAGGTCTGCGGGAAGGTCCCCATCTCACGTGGAACATAAACTGCCTGGAGATGCTGGCAGTATTTCAAGCATTGAAACAATTTCTCCTAGACCTGAGAGGCCATCATGTGCTAGTTCACACAGACAACACATCGGTGGTCCCTTACATCAACCGCCAGGGGGGTCTGCGCTCGCGCCCCCTCCATAGGCTGGCGTGCCAGATCCTTCTGTGGGCCCAGGGGAAACTGCTCTCCCTGAGGGCAGTGTACATCCCTGGGCACCTCAATCAGGGAGCATACATCCTGTCGAGACAGGGGCTGAGGCCCAGGGAATGGAAGCTCCACACTGAGGTGATGGAGCAGATTTGGAAGAAGTTTGGTTGAGCCCAGGTGGACTTGTTTGCGTCTCAAAAGACCTCACAATGTCCCCTTTGGTTCTCTCTGACTCATCCAGCTCCACTGGGGCTGGTGGCCGAGGCTTCATCTGTACGCCTTCCCCCCGATTGCTCTAATCCCGGGAGTTCTGGAGAGAGTTCGCCGGGACGGGGTTCATCTCTTGTTAGTAGCCCCGTACTGGCCAGGCCATCCATGGTTTGCGGACCTGGTAGCCCTTCTAGAAGACTCTCCATGACAGATTCCCATCCAGCGGGATCTCCTCTCACAGGCGGGGGGCACCATCTTTCACCCCCGCCCAGAGTTGTGGAAGCTGTGGGTGTGGCCCCTGAGGGGGCACAGCTCATAGCATCCGGTCTCTCAACCGAGGTTGTTGAGACCATCCTCCAGTCCAGAGCTCCCTCTATGAGGAAATTATACGCAACTAAATGGGAACTGTTTGCCCTGTTGGGTCAGTGTTGGAATTTCTGCTAGAGAGGTTTGCGATAGGGTTATCCTCCTCCACTTTGAATCTCTACGTAGCTGCTATTTCTGCTCACCAAGCCCCTGTGGGCGAGCAGTCTCTGGGGAGGAACCCGTTAGTAACACGTTTCCTCCGGAGTACCAGGTACACCCAAGGATGCCTACTTGGGATTTGACTGTGGTTCTAGAGGCCCTTTCAAAAGCTCCCTTTGAACCCCTGTAAGAGGTTCCTTTGAGATTTCTTACAGTCAAGACTGTATTTCTACTAGCCATCTCTTCCTTGAAGAGGGTCGGTGACCTGCAGGCCCTGTCAGTGGCCCCATCATGTCTCGAGTTTGCGCCTGGTATAGTGAGAGCATTTCTGTACCCCAGGCCGGGGTATGTCCCTAAGGTTCCCTCAGTTGTTCCATGGCCAGTCGTTCTTCAGGCATTCTGTCCTCCTACCTTCCGGGATTCTGACCAGGAAAACCTTAACAGTGCTCGCACTGGACACATACGTCCACAGAGCTGCCCTGTGGAGAAAAAAGGAACAACTATTTGTGTGCTACGGTCCTTATAAGAAGAATCTTCCTGCTAACAAGCAGACCCTTAGCAGGTGGATAGTGGATGCTATTACTACTGCATACGAGTCTTCTGATCTCCCCTCACCTCTGGGGGTCAGGACTCATTCTACTAGAGGTATGGCGGCCTCCAAGGCATTCTCATCTGGTGTATCGATGCACGATATTTGCAATGCTGCGGGATGGTCCACCACTCTGACCTTCGTCAGGTTCTACAGCCTTGACCTTGATGGCACTCCTGGCTCCTCAGTCCTCTCAGCCTAACTGTGCCGTTCCATACTAGGCAGGGATTTGTCAGTATGGTGGCGTGGGCATTCTCGTTCCTAAAGCGTTTTGTGACACAGCTCGAGTTCCTGAAGGGAACATATGTACATATGTAGGGTACATATGTAACCATGGTTCCCCGAGGGAACGAGATGCTGCATCTCGTGCCATACTTCCTGCATCCTTGCGAGCACTTCCTTCACTCTCCAGAAGCTTCCGCTGTCTCCACCGCATGTGCTTTTATACTTCCTGGTAGCTACGTCATCCCCGCCGGTGACATCAGCCGGGATTCCCTCGGACGGATTACACACGTTTCAGAGCGTGGGAACACAGGGACATTTCCAAAGCATTTTGCGACGCAGCATCTCATTCCCTCGGGGAACCATGGTTACATATGTAACTTGGGATGTTTTGCAAGCGTGAGGGGAGGGCGGGTCCACCACCTTCTTGTAGCCAATCAAATGAGGCTCTCACTGACTCTCCATTTACTCTTATCTGATTGGTTCAATAAACATATCATACGCCAAGACATTTATCTTCATTTACTTCAGGAACATTCTCACTGCCAGAATGGTACTTTTAACGTACACATACAGTAAAAAATAAATAAATACCAACTTAATTAAAACATGATATTTTATAAGTTGTGTACCATTAAGGCCCCGATATACTTCAAACGAAATTGAAGAACAAACTGATATGACCTCATTTCGAACAAAATCAGGCCGAAACAGCTCACCAAAGCAAAATTTCTGGGGAAGTTTGTTTTGGCTCCTGAACACCTTTGAGCTACCATTGGTCCATGGCGATTACGCAATCAGTGGATGTGTTCTGGAACTTTACCTTCTTTAACGTGCGATTTTTATTTTAATTTTTTTCCAGTTCGTTTTTCATTCGACGGAGGTCAGGCAGAAGAACAACATCTCCAAGTCACTAGCAACATAAATACACTGTGTCGAATAGCTGAGTTGCCACAAACATATCAGCACCTGTATTAAAGACCTGTAGATTCAGAGAAAGCATTTAATTCCTAGAAAGAAATTGCAACGAAGCTTGGTGTGGACGACCCGGAGTTATGCAAAAAGCAATGTAGAGAAACATCAGATGCAAGTTTTCCAAAGCCATGACAATAATTAAAGGAAAGAGTAAAGATATAAGGTAGCAAGTACCAAATACATGTGTTTCAAATAAATGTTACACCATACTGCTGCTGCTGCTGCTGCTGTTGTAAGCAAATTTAAAAGGTATACGATAAATGAAATGCCAAAAGAACATACAATAATAAAAATTTGTTTTTATCAAATCATGCCACCACATAAAATATAAAGTGTCATTGCATTGTTGCTGTGTTTAGGGCAGACGCACGAGCGTCACGACACGTGTTTACATTAATCTACACCCCGCCTCTAGCAGCGCAGGGGTGTTGGAATTTTCGAAAACAGTATACCGTTGCTCAGCAATTTCGAACTGCTTTTTGCCCCTAAACAAAGAACGAAAACAAACTTCATTTGAAGTACATCGGGGCCTTTAGGCTATGTGTTCATGCTGAATTTCAGGCTGTGTAGTATCTTCTCCTCCTCCACAGGCTATATGATATATTAGTTTACTGTAATATTATATTGTAATTTTGATGACATTTAAAAAAGACTAGTATCTGCACTAGCCTAATACATGCATAATTTCACCTGTCTACTGATCAGGGATGATTCCATCTTTTAACAAAAATTTGGTTCAACAATAATTGTTATTATTGTTACCAGAATGTTCCTGAACTAAATGAAGATAAATGTCTTGGGGTATATGTTTATTGAACCAATCAGATAAGAGTAAATGGAGAGTCAGCGAGAGCCTCATTTGATTGGCTACAAGAAGGTGGTGGATCCGCCCTCCCCTCACGCTTGCAAAACTCAGAGAATCGTGCCAAAACTGTAAGCGCAGAGAAAAGAAAGACGGAGCTGTACATATTGGACTATTTTCGGGAACTACATACACAACAAGTCATTTAGATATTTGACAGTTTTTCTTTTTACACATACAGATTGGTTCTACGCAGTCAATCCGTTTTGCAGTTCTTTAAACTGTTGTTTTCGTTTGCAAAACGTGCCAAAAGTGTAAGCGCGGAGAAACGGAAAGCGGAAGAACACAGATCATATTTATTTTGCGTTAGCATGAAGCTGCAGTTTCACAATACATTAATTCACTTGCAAAAAAAAAAAAAAAAAAAAAAAAAAAGTAAAATGCTGCGAATCTTTTTTTCTTGCTCTTGAATCTCAATTTGCACCTTTACAAATCTTTTCTTGTGCATGCAAATTTAATTTACGTTTGCAATCTTATGTACACTTGCACAACTCTTACCTTTCACATGCAAATATTTTAGGCATTAAATTACTTCCATACAAAACACACTTCAGTTAATGAGAAATGCAAAGTATATTCAGAGCAACACTTTTCCACACAAGTACGTTAATGAGGCTTGACTCATGTTATGTTGTAGTTGATTGTAAAACAAAAGAAATAATTTTGTCCAGTTGGTTAAGAATGTCTAGGATGAAGATTAAATTAAATTGGTTGATTTCTTGAAATCATTAGGCTAAAGTTAATTTATGAATTTACTTGACAATTTTTCAAGCCCCGCTTTCACCCTTTTAAATCAGTGAATGATTTTTTCAACACTCTTTTTTTTTTTTTTTTTTCATCTAAGAATTAATCTGGAATTACATTAAAATGCAGATCATACCTAAAATTACTAAATCATTAAATAAAACACTAAATTACAGGAAATATAGAAAGGACATCTGCAGATCCTCATGACTGTGTGTCAAGGTCAATACCTCTCTTAAAACATTATCATTTATTTCTATTTGTAATAAAATGAGAATGAAAAAAAAAAAGATCACCTTCATGATGTAAGGAATACATTATTACTCTTGGTCCCACTTTCAATTAGCTGACTTTAATTACTGTACTTATATAAAAAAATAAGTACAATGTACTAATTGTGTTCATATTATATTGTAAAACACGTCTGCTGCTATTGAGGTGGGATATATAAGGTTAGGGACAGGTTTGGTGGTATGGGTAGGTTTAAGGGTGGGTTAAGGTGTAAGGGATGGGTCAACAGTGTAACTATAAATATAATTGCAGAAGTTAATTGCATATGTAATTGCATGCAGTTTTTTTATATAAATACAAAGTAAAAACATGTATGTACACAATAATTGCATTGTATCAAATGATTAATTTAAATGTAAATAAATACATAGTAGTTAAGGCCACCTTATATAAAGTGGGACCTTACTGTTTTACTTTTTTACATTAAATTTGTATTACTTTTGAGGGCATTACATGAATTCATTAAATGAAAACATTTCTTGAAAACAGTAAACAAAAAAGTTCTTCAAAAACAGAATACGAAGAATAGTTTTCTGTGTTCAACATTAAAATGCAGACAAAGTGTTTTGCTATGATTATGTAAAACAGATAGCCTAAATAAATAACTGAACTGAACTTAAGAGTTCTTGTTGTGCTTATGATTCTTTATAAAGACAAACAGATTCATTATTTTGCAGGGTGTAATGCTTTTAATCATAAATCTAAAAGCATCTAAACAGTCAAACATGAATGCACGCATGCTCTCAGAGGTGGGGATGCTGATGCTATCTGGTGTCATGACTAATTGGTGACAGAATCATTAAAACACAAAAATCTTGTTAGAGCTCGCCAAAGGCAGCTTATTACCGCCTTGCCATTTCCCACCCTTCAACCAGCTAGATACAAATCTGTAATCAATAAAAGACAAAGCAGTGGTTTTCAGGTCTCACAAGACCTGAATCTGTTTCCCACACTTACCTTACTTGCCAGGTTTTTGCAGTTTGCACATAATGGCATCTGATTAGGTGAGGGACCTTAATTTATCTGATACATTGGCAACTTGTGTCTGGGTTTTGACCTGCAAAATAATGGCGTCCCTAATACCATCTATTACCAAGAATGCAGATGTGAATCAGATATCCAGATACGTATCTGATGTAAAACCACATTTGGAAATGCCTCAGATTGTGCTTTTGTAGATTTAAATATGGACTAGCCACTAGTTACCAATCCCAGGTCAGGTACTCTACTAACACTACCAACGATAATATCATTTCTTATCAAAACAGCCTTTCTGTGGTCCCCTTTGTCATTGAATGTTGGGTTCAGATATAGAGTTGTGTCTCATCAGAAGGTTTTAGGTCCAGTACCTGTGTTCCACTGAAGCTGCTCCTCTCTGTTTTGTCAGTTAAAAAGACTGTGTCAGCTACTTAAGACATAACGGATGATCTCACATCACGATGACCTGCCAGTTAACTTACCGGTTTAACAAGAAGAATATTCAGAAATTATTATTTGGAATTTTGTGCACTTATCTTTTCATTTTTATTATTTTAATCTCTCGGGATGGAAAGTTTAGTCTGATGATGCTCTGGCATTGATTTGTGCAGACCACCCTGTGATAATGCGATTATAACTGATGCATATACAATATTTTGCTCAAACCGAGAATTGAGAGGAATCTTTTGTCCCATCGTGTTTCTATTCTGCATAGTTGACTGACGGCATCAAAACACCACACACTGCATCTCCTTGACTATGCCTCCAGACAATTTAGCAGGGAAATTGTTTTGTGTCTGTTCATGAAGCATGTAGTCGCAAGTGAGATTGAGCTGAGCGAGGGATGAAGAAGGGCACAAATATGGTTCTATTATACTTTTTTCTTTTATTTATGTTTTCCTTTTTCTTGTTTTCATTTCATTTATTTATTTATTTATTTATTTTTTTTAAGATGACACATCTAGATGTCCTCTCTCACCCTGTAATTCACAGCCCAGCCACAAGATGTGGATGTTTTCTCTGAGAAGAAAAGAAAGATGACAGTGTTTAGGCACTCGTTTTATGAGTTAGTGACACCACTGGATAAAGTGTCAGTGTCTCTTCAGCCTCTTTTGAGTGTATTGTGTTCTCAGTCATAAGCATGGGGTGAATGTAGGGAAAACAACATCAAAAAACATGCAAAAATTTACGTGAGAGAAGGCAGCGCTCTGTGATTGGCTGATTACATGGTCTGTATAATGACTCTTATGTTGATGACTCTTATGGTGAAGATGGACGTCTTACTCAGTAATAACTCACCCACTCAGAGGTCAACTTTTTAGATCATGTCAGAGTCACAGTGAACTCCACCGGTGCGTCTGCGATCATCACGACACCCACAGTATTTACAGAGCATTAACTGACTGATGATCTGAAATGAAGACTATAAATAACAATAATGGTGCAGTTTTCTCCAGGTATTTTGTTTTCTCCCACAATCCAAAGACATGCAGGCTTATTTCGCTTGCAAATAAAAGCTTAAAATCTGAGGCAAATCGGTGCTTGTTCACGTGGAGTGATGATTGCATCATGTTAATTATCAAAGATATGATGATCTTACATCATTCCCTGACACCACTCTTTCATGAGAACAAAACACATTTTATCTCATTACAGGCTTTACTGTATTTTCAGCGACAGTACAATTGATCCTGGATTAAGGCGGAATGAAATTAATACAAATTTGTCAGTATAGATGCTTGAAATGTGTTCAAAATATTTGACAGCTTATCTTAATTACTCATGAAAATTGTATAAATAAATGGGTAACACTTTATAAGTAGTTCTTTGTAAAAATGTATTTAGACATTCAGTTTAAGCAATTTTTTCTGTATTTTTAAAATTACACTATATTTCTACTGTCTAAATTTCTACAATAAAATTTCAGTCGTGATATTCTTGTTGAAATATCTCTGCTCTCAAAAATATTTGCTTAAAGTTTATGCAGTTCAATAACAATGTAACGGAAAAGGGGTTTTTGTTATTATCAGTCTTGTAAGCTTTTTGTTAGTGTTTTATTCCTTTACACAGAAATGGCATTAAATATTTAAATTTAGATTTTAAAAATTGATTTATATAATACATGATATTATTTGAAAAGGGAAGTGTGATAAAGATTCTATGTATTTGAGTTACATTTAACTTGCATCTTGGTGTTCATTATATAGCATTTTTTGCAATGTCCACAAAATGTTCATAAGTCCATAGAAACCTGACAGAAGAAAACCCAGAAATAGATTGAACAGAAGCAGCATTTTATGTTCCACAGTTTGAAACTTTTAAATTAATGTGATTTTTTTTTTTTTTTTTTGCTTCTGAAACCCAGTTGTTGCACACTGATATTTAGCTGTTTGGTGGATTTTTAAAATTACACTATATTTCTACTGTCTAAATTTCTACAATAAAATTTCAGTCGTGATATTCTTGTTGAAATATCTCTGCTCCGTTTTTTTTTTTTGTTTGTTTTTTTTCCCCCTCATACCCTGCCTTAGAATTGGCATACAGTAGGATAAGAGTGTAGTTTGTACACATTTCTTGTACTGAGGAATACATATAAATCTGAATGAATGAATGAATGAATGAATGAATACCATTCATTATCTAAAGTAGAGCAATGATGATTAATAAAAACAATATAATAATAATAATATATACAGCATCAATTACACACGTACAGACCTTTCAGTTTCACCACTTACACACTCTTCGATTCAAGTGAAAAAGAAAGAAAGAAATTTATTCAGTCCAAAATCGCTTCTTAATTACAACTTCCACATTTGAAAGTACAAATTTCCCAGAAGGACTATACGGGCAACACTGCATCTGCATCTCCTCCTTTTACATCTCTATTTGCATTGTGATGTTATTTGCATAATTCTTATTTGTTTTTTAGATTAATGTGAATTTGTACATAACGACTCTGAATATGGATTGTAATTGAGTTCAACAATCGTCATTATGAGTCACTGATAAACTGGAGACACAGAAGATGCATGCAATAACATTCAGCTTATTAAAGCCTCAGATTGTTAAGACTCTAAAAGTATGTTGTTGTGATACACATTCACACTACCCATCTTATTTCTGCAATATGTATATTGATTTTTTTTTGTTTGTGTGTGTGTGCGTGTGAGTTTGATAAGTGCCAAGGGGTGGACGTGTTTTATGGCATACACAGCACAATTTACCATATCATTTGCCAGTTAAGCATGCAACTGATATCGTTTTTGGTTGAATTATACATCACAACATATTCATTAAAGCAAATCTAGATTCAAAAATTATAAAAAGCTCATCTTTATATACTTTTGGTAGTTGTGTATGCATATATTGACTTATTAACTTGACATAATAATTTGAGTTGTCTTTAATATTCTTAATTAGTAACACATTTAAAGTGAAACAGTGCAACGAACTGCAATGAATTACGTTTTCTTTCTTTCTTTCTTGCTTTCTATTCTTTATTTATTTCTTTATTTATTTTTTAATTAGTCACCTTTTCTCTGTAAACACTGTAGGTGCGAAAATAGTCACAGGCACATAGGTGCAGCTTTAATTTAATCAAGCTGAGTGCTTCCTGAAACAGCTCACTCTACATAGTATTTTTAGAACATGACCAAAAGTGAGAAAATGAGTTCTTACCTGTGTAATTATTCAGTTCATTTCCAGCAGACTGACATATTCTGGTCAAATTCAGAAAGCTTGTGATCATGATAGGTGAGATCTACTCATTGAAAGAGTCATCAGACATTGTGTAGCAAAGCCTCCTCTCATGTGGCTTTTTTTATTTTTATTATTATTATTATTATTTTTTTTTTGTCATGGTCATGGGTGACAATAGATACAGAATCTGTGATATGTAACATCCTTTTCTCTGTTCATTATTTAATCTTAATATTTATTTATTTTTTTATTTTATTTATTTTTTATGTAATATGCAGTACTGTATATCCTGCACAGTAAGCATTTTGCTAGTAATGCATTGTAAACATAGCCTGAGACTCATGTTCTTCCATCCTTTATTTATTCTGTCTCGTTGGGTGTTTGACAGAAATGAAGCCAATGAAAAGGTGATTACAGTGTTTAATCATACGAGGCATTTTTTCATATCACATTGCTGTTGGCTCCAGTAATCCATCTCTCATCCAAATGACTTTTTAATGAACAGTCAGTGGTTCTGAGAAAGTCCTTTGTTCTTCTGTTTGGCAAACATCACAGAATTATATATGAATGCCATGAATAATAGATGAAAGATGAATGTTAACTCAATGTAGTTCTCAAAAATATTTGCTTAAAGTTTATGCAGTTCAATAACAATGTAACGGAAAAGGGGTTTTTGTTATTATCAGTCTTGTAAGCTTTTTGTTAGTGTTTTATTCCTTTACACAGAAATGACATTAAATATTTAAATTTAGATTTTAAAAATTGATTTATATAATACATGATATTATTTGAAAAGGGAAGTGTGATAAAGATTCTATGTATTTGAGTTACATTTAACTTGCATCTTGGTGTTCATTATATAGCATTTTTTGCAATGTCCACAAAATGTTCATAAGTCCATAGAAACCTGCCAGAAGAAAACCCAGAAATAGATTGAACAGAAGCAGCATTTTATGTTCCACAGTTTGAAACTTTTAAATTAATGTGATTTTTTTTTTTTTTTTGCTTCTGAAACCCAGTTGTTGCACACTGATATTTAGCTGTTTGGTGGATTTTTAAAAGTCTTAGGTTGTGTTCTTTTCAGACACAATACACAAGAGCTGTGAATCGATGAAAGAAAATAACAAATTAATTGAAAAGTTTTAATTAATCATGTTGGATTTATTGGGAATTACCACAGTTATCCAAGTATTGGGTGGAGTGATCAATGAAACCAGATAAGGAACTGGCCATGCACACTTATGCCTTTAGTCTTTGACACAAGCATTATGTTACTGCCAGAATGAACTAGATACTATAGCGAAGGAAAAAGAAAAAAAAAAAAAAAAAAAAAAAAAAAAGCCATTGCATCACAATTTGCATTTTTTTCTAAACATTATGCAAAGATTAGAATGTATTCCAAGTACATTTATATGTCACATAGTATGTCAAATGTGCCAAGATGCTTTATTTATGAGAAAATAATGACAGTGTTCATTTTTGTGTGATCTATTACATTATTGGTGTTAAAAGTAAGATTGGCACACTTGTATAAATAAAAACAATAAGTGCACATGCCAGTACTGGGGTGGGGTTGTATAATTTCTGAAAACTAATAGCAGGGCACAAATTTATTTTATTCATCTGCAGAAGAAGAAGAAGAAGAAGAAAACCCTGAAGGATATTAAGAATCTTCCTTATTTTATTTATTTATTTATTTTTTTCCCTGGAGAAATTAATTGGACTATTATACTTCATTACCACGCCAGACCACTGGTGCAGTATGCAGTATTCTGAAGAAAAAAATAAATAATAATAATAATAAATAAATAAATAAATAAAACAAATTAATAATAAATTAAAATGAATAGATAGATAGATAGATAGATAGATAGATAGATAGATAGATAGACAGGCAGACAGACAGATAGATAGACAGATAGATAGATAGATAGATAGATAGATAGATAGATAGATAGATAGATAGATAGATAGATAGATAGATAGATAAATTTCCTCCCAACACATTAAATATAATTACATTCTGACCTCAAAGATCTGACATTTAATCAGACCTAATATATAACATATACTGTATAACATTGATTCTCATGTAAACATATTTCAGTGTTGCCATTCTGTTTCATTTGCCTGTCGTTGAAGCATCTCTCATGAAGCATCTTTCTGGGTCTGACGGAGGCCTGTTGTGATTGATTGAGTAAGAATAAGTCAATACTGCCCTGAGCTTAAAAAAAAAAAAAAAAAAGACGGAAAAGAGCTTGATGTGCTTGCAATTTTGTTAGTGTCCATGACCTTCACGTCACCCGATAAGTCCTGACATGTGTTACGGGTCGATGAATGAGAAGCTTGCAGTGAGAGGGCAGGGGAAGACAAAATTAGTTTGCACTGACTGAACTACAGTCAGGATTTGAAAGGGTTGAAAAACATACCTTTTGCAAACCTCAGTGTCCTTCAGTTCAGGTCTCTGTAAAATCACAAATCGATGTTTGTTAAAAGCAAAGGCCTTGAAGCATTTAGAAGAAATGGAATCATCTTTAATGCAAAATGCTAGTCTTTGAACTGATTTTATCAAAGTCTTCTGCGTTAAATGAAGACATGATGGTAAAATGATGGCACTCAACTTAGAAAAGCAATTACGGCAGATTCCTCACAATCAAAATAAGCAGAAGCCCTCAGTCGTGAACAAAGATGAATGCAATTTCAGAATTTCTGCCCTGCAAAATGTGAGTGAATATGTGGCTTATGATGACTGACCCTAAAAAGGCTTCTAACATTCACAAGCAACAAAAGGAAAAAGCCGCCCACAGCTCGGATGCATTTTCACTCCGTCTCATTCCTCAAAAGCCTTCCCGAAATCTCCAGAAAATGCAAACAAGGTCAGCCTTTTGGATTTTTTAAGCCCCTTGACAAAAGAAAACTCATTTTTGATCTTTTGTTCGGAGCTAAAGAGCAACCAGCGTTCTTTGCAAACTGATTTAAAAGGTGCCTGTCTCATCTCTGGATCACTTTGTAGTTGATGAGACATGTTTGAAGATTTAGCTACCTGAATGGGAGCCTCAAAAGGCAATTTATTTTTCTGTGATTCGCAATTCTCATTGTTTATAGCATCAAAATGAGTTTCAATACTTGATGAATGGCAATCACATTCTAATTTGTCCCAAGCTTGTTAGAAAGAGATAATGAAAGTGCATTTGTGCCTTTAACAAATATCAACCTCAGTAACAGGGCCAGATGAGAATTACAAACAGCTTGTGTTAAACTACTTTTCCTTGATCTTCTTAAATTTTCATTAGCACCTTAAAAAAGCCTAGACGCAAAAAAACATGTTGTTTGGACGTGCCTTTTTCCACATGCTTAAACACAAAATCTTTATAAGTATTTGAATATATATTTGACATATATTTACAATCATTTATTTAATACAGTTAGTTGTGTTTACATAGCAGCTCATAATTAAGCTATTATGATTTATTGTTTATAATCTACAAATTAATACTTCACTTTGCAAAGCAGGAGACTAATAAGCCATATGGCTTATTATACGCATAAAACATGAATGTAAACATGCAGTTATGCACTGTTTGTGCGTCACAAATGGCTCATTTATTAGTTATTCACAATTTATAGTGAAGGCAACATAGGGAATATAAATTAATTAGGGTAATTACAAGACACAGGTGAATCAAATGACAAATCAACAAGAGGGAAAAACTGGGTCACGGGGAGCACATGGGAGAAAACACAACAAAAGAGGTCCATATTCCTGACAGTATCAAATTATTAATTTTCAGTGCCAGTGCATAGTAGTTAAAGACATGTGTATGTTAACATTGTGTATGATTTTAAATGTTATTAGAGTGTTAGGTTTAGTAGAATAAGTTGACATGTAGTCGTACAGTTCTTATAGTTAATATAATGTCTAAAGTTGACTATCAAAATAAAGTGTTACCAAGTTCAGTACTTAGATTTATAATTACACTGTAATAAGGATTAGTACTTGCATTTTCCACCATTTACGTTGAATTTCAGATCTCTGCGAATATATTTTTAGTAAGGCCATTAATAGTAGTAAGTTATTAAATGTAAATACACTTTCCATTAAGATTGAATAAATTAAAGCCTTTACATTGCAGCGTTTTTACAAGGGGGAAAAATACATTAATATGTTCATTTATTTAAAACTCATTTGATGTGGGGTTGAAGCAATATATTAAAAGTGTTTGTGGTTTGTCTCTGCTAACACTTGTTTCTTCTTTTTTCTTTTTTTTTTTTTTTTTTTTTTTACAATTTTTCAAAGACATTGAAATAATATTAATATTAATACTAATATTTTTATACCTCTTCTTTTGTATCCATGGAGTTATGTCTTTATATATCCAAGACTAAAACAACTCTGACCATTTTTCACCCGAGTGATCTATTGTGCTCTCACATTCGCAGACACACAAAAGTTGCTGTGGCACCAGTGAAGTTCTTTTAAAGAATGAAAGAATGCTCTCATTTCTTCTCTAAGCTGTCTGTAAGACATTACCACCCTTTTGTAAGTCCAATCAATATTTCTGCTCTCAGCATGCATTTGCCACTTCTCTTTTGAGCAGTTCTGCAAAATTAATTTTCCACCGAAAACATTTGCTATAATGTCAGTTTTGTTAGAAAGCACTTTAAGAGATTTTTCTTTCTCCAACTTAGGGGGCCATTTCTGCCCATTGTAGTGACATGCCAAGGTGAGATTGAAGCCGCAGCTGTGCTGCAGCACATAATAGTGGAGTAAACAGACAATGAGCTCCAGCTTTGCCTGGTCCTTTGGACCTGGCTTTTTAAAGCAAAGGGGATTTCATTTTTGTTGGCAACATCTTGACCGGAAGGCCACAGAGACACCAGAGAGGACAAATGTGAACCTAACTTGGCAAGGTGTCATCAGGGTTATGTGAAAACTGATGACAGCTTTTTCTTGATTTTTTTTGTCACATGAAACAAGTCTTTGGAAAAATTAAATATTTTAACATTGTTTAGAGAATATCCAGAACTTCTGGTAGTCTGCCTAGTCTTACCTTTTTTTTTTTTTAAGCCACACATTCTATATGAATCCTTACAAAATGTTTATTCAAAATGTTTTGTTAGTGTGTGCCTTTTAATTTTCAATAGGCTTAAATCTCATTTGTGAACAGATTTCCACAGCCACGACAGTTGTGCAGTCCACCAATATGACAAGACATTACAACTAAAGAAATATGGACAATCAAAAGATCTTAAGAGTTGTTAGGCAGTAGGATGCAGAAGGACAAAGCACTTACAAGAAGCTTTTCAGTGTGAATTTGAGATATGTGGAGTTTATGTAGTCAAGACTATGAAATCAAGGCTATATGCTCCTTAACAGAAGGTTTAGTACATCATAAAATCTCAATGAGGATAAAATGGCATCTGTATGCTCATATTATATGTTTTAAAAAGTGCACAGATGTGTGTAAACACTGTTTGACTAACGTCAATACACAACACAATAACTGTGAATGATTTACTTGCAAATTTGTTTACTTAGCACGGGAGGTAAATACATATAGCATTATCTACCTTCCTTTATAGCTTTTTAATGAATATAACATCAATATTTGATTTCCCTGGAAAGTGAGTTACATAAAATGTGAACATTGTAATTAACTATTTTTATTTATTTATTTATTTTTTATTGCATCACTTTATAAAGCACTGTCCTCTATGAAGTGATGAGAAGCAGCATGAAAGTGGCCTAACTTGACCATCCAGACTGATGAAACGAGGCCAGAAACTGCCAGTTAACAAATTCATTTTTGTTAATATATCACATTAAATGTGGTATCATTGCACCAGAGCGCTGTGTCAGATTAAAAGACAGGCTGCTGGAGTATCAGCTGTCACATGTGCTTAGATGAATGATCCATTTCATTGAACTACTCTTTGATTTTCCCATTTTCTTTGTAAGCGGCTCATTCTGTCAGATAGTCAGCATGAATTTACCACACATTTGTATGGTACATCAATATGTAATGTCGCTATGTTGCTTAAAGGGTTAGTTCACCCCAAAATGAAAATTTTGTCATTAATTAGTCACCCTCATGTCGTTCCAAACCCGTAAGACCTTCGTTCATCTTCGGAACGTAAATTAAGATATTCTTTTATTAAATCGGAGAGCTATCTGACCCTCCATAGACAGCAACACAACTGAAATGTTCCCAGGTCCAGAAAAGTAGTAAATACATCAGTAAAACAGGTCCATGTGACATCAGTGGCTCAACTTCAGTTTTGCAACGCTACGAGAATACTTTTTTTGCGCAAAGCAAACAAAAATAACATAATTTACTTAACCATTCTTCTCCCCCGAGTTACGTCTTCCGCCATTTTAGAGAGTATCACAATACACACGCATGCTTTCCCCTAAGCGTAAACAACGCTTATTACACAGATTATACGTTCATGCGCACTTTCCCCCCGAAAGTAAATAACGCTGATTACATTAAATACGTTCTTGGGTACTCTCCAAAATGGCGGACGTAACTTGGGGGAGAAGAATTGTTGAGTAAATTGTTATTTTTGTTTTCTTTGCGCAAAAAAGTACTCTCGTCGCAAAACTGAAGCTGAGCCACTGATGTCACATGGACTGTTTTGCTGATGTATTTACTACGTTTCTGGACCTGGGAACATTTCAGTTGTGTTGCTGTCTATGGAGGGTCAGATAGCGCTCCTATTTAATCAAAAATATCTTAATTTGTTTTCCGAAGATGAACAAAGGTCTTACGGGTTTGGAATGACAAGGGTGAATGAATGAATGAATGAGGCATTTATATAGCGCTTTCTTGTGTATCGCCATACACCCAAAGCGCTTTACAATCATGTAGGGGGGTCTCTCCTCAACCACCACCAGTGTCCAGCATCCACCTGGATGATGCGACGGCAGCCACAGGACAACGGCGCCAGTGCGCTCAGCACACACTAGCCACAGGTGGAGAGGAGAGAGAGTCATAGAGCCAATCAAGTGGATGGGGATTTTAGGGAGGCCATGATTGACAAGGGCCAGTAGAGGGAATTTGGCCAGGACACCGGGATTACACCCCTACTCTTTACGATGAGTGTCAAGGGATTTTTAATGACCACAGAGAGTCAGGACCTCGGTTTAACGTCTCATCCGAAAGACAGTGCTCTTTTGACAGTACAGTGTCCCCGTCACTATACTGGGGCATTAGGACCCACACAGACCACAGGGTGAGCACCCCCTGCTGGCCTCACTAACACCTCTACCAACAGCAACCTAGTTTTCCCAGGAGGTCTCCCATCCAGGTACTGACTAGGCTCAACCCTGCTTAGCTTCAGTGGGCAACCAGTCTTGGGCTGCAGGGTGATATGGCTGTGGCGTGCGCATGGAGAGTAATTAACCCTCTGGGGTCTGAGGTAATTTTGGGGCCCTTGAGATGTTTTGACATGCCCTGATATTTGTGCATTGATCATGTTACAGTGTACACTCATATTACTTTTATTGTTTTATATAGAGCATGAAAACATCATCGCGCCGTAAGAAATTTAAATACAATGAATTGCCCATCATATTCAAAATGTTTTACACGATTTCAAACTTTTTAGTCAGGATTTATAGTTTGGGAAAAACCCAACTATGATTTTGTAGTTATATAGCCTAGTATGTATGATTTTATAGTTGCCTATGATATGATTCTGTAGCCATAGACTCACGCATGCTTTGTACTATAAAAGGACTTTGTACTATAAAAAATTATATTTTATATCTGAGAAAAGAATTATTATTGTTTAGTATGCTATTAAAATCTATTTGTGAACAAAGTACTAATAATAAACATGGTCTAAACATTCTTAGATGCGTAGCATTCATCATGTTGTAGTTTGGGAAAAACCCAACTAGTAAATGTGTTCAAGTTTATATCACACTAACACATTAACTAATGCAAAAAAAGAAACATTACTTATTACTCATCAGATTGATCTCCTCTACTGGATGAACTCTTGTTCTTATTTTGAGGGAAATCCAGCCTTCTTCTTCCAGAAACGAACAGTTGCCATGATGAACGATCTCCTCGTGCTTTGTTTGCGTTGGGCATTTCCATGCGCACGCGTCTCACCTGGATATTTACATATGAAGGGCACGAGCCGCGAAGGGGTGGGATTGCATTAGAGATAATGAGTTAGACGGAAAAGACTCGTGTTGGTTTCATACAGATTACTTTATCACAGAATTATTATTTTTTTTATTTTTATTTTTATTTTTTTTTACGTGAAACACCAACAGTAACAAGTTACTGGACAGAAAAAGTCTGACATGCAGTTTTATAAATTGCTTATATAATGTTGGAACAGTTATAAAGTTGAGCAGTATATGCAATAATGCACACTTCTAAGAAAATAAAGCGGTTCAAGCAACAAACTACACTCTAAAAAAAATCAAAAGTTTAGAAAACTTAAAAAATTAAGGCAATCAGCTTCAGGAGATTTTTGAGATTTCTCAACTTGTTGTATTCAGTTTATACAACAAAAAGTTGAGAAAACTCAAAAATCTCCTACAAAACCAAGTTCAGAAAAATAATATATATATATATATACATGAAAGGGATAAAAGGGTCTGCTAAATGACTAAAAGTAAATGTAATATATATGTAATTAACCATTAAGAACCAGTCTCCAGTGCCACAATTGTCCAGAACTGCAAACTACCAACATGAAACTTAACATGAAACATGACACCCATTTAATAAGATTCACAAGCTGAAGTGGTGTAAATAAACATGAGGACAGATATAAATAAATAAATAAATAAATAAATAAATAAATAATATATAAATATATAAATATAATTTTTTTTATTTTTTATATATATATATATTTTTTTTTATCAGTCCTCATGTTTATTTACACCACTTCAGCTTGTGAATCTTATTAAATGGGTGTCATGTTTCATGTTAAGTTTCATGTTGGTGGTTTGCAGTTCTGCACAATTTTGGCACTGGAGACTGGTTCTTAATGGTTAATTACATATACATTACATTTATATATATATATATATATATATATATATATATATATATATATATATATATATATATATATATATATATATAATAAAAATATTGACAGATTGGTTGAGAGGCACTAGCATCCACTGAAGTCAGACAGTGTTGGTGACAGACTCATGTAGTGAGCTGCTACTAACAAGCTGCTCTCTCTATTTATTTATACTATTTATTTATTCATGGTTACTTTAATGATGCTGCTGTGTTTGAGTATTGTTGAATTTATAAAAGAAATGCACAGAAACTTCAAGTGGAAACTTTTTGAGATATGTTCATTATGATGCATGTGTCAGTGTCAATAAACACTGAACCACAATTCAGACATAAAAGCTCATTAGAGGCTCCCAGTGCTGTAATTGGCTTCATTATATATTTAAATACATCACTCTGACTACCCAAGGACAAGAGGCAATCTTTAAAAACAAATAAAGTTGAAACATCCTTAAATGCATGAATTTTTCATGAAAAAAAAAAAAAAAAAAAAAAAAAACACTGAAATCCCCTAATAAAGTGTCACGCCCCTGGACTGTTTTGTTGTGGTTTTTGCTCCCCATGTGTTCCCTGTGACCCAGTTTTTCCCCAGTCTGATTGTGTTAATTTGCTCCAGGTGTGTCTCCTTAGTTCTTTTGATTGTCCTGTCTTTAAAAGCCCCAGTCCTTTCAGTTAGTGTTGGTCGGTCTTTAAAAGTTTTGAATGTCTTCTTATGTTCTATGTTCCCTATATGGATTAAAGACTCCCAGTTTGTGAATTCTCCGTGTCTCCTCGTTCCTGGCTCCAGCGATCCGTGACAGAAAGACCGACCTAAACAGTTACCTCCGTGTGTCTAACCTCCGTTTTGTTTTCCGTTTTCAATCAGTGTTTTTGTTTCCCTTGTGTTGCCCCATGGATCCCTACGTCCGGCCCGAATTCCTCCTCCTCCTGCTGGAGCAAGAGGACCGATCTCTCGAGGACCATACAAGACTTTTCCTGATGTTAGCTAACGCCACCAGCTACCCGGACGGCGCGCTCTGCACATTCTATAATGCAAGCTTGAACACCGCGTGCAGAGCGCTGTCGTCCGAGGATGGTCCTCGAGAGGATTTTGCCGCCTTCGTGGAGTGGACACTGGCGAGGCACGGATCCCCGTTCACCGTCTGTGCCGAGGGGGATCTCGCCAGTGCCACTCCTGACCCAGAGCCCAGCCCACCAACTCCCCGCAGTGCGGAGCACCAGCCCGAGCCCACCGATGACGGAGAGCCATTTCCCGCTACGATCCACGAGCCAGCGCCTAGCCGAGCGACTGAGCGGAAGATCGTCCCGGAAGTTGAGCCCAACATGTCAGACCAGGTGCGAGAGCTGATCACGTGGGAGCCAGCCGTGGACGGTGTGAGCGCGGAGTGGAGCTCCGCCCCCTGCACCGCGGCTGAGGGTGAGCTGATGATACATCTGGGGCTGCTAAACTTTGAAGGGGATCTGTTAGACTGGGAACATGATCTGGAGGTCGACGCTTCCCCTATCCTCTCTCCGTCTCCGCTGGTTCCAGCCAGCTCCGCTCCTCCCGAGCGCCCCCCTGTGCCCGCTTCCCGAAAGCGTCCTCCAGAGCGCCCCACAGTGTCGGCTCCCATTCCTGCGTTAACCCCTGGAAGCCCGGAGGATCTCAAATGCCCACCCTCCCACCCGCTCCTGCCTCCTCCACCGCTGTCGTCTGGCAGCCCCTCTGCTCGCCCTCAGCCCTCCATCAATGCGGTGCGAGCTCCGCGGGTCTGCCATCCTCCATCGCCGTGGCTGGAGAATCCCTCACCTCCACCTCCAGCCTCCGAGGCCCAGACTCCACCTCGGCCCGTAGACCCAGCGGCTCCACCTCGGCTCCTAGCTCCCTCGCCTCCACCGTCATCCATCGATCCACCAGCTCCACCAGGCTCCCTCGTCCCTCCGGCTCCGCCTTGGTCGGGCGTCGACCCGCCATCGCCTCGGGACTCCTCTCCTCTGGCTGCGCCTCGTCACTCCATCCCACCGGCTCCGTTGGGCTCCTTCCTCCCTCCAGCTCCACCTTGGTCCTCAGTCGCTCTGGCTCCGCCGCGGATCTCCGGAGCTCCGCCTCTGCCTCGGTCGCCAGAGCTCTCGGCTCCACCCTGGCCCCCCGGATCCTCGGCGTCACCCTGGCTCGTCGGCTCTCCGTCTCCACCTCGGGCTCCTCCTCCACCTGCTCCGCCTCCGTTGGTCGGCCCCCTGGAGTCGGCGGCCATTCCTCCTCCATGGCTCCTCCCTCCATCGGCTCCACCATGGGCCATCATGGCTGTGGCCTGGGTCCTGCCAGGCTCCTCCTGCTCCGAGTCCCTCCTGTCTCCTCCCTGGCTCCTCCCTCCTTCGTCGCCTCCCTGGTCTCTGTCTGCCGGCCCCCTCCCGGTTGTCCGTCCTCCTCCTGAGCCGCCGCCATTGTTCCCACCCGTTTCCCCCCCCTTCTGTTGTTCCACGGTGCGAGGACGCACCTTCCGGGAGGGGGGAGTAATGTCACGCCCCTGGACTGTTTTGTTGTGGTTTTTGCTCCCCATGTGTTCCCTGTGACCCAGTTTTTCCCCAGTCTGATTGTGTTAATTTGCTCCAGGTGTGTCTCCTTAGTTCTTTTGATTGTCCTGTCTTTAAAAGCCCCAGTCCTTTCAGTTAGTGTTGGTCGGTCTTTAAAAGTTTTGAATGTCTTCTTATGTTCTATGTTCCCTATATGGATTAAAGACTCCCAGTTTGTGAATTCTCCGTGTCTCCTCGTTCCTGGCTCCAGCATTCGTGACATAAAGCTGGACAAGGCCTTTTTTTTTTTTTTTTTTTCTTTCAAGGAATATGTGTATTAGTTTTAATGCACTGGGAGATTTTAAGGATGTTTGATATTTTCACAGGAAAGCAAGACAAAGATACTAATTAATAATATTATATCATTGAAGTGCTCTTAGTAGGATCGATTGTTCCAGTGTCACAATCAATAACACTAACTATGTCTCTTCCAAACATAATAATGTAATTTGTCCTCGTATAAATAGAATGATGAATCAGGTACATCAACATCTTCACCAAACTCAATATTCTGTGTAAGGGTTCTCTAAATTCCCTGTAAGCATAAAAAATAGAACACAAAGACATCCAGGTATCATTCTTGTGCCCTCTGTTAATTTATTATTATTATTATTATTATTATTATTATTGTTGTTGTTGTTGTTGTTGTTGTTGCTGTTGTTGTTGTTGTTATTTTTATTATTACTACTACTACTCCTACTAATTCAGCATAAACATGACCTTTCAAGGATGACAATAATAACACTTATATCACATTTGAGTGACACGTGATTAACTTGATATCGAACATATGAGTCTGTTAAATAAAAATACAATAAATAAATAATTTTTAAACTGCAATATAGTATGACATCACTAAACAGGGCAACATTATTCACATACATAAGGCTAAAGGATTTGGATCACTTCTTAGAAACATCCCTTTGAATGCATCATGCAACTCTCTCTCTCCTTTGAAGTTGGTCCCTTGATCAGACCACAACACAAACAGAGATCCTTTATGAACCCAAAATCCCCTGAAAGCCAAAAGGAACCAATCAGTGTCAATATCTGAGAGCAGTGTTGGGGAAAGTTACTTTTAGAAGTAATGCATTGCAATATTGCATCCACCCCCAGAAGAAGAAAAAAGTATGGAAAGTAATGTGTTACATCACTTTTGAGTTACTTTTTAAATCTGGGCAGGGCTTGCTTGTTTGTTTTTAATATAAAAAAGTTCTTCTTTTACAAATGTAAAAGTATGGTGACTGAGAGAGCTCAAAAAATATATATAAAAAAATGAATGAATGAATGAATGAATGAAAAAAAACAAAACATTTTATTGGTTTTAATTAAAAACTCCACATGTGTGTTGGAGCAGGGTTGGAACTAAACTCTGCAGGGCTGCACACCTCCAGGAACTGACACCCTTGGTCTAGATTGACAAATCTGGTTGTTAGACATTTGCAAATTATGTTTTTTCCTACTCTCTGTCCAATCTTAACAGAAAATGGCTAGATGCGATTCAGTCCCATGGAGTAAAATGCTGGCTTGAATAGTTGAAGTCGAGCTACTGGTAATTTTGACATGTGGGGCTTCTGGTTTGTCTCTCCATATACTGTGCTTTGCTTCTGGTTCTTTAACACTAACTTCCAAAATCAGGAATTTGTGTATAGGAATTCAAATGATCCACTCATCTTTTTTCTACTCTCCATTCAATCTTAATAGAAAAGGATCAAAAGCAATCCATTCCCATAAAGTAAACACTAAGCATAAACTGAGCGGTCTACTGCTATAAGCAAAGGATTCACTATGTTTCAGGCACTGGAAGTCTTCAAAGAAACTATCCAGCTGATATGCTCTCCACTGTAAAATTTCTCCTTGTATGAAATGAACATGAGCACATTGTGCAGTAGCTTCCAATAATTCTTAGTAGGTAGTAAACTGGCTGGCATCAGGAATTTGTGTATTGGAATTCAAATTATCCACTCATCTTTTTTCTATTCTCCATTCAATCTTAACCCAAAAAGAGCCAGAAGCAATCAATGTCCGTGGAGTAAAATTCAGGCTTGGATATTGAAATTTATGGATACATTTTGACATTTGTGAGGCTTCTGGTTTGTTTCTCCTTTTATGACAGTCAGTGCATTGGAACTGGTGATTGCGGATGGCTTCTCGACCACAGAGAATCCGACATTTCCTTCTGATTTCAGCCAAGACTCTCATGACATTTGGTCTTTCTCCTGACTGAATAATTTTTATTTATTTGTCCAACTCTGGACACAAGCTGTGCAGTCTACTGCTAGAAGTAGAGTACTGGATTATTTCTGCTTGTATGAAATTAACATTGTGGAGTAGCTTCCAGTAATTACTTGTAGGTGGTAAACTGGCTGGCATTAGGAATTGTGTATTGGAATTCACTACATTGAGGGCATGGAACACTTGCTTTTGCCAGGGGAAAATATTAACTGTCACATGAACTGTTAATAGTACACACAGGCCATTGATCAGATTGCTTTAACAGTAAGCAGGTTCCATTACTCAATTGGTTTGGACAGCTATTCAAGGATTTTACCCTGTGGTGGCAGACTTTTAAAGATGTTACAGATTTGTTGCCCGTGATGGGGTGCTTTCCCCTTTAAGAGTTAGATGTTTGGCGAGTTCGTTTAATTGCACAAACACCTAAAACCCTTTATAAGGTCATCAGTAGGATTCTCAGCTGAGTCCACATGCCATTGATCTGGCAGAGCTGTTGTTTCTTGTATTTCTGCAATCCTGGTGCTGGAAAATACTTTGAACCTGCAGGAACCAAAATGCAACCAGTTAAGTACTATGGTTTGACAATGAACAAGGGTAAGTTCTTTCCTTAGCACTTCTACTAATTGGGCCACACAGAGTGTAGCACAGAGTTTCAGCCTTGGAACTGACAACTGTTTCTTTGGTGTGACCCTTAATCGAGCAAGTACGAAGGCTATACCTTTCCTTAACTTTTCCCAGATATGAGACTGCACCATATGTTTTTTTTTGTTTTTTTTCCTAATATGTCACAGAATACGTGTATATCCCTTGCAATAGAACCACTGTCCATATCTGGTGTCACCATGGCAAATGTAATAGTCGAAAGGGATTGAGTTGGTCTGAAAATGAACAGCTAAAGCCAGTTTTGCAGAAATTCATCAGGAAACAGATAAATTATTCCATTCCCTTGGTTTAGTCCACAGTTGTTGGATTAGGACTTTTGCTCTGGTTGTACTGTATATAAGGTAAGATGTATCCTAGTGATTGACTGACGATGACCCAGTATAAATTATGAATGGTGGGCATTTTGTAGTGCAAGGGATGGTGCTTATCCCTAAGGCTATCGGTAAGGCTATCCAGTGAAGACCTAAGGTGGATTAAGGTACTTCTGTTTCTTTATGTGACTTCTGTACTGGCAGACTAGGCTTCATTTGGAAGATGACTTAGGCTACTACACTAATCTGATTCAAGGCCCATTGTTGGATTTTGAATCCTCCACTACCTAATAGCTCTCTTAGGTGATCAGTGAGCCTTTTTGCTTCCTCAGCTGTGGTCATGTTCTAGAGGCAGTTGCCAAAAAAAGAAAAAGAAAAAAAAAAAAAAAAAAAAACTTTGTATGGTGAATTGTAGATTATCACCAGGCTCTGTACTGTTAAGAGCATGTTTCTGTAAAGTGTAGGAAAGACAGTATGGCTTGCAAGTGGTGTCAAAAGGAAGCACCTGCCACTCATAAACATCCAATACTCTGTCTTGTTCCATATTCCTCCAGATAAATAAAAGGATAGGCCTGTCATTCTCCAAAAGGTAAACTTATTGGAACATTCCTTTTATACCCCCACTCACAGCTCTTTGAATCTTATCAAAACTCCCAGAAGAGATGAACAAAGTAGGTTTGCCAGGTAACAATGAGTCATTCAACTGCAAGACACCACTTGGAGGGAAAGAAGATCCCATTATTAAAGAAGATCCCAGAAAGACTTCTCATTGGTCTGCATTCAGTTTCTTAGCAACTAATTACCATCCACCCAACGTGAAACTCATCTTTAATGTTTAGGCTGGGACTGCAAATAGATACACCTGAACAGATACAACCTGAAATAGATACACCTTCGCTCTGAGTCTTCAGTCTGTCCAGTGGAAGAAATAAAAAATAAAACTAGGTGCTGAATCTCTGGCCTGTGAAGAAAGAGACACTAACAAATTCAATGCTCTTATTTTAAAGCTTGAGAGTCAGCAACAGGTATGACCATGTTCAGAGTCTCCAGCTTCTGAGAAAAGATATATTAACAGACATACTGTAGTACATACCATTCAGCGAGACAGAAGACAATACAAATGCATCTGAAACAAGCTTAAGAGTTCATGAAACAACAACAAAAATAAAAATAAATAAATAAAAATCTGTATAATGTTTCCTGATGTGCCCTTTTAATGTAGGATTGTACCTACATCATAATTTAGAAATAAATGAGCATATACAGATGACAAACTCCCTTCAGTTTACACCATGTTTATTTATTCAACAACCCTCCTTGTTTGTTCTTTATAGTTAAGGTGAAATTTCTTAGCTGGTAACCCAAGGTAAAAGATGGAAAGAGTCACTTGACACTCTCACATTCAGCTTAAATGACAGGTGACCAAAAAAAAAAAAAAAACAGTGTGAAGCATTACATTAAACTACTAACCGGTACAAAATTAGTAGAGGTGCATCTAAAAAAAAAAAAAAATAGAATATCGTAAAAAAGTCCTTTTTTTAATTTCAAAAATTTATTTTTGAAAACTATTTAAACTTATTTCAAAAAGTGAAACATTCATATATTCTAGATTCATTACATGTAAAGTAAAATATTCCTCCTCTTTTTTTTTTTTTTAATTTTGATGATTTGAGCTTACAGATCATGAAAGTCAAAAATCCAGTATCTCAAAATATTAAAATATTAATGTTTCATTAAATGACCATCCCTACAGTATAAATTCCATGTATCTTTTGCTCTTTGAAACCACAATAATGGGGAAGACTGCTGACTTGGCAGTGGTCCAGAAGACAATCATTGACACCCTCCACAAAGAGGGTAAGTCACAGAAGGTCATTACTGAAAGGGGTGGCTGTTCACAGAGTGCTGTATCAAAGCATATTAAATGCAAAGTTGACTGGAAGGACGACCTTGGGTAGGAAAAGGTGCACAAGCAACAGGGATGACCGCAAGCTTGAGAATATTGTCAAGCAAAGCCGATTCAAACACTTGGGAGAGCTTCACAAGGAGTGGACTGAAGCTGGAGTCAGTGATCAAAAGTCACCACGCTCAGACGTCTTCAGGAAAAGGGCTACCAAGCCACTTCTGAAACAGAGACAACATCAGAGGCATCTTACCTGGGCTAAGAAGAAAAAGAACTGGACTGTTGCTCAGTGGTCCAAAGTCCTCTTTTCAGATAAAAGTAAATTTTACATTTCATTTGGAAATCAAGGTCTGGAGTCTGGAGGAAGACTGGAGAGGCACAGAATCCAAGCTGCTTGAAGTCCAGTCTGAAGTTTCTGAAGACAGTGATGATTTGGGGTGCCGTGACATCTGCTGGTGTTGGTCCATTGTGTTTTATCAAGTCCAAAGTCAATGCAGCCGTCTACCAGGAGATTTTGGAGCACTTTATGCTTCCATCTGTTTACAAGCTTTATGGAGATGCTGATTTCCTTTAACACTGTGGGACTTTAACACCTGCCCACAGTGACAAAACCACTTCCAAGTGGTTTGCTGACCATGATATTACTGTGCTTGACTGGCCAGCCAACATGCCTGACCTGAACCCCATATGGAATCTATGGGATATTTTTGAAGATGAGAAACAGTCGGTCCAACAATACAGACAAGCTGAAGGCTCAATAGTGCCTCAGCAGTGCCACAGGCTGATCGCTTCCATGCCACACCTCACTGATGCTGGAGTTTGTGCTAAACGAGCCCCGACCAAGTATTGAGTGAATAAATGAGCATAATTTAAAGAACTGGAACTTTTCTGTTTTGCAAATCCTTTTTTTGATTGATCTTAGGAAATATTCTAATGTTTGAAATACTGGATTTTTGTCGTTCATTAGTAGTAAGCTCTAATCATTAAAATTAAAACAAACAAACAAAAACTTTTTTACTTTACATGTAATTAATCTAAAATATATGAAAGTTTCACTTTTTGAAATGTTAAAAAAAAAAAAAAAAAACTTTTTCACAATATTATAATTTTTTAAGATGCACCTGTATATTTGTCCGACTAAACTCTATGAGTAAATGTACAACACAAATGCAACAAGGTGTCAGCTAAGAGGTCACTTATGAGCCCCAACAGGATCTATAAATTGTCTTAAATGTGCTTTGCATCTTATAGGTAGTTTAATGTCAGTGCACGTCAAAGCAAATACATTTCCAAAGTTTCTCAACTCCTGCAAAAAATGTAAAGCCTCAATATCAAATAATTTAGAGTGATCCATATTGTCTGCAGTCCTCTATCAATTAGATCCCAGTTTACTGTCTAACTCATTCTTAAGAATCACTGTTGCTATTTTCTAAAACCGGTAAACAAATTTAATCAGAATTCAAATTCAGTAACACTTATGAACTCATCACTGTGAATCAGATTTGTAGTTTGTTTTAAACAGAACATCATTCAACACAATGAAAACAATCATATTCATCACTTGAATGATAGAACTTTAGGAATAACAGTAAATGCTTTCACGCTGTGTGTTCATTCCAATGCTGTTTTACTAAGCAAAAATAAATAAATAAATAAATCAAATAAAAAAAGGAAAAAAGAAAAAGAATGAAATACAAAAACTACATATCAGTTGCATGACTGCTTTGATGCTTCTAGTTGCATGAAATGCTTTGGTGAGTTTTAATCTGGTACTTTGAATAACAAATGCATTTTTGTGATCAAACAAATTCAGTTACCTAGGATACATTTATAGTAACATAGTCAGAGTTGATTTTTTTGAGGAAGATTAAAGGAATATTGCAGGTTTTCTGAAATATATCTGTCCATAACAAGCATACTGTCAGTTACCAAATAAAATAACTTGTCCTTTATTTTGTATTAACTAACATTTTGTTTCAGGACTTTCATAAGTTGCAATCTTCTCAAACTTTTCCTAATCAAATACGCCTGATTCAATTCATCGGATTTAATTAATTGATCACTGAACCTTGGTAGAAATGGCAGGGGAGGCACAGGGACTGAAGTAGCCGGCCCAAGCACCTTGTGGCGCCGACACTGATGTAATATCTAGATTATTGAATGCAACCCTGGTTCCCTGAGTATGAATGAGGTACTCTGTAATGACCCAATGAGAACATATCAGTGGTCAGACAGTCTGAAGCTTTACAGAATCACAGCATTTCATTGGCTGATGGTGCTGAAGAGCCCCTCCCTCCACCAATAAGGAGCTATATAACTGCTTATAAGTATACATGTGGCCAGAGTAGTCAAGTCAAGTCACCTTTATTTCTATAGCACTTTATACAATACAGATTGTGTGTCTGCAGCTCCACAGTGGGAAAAAGCCAAATAAGAGATTCAGTTATGGAAACTCACTGGGCTGCATTATAAATCATCAGGAGTCTGTAATTGGTAGCAAGCCTCCACAAGTGTTCATGGTTGTGGTTGCCAGATGTCAAGCGGCTTCCCTACTTGGCAACCATGTGCATACGCTCTCTCTGCATTACAGAAAAAAAAAAAAAAAAAAAACCCCGATGAGCTGAAAACACTGGGAAACATGTAAGCTGGGGTTTAGCAATCTCCATTGAGTAGTATAGTGCTTGTGACAGTGTGTTCTGTGGACACCTGTGATTTCTGAAAACTGATTTGTGTTAGTCATACCCCAGAAAGTCTGAGCATGGAGGAAGAGACCACATTTTCTTCAAGAGCTTTTGGGGTTCCTTTTTCAATGTGAACTGTTGGGAAAACTACTTGTGAAGCTTGCACATAAATTAACCATGGTTTTATTATAGTAAAAGTGTAGTAACCATGTTTTTTAATGCATTAGCTGTGTTTCCACTGTCGGGCCAAAAGCGGGAGTGCTAGTGCGTGCCAGGACCAGTCGCGTTTCCACTGTCACTTCCAGGGCTTGATCGTGGCTCACCAGTGCTTCCTCGGGGCCAACGGCCAGGGGTTTTTGGCCCGACGAAAACCTTGGGCCAAAGCGGGCCAGCTGGGGCTAGAGGAGCGGTTATGAACAAAGGTGGAGTTTCTCGTGTCTGGAGAGCGTCAGCGCCGCGGATCATTTCAGAAAGTTAACAGCTAACACCAGCATTAAGGACTTTTTAAATAATTTTAGCTCAAAACTCACTTTCAGACAGCAGTGAGTGTAAATAACTTCTGTTTGAGATCTGATGTGGATTATGATCACCATACAAGGCAGAAATATTTATAAGCGATGCAAAAGACTATGCATGCTAGCCATTAACATAAACTCTAAAAAATGCTGGGTTGTTTCAACCCAACTTTGGGTCAAATATGGACTAACCCAACTTTTGGGTTAAAAATTTAAGGTAAAAATTTAACCCAACAGCTGGGTTAGTCCATATTTGACCCAAAGTTGGGTTGAAACAACCCAGTGTTTTTTAGAATGTAGTAAACATGGTAAATACGACCGCTTGAAGAAATCAGAAGTCAGCTTCTCATTCAGGCTATCACAATCGTGTATTTATTTTATCTGTCATCATAAGTCTCGTCTCGAGGCTTTAGCTCCGCATATTTCATAAAAAAAATATCATAATAATGTTTTTTGTTCGGGAACTTCTGCTACTCAGGCCGTATTTTTGATGGAAAAAAAAAATATAGAAATGATCATTCTTTCTAAATGTGATGTATAACGTTACTGTGACTAACATTTCAAATAAACAGAAACAGACTCGACTGGATTAGTAGGCTATGTGTCCTCTTTCTTTTGTGAAATAACGGTTCATACGGCTTTATTTCTGTGTGACTCATTTTCAATCCTGATAAATTAATTCGTTATGATCAATGTATCACTTATTATTGTAAAACATCGATGCTTTTGGATTAATATTTTTAAGAAAACATGCAAACAAACGGCCGCTTTTATCATGTTCGTTTTGTGATCGCGCTAGTTCCAGTGACTTATTTTTGATAACTTCTCTTTGTTGGTGAAATGATGGAGAAGCGTGACGTTGTTCCTGAGAGGCGTGTAAAGGGTAGGTTTTAGTGAAGCGCAGCAGAACTTCTGGCCCGACAGTGGAAATGCATCATGATTTTGGGCTCGGTGCAACAGGTCCGAGGCTATTAGCCCTGCCCAGCCTGTTTAAAGCACTGGCTCGCGCTGGCCCGACAGTGGAAAAGCAGCTGTTGATTACTATTTGTATAACCACAGTTTTACTACAAATCCTACCATGTTTAAACTATGGTTAGTGTAGCAAGACCATGGTTAATTTATGGTTACCATGGTTTAACTATAGTAACCATGGTTTTTCAGTTTTATTTGTGCAATGCTGAGTTCCTACAAAAGCTTGTTGTGTCACCAGTGTAACTCATGTGAACGGATCAAAATTAAGCTGTATGATCTAACACTGGGCTAAAACTTTACAATACAATTCCATTTGTTAACTAGTTTGCTCAATAAAGGTAGCGACTGACTCTTTCATTCCCATAATTCCTTATTTTTAGTTCTGTTTCTTTTTCTTGGTTTAATTCATTAACTTTTACTTCCTGTTTACCTGGGTGTGAATGTGTGATTGTGGGTGTGTTTATGTTGATAGAGAGTTAAAATGTGGGAAGTCGTGGCCTAATGATTAGAGAGTCGGACTTGTAACCTAAAGATTGCGAGTTTGAGTCTCAGGTCCGGCAGGAATTGTAGGTGGGGGGAGTGAACGTACAGCACTCTTTCCACCCTCAATACCACGACTGAGGTGATCTTGAGCAAGGCACCGAACCCCCAACTGTTCCCCGAGTGCCGCAGCATAAATGGTTGCCCACTGCTCTCTGCGTGCGTGCGTGTGTGTGTGTGTGTGTGTGTGTGTGTGTGTGTGTGTGTGCGCGCACACACATACACACTTTGGATGGGTTAAATGCAGAGCACAAATTACAAGTATGGATAACCATACTTGGCCAAGTTTCACTTCACTTTCATGTGTTCAAATTTTATCATTAGATCATTATAGTAGTTTGAATTTGGATATTTTGTTTTTACAAAGCAGCATATATAACCCCCAAATTCTTGCCACGACACAATGAGACAATGAATGTGGTGAGTGTCAGGTCATGTACTTACGCTAGATTTCTCTGAGAGAAATGACAAAGAGTCCATAGGTTATTGTTTCTCAGCCAATACAACACCATTTCAGCTGCTAAAATGACTTTTTCCCCAAGTGGCAACAGTAATATTCAGGTGCACTCTGTGCAAAGTCAATGTAAACCCTTATGAGATTTTTTCAGATTTTTATTTGTCTTTTCTTTATTTTCCAAGTAAACTTGTGGGGGGATAAATAACAAAAAAAAAAAGAAAAAAAAAAAGAAAAAAATATATAAAAATAGAAATAACCTAGGAGCTGTCCAAATCTCCTAAAGTAAAACTATATTATAGGCATATAATGATTATGTTGAGCTGCATTGGGATGTTTGGTGAGTATGTGTGTGTTTTCATTGTGTTTCAGTATATGCTTGCGTGTACTTTCACAATTTAAAAATTACATTTCTTGGAAATACTACTATTACTACTACTACTACTAATATTAATAAAAATAATAATAATGATATAATAATAATAATAATAATAATAATAATAATAATAAACAATACAGAAACAAATGCAAAACATTACTTGATGTAATCCTCATCAGAAATTAATAATATTGAAAAAAGTAAGCTTTTTTTTTTTTTTTTTTTTGATGGTAATTCACTGTGAGCACACTAAGATCAGCGCCATGTATTGAGAAAGTCAAGCTTCACGTTGACTTTAAAATGTTGTGTATCCAGCCTGCTAGCAGGAAAATTGGCCATGATAGTCTAATCCCAAGAGGAAGTCAATCATCTTGGACTTTGTCATGCCGTCGAGTGAAAAGGAAAATTAAACTTGGTTGTGTACTTCCTCCCAGCCCCTAGTGATAGCCCCTTACTGGACACAGACAGATTTATTAAGTAATGATTTACAGTGGCAGGGATTCCAGTCACTTCTGCATTACTTCACACACATAAGAGCACCTTAAAGAGTCCCCGTAGTTTTAAATATTCAACCATGAAAGCAATTTAAAATCACATTCATTATTCTTATAGCCCATTACATATTATACAGTTAATGGAACACAAAAAGCAACCTTGTTGTCCTCATAGTAGAAGCATGAGTTCATTGTTTTACTGTGTGCTAGTATTTAAAACAACTGTCCAACTGAAAAATTATGAACACAAACACTTGAGAGATATGATGGAGGGCACATGCTAGATGGTCCAATAGTAATTTATTTGAATGTCACTATTACATGTCTGAATTAATAAAAGCACGTTGATGTGTTATTAGTTAATAAGCTTCAGTCTGCATGAGCATTGTAAACTGCCCTGCCAACCATAGACAGTATGACAACCTGATAAAAAAAAAAAAAAAAAATACGGATTGCCTGTAGGCCAGTTCAACAGTGAAATAAAAATGAATCTTGAAGACTGATTGCTCTAAGTATTTGTATAATTCATGAAATAAAATATATATACAAAATTGTAATTGCAATGTATGAACGAAAAGTCCTTTTAGAACAGTATAAAAATAAATAAATAAATAAATAAATAAACAAATAAATAAATAAATAAATAAAATATAAATAAAAATCCAGCTTTTGATGGAATTATGCTTTTTTTTTTTTTTGCCCAGCAGGAAAATATAGGCTATGTTGCATGTCCATGTTTAATTGATTCTGAGACACTTAGATCTGGGATTATCTGGGGAAACTGGACTGGCCTATGGCATGCCTGGATCAAAAGCTTAATTTGCTTTTTTTAGGGGTGGAAAAGTTATGGCATGTCTTTAGGGGTCTGACTCATGTAAGTGAGGGAATGTGGCGTGTGTGACAGCATGTCGTGCTTGCTGGTCTTGCACTTTCATTTACCCTTGGGTTCAAACGAGAACGGGGCCAGAGTACTCAGATAAGACTTTATGTTCCTTTTTTTTTTTTCCTGTTGACAAAATGAACAAATGAGTTGGACCCTCAGAAGAATTGCAAAGCCACTGGCTTCCTGATGTCTGAATGACAAATTGTTTGTTTGTTTGGTGTCCAATATTACTGCAGCCATCTGCTGTCAGCATATGCTTATGAGAATCACATCCAAACTTATTGTAAAGTTAAGGCCTCAGACAGTTTATGCTATCTTCCTGGTTGTTGAGTTGCTGAATGCATGATATATTCATTTACAAAATAGTAAATGAAATGTTATATTACTTTGAGTGAACCCTTTAATGTAACACTCAATAAATGTAACATTGGTAATAAGTTTATGCACAACACAGTCACCCGTGCTATTTAGGTTTTTACACATGCAATTCAACCATTCATTCACCTCCTACCAAAATTATGGGGCGTTTTAGTAGCAATAGTCACAGTTATTGATTGATTGATTGATTGATTGATTGATTGTTTGATTGACTGATTCACTCATTCATTCATTCATGCATTCATGCATTCATTCATTGTTAAACTAAGTTCTTAAGTATTTTAAATTAGTGGTTGGCCGATATATTGCCAATACGATATTTGGTTGAATTTGCATTTGGCCAGTATTTTTTCTTTCTTTCTTTCTTTCTTTCTTTTTTCTGCTGACTTTTATTTTGACAGCAGTTTGTTTAACAGTTCCGTCTAATGGATGGATGAAGGCAAACACTTAATACTTTGTTCAGAATGCATTCAGTAATACACAAAGCAACATTAAATAAAGTGTCTGGTATTGCTACAGCTGTGGTGTGATCTGTAGGTATGACGTCAACTGTGCACTTGAAAGTTATTTTAAACAGTACAAAATCAATGGATTGCTTCTTGCGTTGTTGCTTGGCAGGTAAAATTGAGGTGTTGTAGACTTGTTAAATTACCACAACACTTCATGTTTGTACTTACCACTTTAAAATGTCAAGTGAATAATTTTATAACCAGCACCCACACAGAAAACCGTCCAAACCACGTTATTTAAATGACAAGTTTTCATCCACTTACTGACTCGGTCATTGATTATTTTCTGCTTTAAAATGGTCATGAACTAAGAAATATAATTTTTCCTGATATTTTGTTGAGTGGGATTCAGGTCTGGGTTTGGTGTAGGGCCAGGGTTTTGAAATGAGGATGTCTGGATTGGAGTTTGTATTTGAATATAAGGAAGTAGAATAAAACAGAATAAAAATTATAAAAAATCAATGCAATTCGGGAATATTTGTGTATGAGAATGGTATGAGAGGTCTCTTCAGTTCCAGCTGACCTCAGTAATGGTCTTTAATCCCGAACTGTGCTAGGAAGACTTTTCCATAGTTTAGGAGTTAAATAGGAAAAGGTTATACTTCGTTTTGTGGATTCTAGGAACTATCAACAGCTCAGAATTTTGTGACCATAGTGAACATGATGGATTATATCATAATAGAAGGTCATGTGAATAATGACAGCCTAGAACACTGAAAGCTAATTATCAAAATTTTAAAATGATATGAAAACTTATAAGCAGTCAATAAAGAGATGATAATATTTGGCTGATAATAATGCCTTTCTTAACTTTAGTAAGCACTCCAGCTGCTGCTTTTTCAACCAGTTGAAGCATATTTATTGAGCCTGCAGGACATCCAGCCAGTAGCGCATTACAGTAATCTAGTTTTGAGGTCATAAATGCATGAATAAAATTTTCAGCATCAGAAAGAGACAACGTGTATTAGTTCAGCAACATTTCTAAGGTGTAAAAAGGCTGTTCTGTAAGAATTGGGAATATAATTTGATTTTTAAAGCACAGATTACATAAATCATCTTTATTTCTTCAGTGCTTTATGTAATACACATTGTGTCAAAGCAACATCACAGTGACAAACGGGAAAACAGCAGAATCAATTAAGGAAAAACAGCTATGGAGCTGTATGTAAATCAGCTCTGAAACAAAATACAGTATGTGCATAATTATTAGATGATGATTATATATTTACCAAGCACATTTTACCAATTCCAAATCACATCAATCTTAATATCTACTATTAATTTGTATATAATCTTTTATAAGTGATTGTTACTGAAGGCTGGAAGCGAAAATTTATATTTAGATGGGCATAATTATTCAGCAGGTTTTCTTTTACATGTAAAATCTTGTGCTGTACGACTGCTGTTTTACCCAGAGTGTTTGAGATGGTGCGTGGCCAGGTGGAGATCAACTTCAGCAACTCTTCCTGATAGTCAGAGTCCCATTGCGTGAACTCTGGCGTGAAAGACATAAGTTCAGGAAATTTTCCAGTTGATGGTAAGGCACAGTATGGATTCAGCTTTGCAGTTGTAAGAGAGTGAGCCTGACCAGAAGGGGTAGTTGTTCCTGCAGGAGTCAGCCTTGGTAAAAAAGTGTAATATGTGAATCCTTTTTTCAGTTCTTAGTCAATACTTGCCTTGTCCCACATCCAACACAGCTCCCGTGGTGCTCAGGAAGTCCAAACTGGCAATAAGAGGAAAGGAGAAGTGAGTGTTCTTCGGGATATATGCATCCACACTACACTCTTGGTCATGCATCTGAAATCAAATCTATTGCAGGTCTCTGGACTGGTGAATTGTTCCATCCGCCATTATAAATCTCTGATGGGAAGAAGTAATGACTGATGGAGTCTCACCATCTAATTGTCTCCACAAATTATCTTGAATTGGTAAGTAAGTACCTCCCATGTCCAGTATTGGCCTCACTTTTTTGCTATTCAACTTTACAGGCAAGACAAGGAGAGATGTCACTGAATGGGGTTGAGCTAGGATTACTCCAGCCAGATTTTTGTTGATGTTATGCTCTGCAGATTTCTTGGTCTTTTCTTTGCTGCTCTGAGTGCTGACTTTTTTTTTTGACAGTAATGGCTACAAATACATTCCTTTTCCACCACTGGCCCAATCTTCACCAGCTTGCGACTACGGGTGGGAATCTTCAGGCACTTCACGATCCGATCCGATTCTGATTCTGGGAGTCACGATCTGATTCCAAAACGATTCTTGATCTACATTTTTTCCCCAATTAATTCTTCTGCTGTGCAAATACATCTTTACAACTTTACATTTACCCAAAATTGCAGTTTCTATGCTTTTTGTTTATAGTTGGAATCTCTGTATGTCAGTACTGCCATCTTAAAAAGAGGGGTGTGAATCTTCACTGGTTTCACGATTCAGTTAAATTACGATTATCATCATCAACTCAAAATCACGATGCATCACATTCTCAGTTTTCAATATTACTGCACATGGCTACATTTTCATATAACTTTTATATCAAATTTATTTTGTCCAAAATTTACTTTATTTTTTTTTTTATTATATAAGCAGGCTACTTAAAAAAATAAAAATAAAAAACAAAAAAAAAACTTATTTAAAATAAGTGTTCTTTAAGAATCTAAAAATTTACAGACAATAGTTATGGGTTTTCCTTTTTCCTCAGCATTACTGCCGTTTGATTATTACTGATGAGATCATAGACAGTGGCAGCTTTACCAGGCTGCATTCAGACTAATGCACAGATTTATTTCGATATATCAGATGTTTTGTCCTGCTCTGAAAACATAACTGACTGTGTGTAGCCTACATCAATTTTTCGTCATAAGACGTTGATATTTGGTTAAATTTTGGTTGCGACGTCGGTGACCAAAATTCAACGTAAATTCAACGTCTAATGTCAATGTTAAATTGATGTCCAATACAGACGTCAGCTGACGTTGAGATTTTGTTGTTTTTAGGTTGTGCAACCAAAATCCAATGTTAAGTCAACGTCAAATTAACGTCAAATATTGACGTCAACCCGATTTTCATTTTCAACCAAAATGCAACGTCTGTCCGACGTCATGTCCAACGTCAACCTGACGTTACATAGACGTCTGGTGCCTGCTGGGAAAGTATTCGAAAATGCAAGTGCATTTAACCGCAGCCGCAATCAAGCTTCAGTACAAACAAACACAAAGTGCATGTGAAAGTCAGTGCGAGAGTTTCGTGCATCTAATAGTACTGCATTCCAAACGGCAGAAATGAAAGCATATCTAAAGTAAAACACTGAAATAACACCAGGTGGAAGCACACACTGTCAAGCAAAGCGCACGTGTCTCACAGCGAAAATTCTGTGCAATGAAGCCCGCCACGTCTCTAGCGAGCACATGTGCCATATGTGGGGGGGAAAAAACAAGCTTAGAATCGATTCTGAAATATACAGAATTCAGAATCGTTGAAGAGAGAATCGCGATGCATCAGAGAATCTATTTTTTCTCCCACCCCTACTTGCAACCCTAGGGGTGATGTTGTGCAGGATGCGGATCACCAATTCCACTTCAAACAGAGGGCCTGGTCATCATAATCGAAGTCCCTCAGTCATTGTCGTGGCTGCTGGACCAACATCTTCAGCTTCTCCTCTACTTCTAAGAGGTAAACATCTGAAAGAAAAGCAGCCAAATGGCTTTTTGAAAGATATCCAATCCATTACCTTGGCCTACTCTGTTTTCCACCAGTTCAGAGAGAGTCCCTTCAGGACCATGCTTATTGTTCCACTGAGCTCAACAATGGGGAGTTGTCTGATCTCCAGGAAGTTCTCACAATGCTCGATGAAGTTGAGCACATCTGCTGTCTTGCAGGAGTCACTGAAGGAGGGGAACTCGAGATGGACGGGAGGTCTAGCACAGAATGAGGATGAACCAGCCATTATTGAGAAGGTAATTAGGTTAGGTGGGTGAGAATGCACAGGAGAAGGAATTGCGACACTGAGAGTCTTGGTATTTTCTCTCTAGATACTGGAGCCGGGGTCTCTGGACAGTGGACATAAGAAATGTGGGAGGTAGCTGGTAGTGAGTCTCAGCTTTTTCATTTGACTCTCCCATTTTGCATCATTCCTGAGTAAAAAAAAAGAAGAAAAAAAAAATAATAATAATATAATATATATATATATATATATATATATATATATATATATATATGTGTGTGTGTGTGTGTGTGTGTGTGTGTGTGTGTGTGTGTTTGTGCGTGTGTGTGTGTGTGTGTGTGTGTGTGTGCTTTAACTTTTCCAGTGACTTAAGGAAATACTCCACCAAGAGTTTTAAGAAAATAAACATAAATATTAATAATAAATATGCTGGGCAACAATTATAATTTTTAATCACGATTAATAAAAAAAATCTGAGATTAATCACATTGTTATGCACAAAATGCAATAACAAATTCAAAAGAAGTGTATTGCACACTTTTTTCATTTAAACGTACTGCTATATTAACAAAACTGCAATAGCATTTGGTTTGCAAAGACTTTAAACAAATAAGGTGCTTTTTTACAGCAGTATTCCTTTTACATAGCAGCAGTTAAAATATTTCTTGTAAATCTCAACTTAAACATTAATGTAATCAAATGAAATATAAAACCAAAGCTATTTGCCACTGCCAGCAGCATGATTGTGCACAGCAGCACTGTGCAGCATGATTGCATTAACATTTCTCAGCGGCAAAAGTGATAGATCTGTAAAGCAATATATTGCGAGAAGGCCGTGTGTTACCGCGTCCCAAACAACTCAAAGTAATAAATCACAAAGTTAACAAAACGATGCACTGCACTGTGCTGAGCGAGAGCGCTTCTCTGTTGTCCTCACGTGCTATCGGAAACTTACTATTTCCCACTTATGAAGTCGTGATTATGAGCATGTTGCATTCTTTTCTGTTAAACATAACAGTGAACAGTAGTTTGTGAATGTTGATGCTTAGCCTAAATAATTTTATCGGGAGCATTCGTGTGAGCGCTGCTGCAGTCTTAGGCCAACCCCAAATGCTCTCATTTGTTGAGACGCGTGATGACACTCATCCCAAGCCAGTACTGATCAACATCCCACCTGTCCTGTGACCCATGGTTTGTCTGTATGTGTAATCAGAGACAATGAGCAATGGGCTTTCAAAATAATAATAATAATAATAATAATAATAATAATAATAATAATAATAATAATAATAACTGCGTTAATGCACGATAAAATAATTGTCAGCATTAATTAATTAATGCGTTAACGCGATAATAATGCGTTAACTTGCCCAGCCCTAAGATTAATATAAATCATAAATATTAATGTTACAGCTTAAGTAGTTGAAATAATAGTTCTACCTGCACAGGTAACACTGTGCAGGTTGAGTGATCTGAGCTAAGCATATAAGGTAGTGATCTGACACATCATCATTCTGCGGTACAGCTGCTGTTCTATCAACATAAGCTCCATGTGACAAAACTTGGCAATTATGTATGAATCCTATGATCCTAAACCAACCATTTAGTGATGAATCTAACAATAACCTACTATATATCTTGTCACCATGATATATAGTAGGGGGCCGGAACAAATAAACCCAGCAGGGACAGGATGTCAATATAACGTTAGGTTGACGTTGGACATGACATTGGACAGACGTTGCATTTGGTTGAGAATAAAAATCCAGTTGACATCAGTATTTGATGGCAATTTGATGTTGACTTAACGTTGGATTTTGGTTAGACAACCTAAAAACAACAATTATCAATGTCAGCTGACGTCGGTCTTGGACATCAAATTAACATCGACATTATGGCTCGTTTCCAATGAGCGGTACAGTACGGTATGATTCGGGACCCTGATCACCCTGATCCAGCTTGAGTTTCCACTGCCAACAGTACCCTTACTTGATAGGTGTGATGTATGCCAGAAAGTAGCAGTCGACGATAAAACGCGACAATAAGCACAACTCTGCCTCTTTTTGTTAAATGTCAGTTTTAATGAACAAGAATAGCCATTATAAAAATATAAGTACAAAGTATAAGAGGATTATATAAGAGGAAATAAAGACAAAAGCAAACAATTCAGTCAAACGTATGAAGTCAGCACTGTACCACGGGAAAGTTCAAAATAAATATATAAAGATAAACATAACTTTGTGCTCAGCCAAAACTATATGACCAGGAACAAATAATAGATTCATGAGACCACGAATGCCTGTTAAATATACCCAAAACGAATTGTATCTCATGTTTAATCACTACAGAGACATCAGAGCCAGCGGCAAATGTCGGAAAGACTGGCCGAGCTAAGGGTGCTCTCGGCGGATACATGAGCACTGAGCACCCGCTGATTGCATGGGGCACTGAAATCAGCATAGCAAATTTTCAATAGGCATTTTTCATATAGGCAATCTTTATAAATAAACTGCAGATTTGAGTTTTAAACAACTACATTCTCACCTGAAAAAACTCTTAAAACTACATTTCATGTGAAAATAACAGTAATATTTTGAAAATTATGCGGGTTTTTAGGTAATGACGTTTCACAAGTCCACAACAACAGAAAAGAACGCATATTGAGAAACCGCTATTGTCTGTGTGAAAATATAAAATTATAAAATACACTTATATTTTTTTGCGTTTGCACACTCTGATGTAAATAAGCCCAACACTCACGGACAGCAAAGCGGAACGAGTGAAGGAGAAGCTTTATCCCCTTGTATCACACAAAAGTGATGATTCTAGTCAAGCAATCAATGTTCTGCAGTGAGTTTAGCTCCAGCCTTTTGGTACCCTTTGCTGCGCTAGGTACCCCAATGGAAGGGTACCAAAAATGTGGTATGGAACGGTTCGCTATTTTGGTACCATTCACAACTTCTGACAATGGAAATGGACATAATTGCGTACCGTACCGTACCGTACTGTACTGAACCGTACTGCTCGGTGGAAAAGAGACATTAGACGTTGAATTGACATTTAATTTTGGTCACCTGATGTCGCAACCAAAATTTAACCAAATTTCAACGTCTTATGACATTGTGTGCCTGCTGGGACAGTAGCTGACTTTGTTTTGTGTCATCATGGAAATGTTACTTTTGGTACATGCTATAAAAATTTTTCTACTTTTGAAACTATAGTACAGTATGCTGATTTTTTCTTCCTTGTTTATTTATTTATTTTTGTGGTTGAGCACATTTATTGAGCTTTTTTGCCTGCCAGATGTGTGTACTTTTTATTACTTTTTTTGTTGAACACTATACTACCAAAATACTACTGAGTAAGTGCCATTTATCAGTCTGTATGCTTGCAAAACCTGGCACAAGGATATAAATTGACCACTGTTTAACAGATGAAACCTGGAAACCAGGAGTTTGTCATATCTAGAAAGTAAAATCTGATAAATGTGTGTGGAGAGTCCCAGCTTGCCGGAACACAAATATCATTCAAAGGCATACATTCAGATAATGCCTGCGATGAAGCAACATCCCTACTTGAATACTAAGAGGGAAAGTTTGCATCCTTCATAGGCAAGAGAAATAGCGTTCTCCTTACCCAATGTAACATCCTTTGTTCTGTAAGCACAAAACCCTTTTTGCGACCACCCAAATATACAAACAATTGATTTCATTTACAACATTAGAGGTCAATGAAAATCCTCAGCGCCCTCACAGGACAGAACCTGTGCAGTCTCTCAACTTCCTGCAACTGAAAAAGAGAAAGGACTGCAGAATCATTGAGCGAAAAGAAGCAGAAAGTCATCTAAAACAAGGCACACTCTTGTGATCTGAGGGCATTATTGCACAGAGCAAGAGTGAGAAAACTGTCATTCAAAACACATAGTTGAACAGTGGTCTGACAGTTTTTAATTTAGTGTTTTCCAAAATAGTATAATGTATAGCCTGACTAAGGGGCCCAAACTACACAAGGGGTACACATCCTGCTACAACCACAATGTTGTGAGTCCAAAAAAAAAAACAAAAAAAAAAAAACAAGGTTTAACTATTGTTATCAAAACATGGCATGTGGCAAAACTCAACATTGTGTTCCATATAAGATCCCCAAGGATCCTTTTCTAAACAAGAAGGTGAGTTTGCAAGCAGTTATATATTTATTATGGATTTTGTATGGCGAAAGCCCAAACGCTTTCGGTGAGTATCCTCACTCATAATAAATGAGGACATGGGATGCCAATTAATTGGTTGTATCTATACAGGATTCGTCATACCTGGAGAGTGTTCCCATAGCATGAGCTATACCGAAGCAGCATGGAGTGAACCTATGAAAAGAAACTCATTATTGTGGAATTGTTTGTCAGCTTTAGTAATTACTGCAAACTGTTTTGTTTGTGAATGTTTGTATTTCTACACTGTTAAAGGGAAAGGTTTTTTTTTTTTTTTTTTTTTTTTTTTTTTTTTGCGTGCATGTGTGTGTGTGTGTGTGTGTGTGTGTGTGAGAAACTCATGAAATGTTTTATCTTTACACACAACAAAAAATCAATCAATACTGCCAGGACATTTCTCACAGATACGCAGGGACCAAAAAGTTAGATTTAGTGTATTTGCATGATGAGACTATTTGAGGTCCATATGAGGCTTCAGTAATGCGCATGACACTCTCCACTGCTAAAAGTGAATTGCAGATGTGAATTTTCACCTGCATTCAGACTGTTCACATGTCCTGTGGAGACTGGGCAATTATTTTATTGTTAATAGTGGAAGGAATGCACCATATGGGATGCCTACCTGCAGCGACTGTTCCTTCAGTGCTGAAGGAATCTTCCAGTTCAAACATTTGAAAGTATTTGAAAGTAAGTCTATAGCTGATGCAATTTTCATGTTGTCTGATGAATCAGATTGGAACTTTTATGGTGGAAGTATCAGAACTGCATGTGACAACATCTGACCAGAAAACAACAAAGTTTCCCTAGGGAATTCCAGTATTCAGGAAAAAAAAAATTATATATATATAAAAAAGAGATTGCTTGTTGGAAATTAATCACTCCAATGCATATTACTTTCCAGTGCCATTTAGCCATAGCTGTATTCAAAATATAGCACATCTTTGCATACATATACTGCTTAAAATCTGCTTAAATAGTTCCCAGGTCATGAAAGCAAACAGAATACGCTACTGTAATGTTGCACTCTAAGTGAACCACTCTAAGTACAGTATACATATGAAAATAATGAGAACTTTACATTAAAAGAAAAGAAAAGAAAAGAAACTAAATATTCTCAAATTAATGTCCTCTTATTAGTTTAACTTTCAATTTTCCACAATTCATAATGAAAATATTTCCTGACCGTTTATATGCATGCAAATACAGTCTGAGATATTGCTCTGTTTGTCATATTCAAAAGTGTACCGATTAATATCTATCTGTGCTTCCATATTAATTAATCCCTATACTGAATTTTGAAACTAGAATGACAAAAATGCATCATGCATCATATCTGAAAATACATCTATCCATCCTCCCAACCACTTGAAGGATACTGGAGCCTGATAACCGATGTCGAGTCAAAGAAAAGAGGCAGAATTCGGCCAATCAGAATCCCCTGTCATCTCTGGCACATCCCTCTGTGCTACATGAGAAGGTCAAAAGAGCTAGTGTTCCAAGTTTCCCCATCCTCCTGCCCTAACACACCTCCTACTGGTACATTTACAGCATTCCCCTTATAGCTCAACTTCCCGTTGTGACCACAAAGAGAGTCCCACATGCCACACAGTTCTGCTAGCTTTCTTCATTTCATTTCACTTCTCTTTTTGTTCTTTACATCTATCTTGCTCTCTCTCTCTTATTGGCTGAAGCCTTATCATGCAGACCCAGCTGCTGTTTGGAAGTGTTTGAGGAAACCCAAGTCAGGCAGTATATCACTGCTTTGGTACTCCGGGGAGTGTCACTGGTGTTATTTTGAAGCGGCACTTTTTTACAAAATTAAAATTCCCTTTCTCCATTAAGTTTTTGCATATCAGTTTTCAATTTTTTTATTTATTTATTTTTATTTTTTTTCTATTCAAGCAGCATTAATATGCATCCAAGACCACCTCATATTCTTTGGAATTCTTCCTTCTTTCAATTGGAGTGAATGCTATCAGCAATTCAGTAGCAGCTGGTGTTGATCTTTAAAGTTGCCATAAGCAATTGTGTCCCAAGTCGAGCGAGAAACATGCTAGAAGGAATGCTGGTTAAAGGACACTGCGGCAATAACTGGTATGATTAGAAGATTTCCTAATTACCCAAAAGAACATAATGACAAGCTATAATGACCACTCCATCTCTTTTACACATCCCACTGTCCTTGCTACCGTCATCACTGTCACAGTCCCTCTCAGTTGCTCAGAAAAACAACTAGACTCAGAATGTCAGCAGATCCCTGAGCACTCACAATACTGTCCCTTTACTGAATAGCAATCTTCTCTTCCAAATTTACTATTGCCTTCCAATAACTACTTTCTTAAGGGCTAGAAACAATAAATGATGTATGGAATTTACAATCTCTAGCTTGGAAAGAAAAAAAAAAAAAAGAAAAGAAGTAGTACAATTAAAAAGTAGTAGCCACTAGTAGTCTAGATCCCAAGTGGTCCAAGTTGATTAAAACTAAAAAATAATTAGAATCAAAAAAAAAAAAAAAAAAAAAAGCATTAATTTTAAAATAACAGAACTCATAAGACCTGAATGTGTTAACATTAACTTAGTGTAAAGCTTCAGCTCGATAACACAAAAAACAATATGCAGTCCAAGTTCTTAAAATTATAATTTCAAGTGTATATTTTACATTTCAAGTTGTAACTGCTCCCTAAAGTGTTGCCAAATAAGGTTTGATAACAGCAGCAGCAGCAGCAGCAGCAGCAGCAGCAGCAGCAACAACAACAACAACAACAACAACAACAACAACAACAACAACAACAACAACAACAATTTGTTTATTTATTTATTTGAATTATTTTGGGTGTGTGTTCAGTGTATGCGTTGTAATGTTTTTGCCATAAAAACAGGTTGCAAAATTGTTACACATAAATTTCTCCATACAATACAATCATATGTCCTTGAACTTGAGTCTTACCAGTCTTCTGCAGTCTTTGAGACTTTCAGTCTTTATGCCTGTGTCTATGTAGTGTCCATGTGCATGTGATACAAACACATACACTGTGATATTCCCATTTAATCTCAGACATTTTTCTGTTAGTCCCTGCAGGATTACTGTTAGTCCCAGCCAACATGAGCGCAGATCTAAAATGTGCAGAGTGAATTTATGAAAAGGTTAGCGCCTCCTGTAACAAGCCCACTAATTGAAGAGTATTCTCAGAGGTTCCTGGGGAAAGGTTAAACTCCATCTGTTTACTGTGAGATGCTAAAAGGGAAAATGCACCAAATAAACTAATTCACAAAAAAAAAAAAAAAAAAAAAAAAACTTGTTTGGAACCTTTTAGATGTTTGGAGAGAGGAACTACACTTCCCTATCTGTGGGTCACTACAAGTTATGTCATGATGACATTATGGGGATTTCCTTGGGAGCCCCAGTCACCTCTGACTTTAAAGGGATAGTTCACCCAAAAATGAAAATTCTCACCCTCATGTCGTTCCAAACCCGTAAGACCTCCTTTCATCTTCGGAACAGAAATTTTGGATGTAATTTGAGGGCTCTCAGACCCTCCCATAGACAGCAAGGGTCCTTACACGATCAAAGTCCAGAAAAGTACCAAGATGATCGACAAAGTAGTCCATGTGACATCAGTCTGTCAACTGTAATTTTATGAAGCCATGCGAATACTTTTTTGTGCAAAAGAAAACAAAAATAACGATTTTATTCCACATTTTCGTCTCTACTGTTTCTCTTGTGGATGCGCATTCACATTTTCATTTTTGGATGAACTATCCCTTTGAGAGAAAACGCCACTGAATATTGGCTAGTGGATTTTGCATACCTTAGCCACTCCCCGTGCATACGGGTATAAATAGGCGACAGGTGCATCGACTCATCAGATTTTTGCTTTGGAGCCGAGTGAATGAGAATAGTGCTGATCTCCACGAAGGCTTTCACCTCTTTGATTTGTTCCTGGTTGGTGTTAAGGTGCAGTCAGCGGTGTCCCTCCCAGCAGCGATTCCCCTGGGCACTTCAACTGAAAGAGCAAATGCTAAAAGAGCAAATCACAGATGGCACGCATCTTTTTAAAGATACCATTCCGTCCGTGTCCTCTTGGTTGCGGTCATTACCTGTCTGCGGATGACGGACATGATCGTTGTCTTCAGTGTCTGAGCATCCAACACACTGAAGATGTGTTCGTGGATGACTCATGCGCCTGTTGTGGGCATATGAGCATGACGTCGCTGCGATCTCGCCTTTCTTTTCTGAAAAGATTGACACCCTCTGCCGCTACCCGTCCCAGTCTCTCTGGCTCGAGCAGAGGACCGCTGGCTGGCGCTCTGGGAGATCTGAGGGTGACAGTAAAAGCTTCTCCGCCGGGCACGTCCCCACGGATCTCGTATTCCTCACGCAGCGATCGTCCCGTCCGGTTCCCGAGTGATTTCGCTGGTTCGTCCCGCGGGGCTGCCACATTTCATTCGGTGCGCCGCCCGAAGATCAGATGTCGATCTTAGCATCGGCGGATGGCCTTTCGTCCTCCAAGGATGAAGGTTCGGCGGGGCTGCCCCCCTTGGGTGTTGTCACCACTGCCGAATCAGACCCGGAGTTGACAGCTATGCTTGCTCCGGCAGCCGGGAGTTTCAGGCTGGAGGTCAACAGACCGCCCAGTTCTTAGCCCTTGCGGCTGGATAATTGGTTTATCAGAGCGGGTCACGGCTCACAACCACGGTCTGCTCCGGTGCCTTTCTTCCCAGAGGTGCATGAGGAGCTGACGAAGTCGTGGACGGCCCCTTTCACTGCCAGAAGCCACTCGTCTCCCTCCTCCGTCCTCACTACCCTCGATGGCGGGGCGGCTAGGAGGTACGAGGACATTCCCCAGGTGGAGAGAGCGATTGCAGTGCACTTGTGCCCACAAAATGCTGCCACTTGGAGGAATCATCCGCGTCTCCCATCCAAAGCCTGTAAAGTACCTCTGCCTTGCATGCCATGGCTATCCTAAAGGTACACCAAGCCAAGGCACTAAAACAAATGCACGAGGGTAGTACCGAACCGGGTTTGATGCAGGAGCTGTGCACGGCGACTGACTTCCCCTCTGGGTGACGAAAGTCATGGCGCGGTCCCTCAGGAAGGCGATTTCCACTGTGATGGTCCAAAAGCGCCATCTCTGGCTCAACCTGGCAGAGATGAAGGACGTCGACAAAGCACGCTTTCATGATGCTCCCATCTCCCAGGCTTGGCTGTTCGGCGACACTGTCGAGGGCTTTGCTCAGCAGTTCTCGGCAGTGCAGAAGCAGACTGAGGCGATCTGGCACATCCTGCCCAGGCGGGATACTCCATGAGCCACCGCTGCCCCGAGGGCCAGGCCTCAGTCTGCTTGTTGCCGTGGATGCCCTCCTGCGTCCTCCAGAGCTGCTCCGCCCCATGCTGAATCGACACCTAGGCCAGCGTATCGAGCCTCTCGCAGGAGTGCGGCGCCCCCCGCGTCCCAGCTGGCCCCCAAGTCCTCCAGGAAGTCGACAAAGCGGCCCTGACGCAAGCAACCCGGAGAAGTGGGATTTTGCTGTTTCCCAGGAGACGACGAGGACAGCATCGCTCCTTCCCCTGGAAGAGGGCTGGGCGGAGAATCCTTTGTTTCTTTTTGTTTCTGTTCCACTGCTGGCTCAAGGGCACGCGGTACCCACCTTCTCAAAGAAAGAGCTATTTCCTTTTCTTCCGGGCTCTCAGGTTCGTGGGCTGACAGTGTGCGATGCGCAGCCTCCTCACTCTCACCCGCGACCCATCTTGCCAGTGGCCAAGAGAGTATAGTTTGGGGATGCAGTGCCTCCCCACACACCTCTAGTCAGTCCCCCCCGGGGACCTAGGGAGTTCTGCGAGGATGGGTTAGAACGCACTGTCTTCTGTACCATCCAGCTCTATTTCCCTTCGCTGCACCACTGCGGTTATGTCGATTCTTCCTTTGGTGCCACTTGCACGGTATCTGGGAGCGTGGCTTGCACTCGCACAATTTGACTCGGCTACGCGATTCAGTTCACCAGACGAACTCCCAAGTTCAGTGGCGTTCTTGAGACTTCGATGGCAGTCCGAGACGCACCTGTCTTGCGTGAGGAGATTGCTGTCCTCCTGGCAAAGGATGCAATCGAACCCTCCAGCCGAGATGAAGCAGGGGTTTTACAGCCCCTACTTCATCGTACCCAAGAAAGGCCTTCGACCAATCCTGGATCTGCGAGTCTTGAATCGGTACCTGCACAAGCTCCCATTCAAGATGTTGACGCAGAAGCGCATTATCAAATGCATCCAGCACCGGGATTGGTTTGCAGTGATCGACCTGAAGGATGCTTACTTTCATGTCTCGATCCTTCCTCGACACAGACCGTTCCTACGGTTTGCATTCGAGGGTTGGGCATGGCAGTACAGGGTCCTCCCCTTCGGGCTCTCCCTGTCCCCCCGTGTCTTCACGAAGGTCTTGAAGGGCGCCCTTGCCCCGTTACAGGAAGTGGGCATCAGGATCCTCAACTATCTCGACGACTGGCTCATTTCGGCCCGGTCACGAGAACAGTTGTGCGATCACAGGGACCTGGTGCTCCGGCACCTCAGCCAGTTGGGACTTTGGGTCAACTGGTAAAAGAGCAAGCTCTGCCCTCTGCAGAGAATCTGTTTTCTCGGTGTGGAGTTAGATTCGGTGAGTATGACGGCACGTCTCACGGACGAGTGCGCCCAATCAGTGCTGGACTGACCGAGTTCCTTCAGAGGCAGGACGGTGGTTCCGCTGAAACAGTTTCAGAGGCTCCTGGGGCATATGGCATCCGCAGCCACAGTCACGCTGCTCGGGTTGCTTCATATGAGACCACTTCAGCACTAGTTGCACTCACGAGTCCCGAGATGGGCATGGCACCGCGGTACACATCGTGTGACCATCACACAATCATGTCGCCGCTCTTTCAGCCCCTGGACGGACCTTGCTTTTCTACGGGCCAGGGTGCCCTTAGAAAAAGTGTCCCGGCATATTGTTGTCACGACAGATGCCTCCAGCACGGGCTGGGGCGCTACATGCAACGGGGAGGCAAACTCGGGGCTCTGGCCGGGGCCTCGACTGCTTTGGAACATCAACTGCCTAGAGCTGCTGGCAGTGGATCTGGCCTTGCGGCAGTTCCGGCCACTGGTGTTAGGGAAGCATGTGTGGGTCCGCATGGACAACACTGCGACTGTCTCGTACATCAACCATCAGGGAGATCTACAATCACTCCGCATGTCACAGCTCACCCGTCATCTCCTCCTCTGGTGTCAGACGCATCTCAAATCGCTGCGCGCTGTCCACATTCTGGGGGAGCTCAATCGTGCAGCCGATGCGCTCTCACAACAGCTCACGTTCCCCGGAGAATGGCGACTCCATCCCGAGACGATCCGGCTGATCAGGAGTCGATTCAGGGAAGCTCAGGTAGACCTGTTTGCTTCCTGAGAGTCCTCCCACTGCCAGCTGTATTACTTCCTGACTGAGGCCCCCTCGGCACGGACGCACTGGTACACAGCTGGCCTCAGGCTCTATGCAAGTATGTGCCGTATTGGCCCACCCGGACCTGGTTTCCTGAACTCATGCTCCTCGCGACAGCCCCTCCCTGGCGCATTCTTCTGAGGAAGGACACCCTTTCTCAGGGACTCGGTACCATATGGCACCCACGTCCAGTGGAACCTCCATGTGTGGCTCCTGGATGGGACGCAGCAGACTTGAGTGGTCTGCCACAGGCTGTGGTAGACACCATCACTCAGGCTAGAGCTCCTTCAACAAGGCAAGCCTATGTCTGTTCACGTACTGGTGTTCTTCATCGCTGAGAATACCCACAAAGATGCATGACTGGAGTAGTGCTTTCTTTCCTGCAAGAGAGGTTGGAGCATAGGCTGTCACCCTCCACCTTGAAAGTGTATGTGGCTGCTATCGCGGCCCATCATGATGCAGCGGACGGCCGATCCCTGGGAAAGCACAATCTCATCGTGATTTTCCTGAGGGGTGCCAGGAGGTTGAATCCTCCTAGGTCACCCCTGGTGCCCTCCTTGGACCTCTCTATCATCCTGGCTGGACTTCAGAGGGGTCCCTTTGAGCTGTTGGATTCAGTTGAGCTGAAGTTCCTGTCTGCTAAGACAGCGCTCCTGACAGCGCTTACTTCCATCAAGAGGTTCGGGGACTTCCAATAATTTTTGGTGAGCGAAGAGTGCCTTGTGTTCAGGCCGGCCTACTCTCACGTCGTACTGAGATCCCAGCCTGGATATATGCCCAAGGTTCCCACCACACCCTTCCGCGATCAGGAGGTGAAACTGCAAGCACTGGCCTCAGAGGAGGCAGATCAAGCCTTGGCGTTGCTGTGTCCCGTAAGAGCGCAGCGCATATACGTGGACCGCACCCGGAGCTTTAGAAGCTCTGAGCAGCTCTCTGTCTGCCACGGAGGTCAGCAAAAAGGGAAGGCTGTCTCCAAGCAGAGGTTGGCCCACTGGATAGTGGATGCCATTGCCTTGGCGTACCAATCTCAAGGCGAGCCATTTTCCCTGGGGGTGAGGGCTCACTCCACACGGAGTGTTGCCTCATCTGATGCTCTCTGGCAGACATCTGTAGAGCTGTGGGCTGGGCAACACAGACACCTTTGCAAGATTTTACAGTCTCCGTGTTGAGCCAGTTTCTTCCCGTGTGTTGGCTAACAGGTAATTGGCTGGAAAAGCTGGCCGGTGTCACGCTTGCTGAGCCATTCCCCCTCACCCGGGGATGTGAGCACATTTTTTCCTCCTCCAGTAAGTTCCCCGGGTGGCGAACCCTGGTGGAGTTCCCCCAGCACCCCCGGCAGTCAGACTGGGTGGAGCAGTCTGACTCCAGGCCCAGTATTGGTGTTAGCTTGCCCGGGTCTCCGGTCAGCCCCTGTACTAGGCTAAGTGTCGAAATGGCTTGATTCCCTGCAGGTAATCCCATATGTGTATTCTTCCATGGTAAGGTTTCCCTCTTGGCAAACCCGTGTCTTCCCTTTGACAGACCATTCTGTCAGTCTCTGCTGGCAGTTGTTCCATCCCTACTCTCAGGTAGGTCCTACCTCAGAAACCTATTCCAAATGTAGTACTGCCCCAGCCTTGGGTCAGTCTATATTAGCGTTTCCACATGTTACCTCCCAACGGGTAGGATGTGGCCTCCGTAGCGTCCTTCTTTGGAAGGCTTGCTTCCCCATCAAAAAAAAAAAAAAAAAAAGCTAAGCTGTAACAACAAATAGGAGAGACTTGAAGCTATCTTTCTGAAGGTTGAAATCCCTTCTGTTAAGAAATTTATGTGCGGAAAGGAACAGCGGCTTGGCTATCTCCAGCAGCGATGTACTCACCTGTGGTCCCTGCGGGTACCAAGGTCAGCGAATTTGCGTTGGGGCGATGGGAAGCTTATGACCTTTGCATGGCATTTGTCTGGCACGCGCTTGCTTGTCAACATTTGCAATGCCATAAGGTTGTGACAGGGTTCAGGTTGTGGTGCTTTCCATAGACCCCTGATGTCGTCACGACCATGGATCGCGGAAGCGGGGGGCCGCCCGGGCCTGGGCCCGGGTAACTTTTGAGGTCTGGTACAAATTATGACATACAAAAATACATAGGCTACAGGCTCATATGGATTAATTATTAAAAGATCACGATCTCGATTCAAACACACTCAGTCTTACTGCTATGTCGATGATTCCACTATGTCTATTAAACCACTGAAATCACAATCACATCGGGATATTTAAACCTGCTTTCGCGCAGCCGCTGATCCAGAGAAAGCAGCGCTCATCGTATAAACTTTGTTTGAAGAACTTTGTTTGTCACAGCATTTTATTTAAAAATGGATCGGTTCCTTGTGCCAAGTAGGCTAGGCCAGCCCCCGACTGTGGATTTTTCTAGTAAACTAGTTGAATGTTTATATTAAATAGATTAATATAATAAACCATCTTTTAATAAGCATTTAGGCGTATTATAGCCTACATTCCGCGCTCAAGCGCGCGCATAAAGCTTGCTGCAAAGCACCGGCAAAAGTAATGATTATGAATGCGTCGGGGAAAAAGAAGACATTTTAATTATTTATTACTAAACTAGTGCTTTCTCAGTTAGTGTCGGCTGCAAACGCCGGTGCTGACTCTATCTCCACAGTAGGCTAATGGACATGCATATTTTCATACGGACTACATAATTAGAGAAGTTTTTTTTTTTTTTTTTTTTTGAATTACTTTGTTTAATAGTAGACATTTCATGCTTTCTATAGATTAGTTTCAGTTTAGTTTATGTCTGTGAGATGGTTCATTGTTGTGATGCGCTCCATCCACAGAGATTGCATAAGACGACAGAAAGCACATCCAAAAATGAATAAGTATTTTAAGTTCTTTCCGCAGAAAAAAAAAAAAAAAAGATTGCGCGGACGTCCCCATGTCATACATTAAAGGGATAGTTCACTTTGAAATTAAAATTTGGTATCTATCAGCTTACCCCAAGGGCATCCAAGATGTAGGTGTCTTTTTTTCTTCAGTACATCCAATTGTGATATTTTTAGGTCAAACCGTTCTAGTATGTGGCCTCCGTAGAATCTTTTTTTAAGATTGTTACAAATTAAACATTTTAAATATCAATATTTTATGAGAGGCAACCATTTAGGTTAACTGGGAAAAGTGTTTATGTGTGTTTAAATGTTTAAACACACACACAGTCATGGATTCAGCAACAACAGCAGTGCAGATCCTACAGCTCTGCCCATTCGTTCACCTTCACTTGAATGGAAATTAATCGTGAGACTGTTTGCCGAGATCTTACGAGAGGTCATGGAAACCTTTCCAATGTAAGATAAACATTAATATAATAATAATTATATATTACATATAATTTGGTAGTAAAACAAAGTGTTGCACAATTTATTGGTGCAAAGATGAGTAGTGGTGATATTCATTTTGTACAACATTTGCAACTGCTTTTTATCACTTAATTAAAAGCACCAAAAATTAAATTGTGTCATGTTATTATAGGGACTGCTGAAAAGACATTTAGATGTTGATTTTAAAATGCAAAGTATTTAAAATAAAAATAAAGCTATTTAAACACTTGCATTTCTTGTGTTCCATCAGGTAATGACAAGTTCTTCGCACTTGTGGTCTTCATCCTCACTTAAACACCAAATACAGGAAATACGTCATAAGAAGTCAAGTGATCAAGTGCAAAGACCGCAAGTGTGGATATTTGGACAGGGCAACACTCACCCTGTTGACCACATCCTTGTTTGGTCACTTCTTTCACTGCTGTGTGTATAGACCTACCTGACTACCAACCTGGATTTTGGATACTTACTTTCTTTAGTCTTCATCATCTATCTTGCTTCTCAGTTTCCACATTCTCTGGATTCCATTCACACTGTACCTGAAATAACATTAAAAGGACTTCTATCGTCAGCTAAGTGATGACTGTGGTTACAGTCTGACTGTATACTCATCTGTATATACTCCTGTGTCACTGCACACTAATAAATTACCAGTGTCTGTATTCTGTTGTCTCCTCTTCTGTTTGTGACACATACACATGTACAGTTGCATCTCAATAAATTAGAATGTTGTGGAAAAGTTCATTTCAGTAATTCAACTCAAATTGTGAAACTCGTGTATTAAATAAATTCAATGCACACAGTCTTTGGTTATTTTAATTGTGATGATTTTGGCTCACATTTAACAATAACCCACCAATTCACCAATTCACTTTATTTAATACACAAGTTTCACAATTTGAGTTGAATTACTGAAATAAATGAACTTTTCCACGACATTCTAATTTATTGAGATGCACCTGTATGTGTTTTATGGGGACTCCCCATAGGCGGAATGGAATTTTATTCAGTTTTCTATCTCTTAACTCTAACCCTGACCCTATAGCACTGTGTCTACACTGGATGTGAGCGGCACAACATGACATGACAGAAGGCAGTATAATCAGTGATGCTGTCTACACTGGATGCAGCATGATGAGACACAACAAATCCCGACAGTAAACTTGTGCCTTGTTCTATTTATGACGTACTGACACAAAGTACAAATGATTTGCAATGGTAGCTTTATCGCGTCCAGTGTAGACAGCCTAAAGCAGCCTAAAGTGCGATGCAATGCGAGCAACAGCAGTTGCGTTCGGTGTAGAAACTGTTTAAACCCACCCCACCCATCTCTAAACATTATACTCTTTTGCTGCAAAGTCTTGTTTTGTTTGTTTGTTGTTGTTGTTGTTGTTTTTTTTTTCTTTTTACGAGTACACAAAACTTGGTTTGTTTTAGTAAATTTGTTGTTCGGAAATGAGCAAATAATTGTTATTTGCTAATTTGTGAATCTTCCTTGTCCCAACTATAAGCAATTACATGTTGGGACACCAAAACAAATATACAAATACATGCAATTACACAACAAACAAGAGTTTACAGATAATAACTGTAAGCAACTCTAAGTAACTTGACTCAAGTAAGTGGGCATTGTCCATTGGTAATGTCTTCTTGAGTCAGGTTGAAATAAACGTTAATATTATCCACCACACAGCTAACCAGTACACAAACTGAAGGGAGGCATGGTGTTCAGGTGAAGCAGTACCAGATGCTCTAGGGGTGCATGTCAAATGGAAGGAAGCATTCTTGTAAGACTGCATATCTAGGTTGCCACGTCATCAAGCTCTGTTGAAGAGCATCTATATTTGAAAGATCTTTTGTAGGCAGTCTTTGTTTTGCGTCCTTTATTCAGCCTGTTTTGAGGGAAGCATCAGGTGTATCCTTCACATCCTTCAGTCATTCACAATTATCATATGTCACAGTTATCATAACTGTTATATATGATAAATGTGAATGATTGAAGGATTTGAAGGATACACCTGATGCTTCCATCTAAACAGAGAACAAGAAATGCACAGGGGCTTAATGGTTTCTTTGTATGGCCCCTGTGCCATACTTTTCTACCGCTGTAAAGACTGGTTTAGGAAGGATCCTTCCGTTTGAGAAGCACACTAGTTCAAGCATACCCAATCCTGTTTCTGGAGATCTTCCATCCTGAATATTTACAAGCTTGCAGTGATGGTCTGTTTTGTTCAGTATTGACGTGTACATTAAAAAAGAGGCACAGGAGAGGGATGCAATATAAACAAAACATGTAAAAGCTTAATGTAAAAAAAATAAATAAATAAATAATAATAATAATAATAATAATAAATAATAATATATTGTGATTTTCTGTAGTTTTTCCTGCCATCTCTTCTTGCCATCACTATGTTTCATTAGATGATCCGTATGACTGTAGTCCCCAGTGTCTTTAAATCTTAGATATGAGGGTCTTTTACAGTGAAAATACTCTGACAGATCCAATATTTGGTGTAATTAGCGGTGGTAAAAGTAGGCTTAAATAGCTTTTTAAATGACATGAAAAGTGTTGATTCTTTGATAAGCAATCATAGCAGCTCTGTGGTTAGTATGTGTGAACAATGACTAATCTACCACCAACCTCTGAGGTCACAGAGAACTATTCACCTGTTCAACAATGCACATTGATTACGTATTACCCAAGAACCCATATGAGATCCAAACAACTAAAATAGTATTGTGCCATTGTGAAACAGTATTTAAAACTTTGGGACAACTGACTCCTGCTGTGGCAAAGAGAAAGCAGTGATTGATGGGAGAATTAAACTATGCTGTAAAAAAAAAATGTTTTGTCATGTATAAAAAAAAAGTGGTTCATACAGTGATATTAAAATTATTAAAACAAATTAAATTCAGGTCTTAAATATTGTTTTATATGATTGTATTGACCTGGCTACATGAAGTTAGCCTTGATTTGTGATTAATTAATGGTCATGCAATGAGTTATTAAGGTAACTTGGTAAATAAAAAAAAAAATGCCTTCCCCATAATGTCTGGCGTTTAGAAATCACTTGGTTTGTTTTCACTTTTTTTGGGGGAAGAAAAGTTAAATAAAAATTGTGAGCACTACATACTGCACATTTAGAATACATATTCATTTAACTTTTTTTCTGTTCTTTCATATAGCCTTTAAATAAACATGTTATGATTTACTTACTAACTTTACTTACACCTAAGTTTTTTATTTATTTATTTATTTATTTTAAGTTCATTATACATTTTTGTAGGTACAGAATAAAGTAACTTTTGATATAATAATAATAATCATCCAAAGTTTTGTGAGGAATGAGAATGAGAGAGATGGTACCTTCTAACATGGAGACAGAGCAGATGGAGAGATACCTTCTGAGAAAGAGAGAGAGAGAGAGAGAGAGAGAGAGAGAGAGAGAGAGAGAGAGAGAGAGAGAGAGAGAGAGAGAGAGAGAGAGAGAGAAGATGTGGAGACACCAGGTGTTCTGCTAAAGGAAGCACCATTTTTGTTATTACTCAGCCTGAAAGCATTTAATAGGTGCTCATTCTGGAAATAAACCCCTCGGATGTACTTTAGGACTCTATTTTGTTCAGACCATAGCAGAAAACAGCAGAAGAAAGATAAATATTTCAACATGTTGTCATGCTGCTAAAACCAAACCAAACCAAAGAACATGCTCTCTGTACATGCTCCATGTACTCTCTGTCTTTAAACTATATCATTGGCATTGATGCGCTGCTCAGAAGAGCTCCATGAGGAATTTTTTATTTATTTATTTATTTATTTATTTGTTTATTTTTTGTGGATATTGAAACATCTTCTTAATTTCTTTATTTTTTCTTCTTTTTTTTTTTCTTTTTTTTTGTGGAGCAGTATTATCTTTCATATAAACTTATATAAGTGATGTAGTTTAACACCACTGAATTTTATGCAAATTACAGAGACATCTCAAGGACTGCCATGTGATATATAATTCATAAATGCAATGTGATATGAGACATCTTAAATTTATTTAATTCCTAAACTTCATGACACCAAGCTAAGGCCAATATTCTCAAAACACCTATGAAAACTCAAAACAAAAAGTAATGAGGACCCTGGAGAAAGAGCAAGAAGAGGGAGATGAAGAAGACGAGGTGGAGTGGGTAGAGGAAGAGGAGAGAAACAATGAGAAAGAGGTGAAAGGTGGAGGAGGTAGAAAGAGATGATGGGAAAGAAATAACGGATGGTGTAGGAAGAGGGAGCGGAGGGGCGAGAGCAGTAGGCTTTGAAAGAGTTCAAGAAAGAGCAGAAAGTGTAAAAGTGGTGTGAGTAGAAAGGAAGAGGACGGCAGGTTGGAACAGAAGAGTGGACAGGACGCAAACGAGATGAGAACCACTCAAATTAACCATGTTATGAGTCACGGTCTCTGGCTGGACAGAGAGATCAGCCGAATGTTAGCAGATCCACAGTGACTTCAGTGTAGAGAGGAGATGGCATGAGTGGTTTTAAAATCATCCCATGTGATGAACATGATGGTGCTTTTTTTATATGTTGTTCATTTATTCTCATCCTAGAGATGGAAAATGATCCTTATGGCAAAGTAACTCTTCTCCAGGCAATCCTGCAAAGATAGTGAGGCACACACATGTCATCTGTGCTTAGGCCATGTCCACACGTGTTTTTATAAACAGGGTTTTTCCTTCTTCCGTTTTTTTTTAAAAAATCTCCATCCACATGAAAATGCAAACGCATGCTATGATGCACTGTCAAGAGCATGCCAAGCCAACAGGTGGCGATATAATCACAACCGTAAAGCCATGTTGGCCAATCAGAGCCTGAAAAAGTTTCCAGTAGGCCGGAGATAACAGCACATGCTCCGTCGTCACAAGCCAAAATCTCTGGTTTCGCTGTCTACACGATAACCCTGCAACCAGAGTTTTTGAAAATCTTCACCCTGGCAGGAATTTTCAAAAATGTTCGGTTTCAGTGACCTGGTGCAGTGTTTGCGTGTGGATGAACGGCCAAACTGCATAGAAAAAGCTGCCGTTTTGAAAATAACCGCGTTCGTGTGGACAGGGCCTTAGATGCAAAGCTTGAGAAAACATATGATGAATATGTTCAGTGGTTACATTAGCAAGCTGACTTCATATATTTGATAAATATGGTCTCTTAAAAGTACAGTTCTGTTAGGTTTGCTTCCGTCAGAGATCATTGATAATTAGCATACTGTTTTGATTGGCGGTATGGTTCTGTTCTGGACAAAAGCACAGAAGAGCACAGTGATATAAACCCCCATGAACAGAACCGAAGCAACACAATGATATCCGTGATACGTTATGTTCTTGATGATAATGATATTAAGAAATGACAGAGGCCAAATCCTGAGTGTGGACAAGAGGAGGAGCTGGGGATGGAGGAGCTTGACTAGCGTGACCTGCCAGAACTGATGCTATACGCTTGATTTGTTTGTCTATAGATAAACAAGAGAACCCTTCAATGGTCTTGATGTTAGCGTTGTTTTCTGAGCATTACATTAGTCTGGAGAACTTTGTAAATTCCATTGATAAAACCATTTTGAAAAATCTATATAAACATTAAAAATGAATTTTAAAAGTTTCAACATTAAAAACATTACTCAAAACATTAAAAGTGATACTAAAAATAACTATTAAAAATAACTTTTCTATTGGTTTGTTAAATGTGTAACTTTAATGAAATCATTTCAGAAGTACATATAATCATGTAAGCTTTGTGGGTAATACTTTAGTTAAAGGGACCAATTCTCACTATTAACTAGCTGCTTATTAGCATGCCTGTTATTAACATATTGGTACTTATAAAGCACATATTCTGCATGACCATATTTCTACATCCCTAATCCTACCCAATAGCTAAACTTAACAACTACCTTACTAACTATTAATAAGCAGCAAATTAAGAGTTTGTTGAGGCAAAAGATGCAGTTAATGGTTTGTTAATAGCGAGAATTGGAAGTTAAAATAAAGTGAGTGCTTTGTGTTCAGAGTATTTGGATTGCCGTCTACAAGGCAGGGCTCAAGCACATCCCTTCTGCAACTAAGTAGAGTTGCCGACAATAAAAAAAGAAGTAAACAGAAATGAGGTGCTGGAGGCCTTTCATTGTGATTGACAGAATTAGATGAACATGCTCCATATAAAATTTAATGTAGAATTCCTCAGATTTATTATTTTATGTTTTAAAATGTATCATTTTGCATGTATTCAGAATCATGGACAGAAACCAACATTATTTTACAAAACAAAAATGGCCACTTTCCATTATGTACAATGCATTACAGTACATGTTCCAATAGGATTTTTGTTTTTGGAAAGCAAAACCAAGTGACTTCACAGAGACATACACAAACACATTTACTTAGCTAAATGTTACATTGCAAAGATTTCTATTGTTTTTATATACAGCTATAGTAACAAATACTGTAACCTATCATAACCTGGAAGGACGGGACAAACCAAGCTGACACTCAGTGATCAGCCATTGTCAGACCATCTTTAAGGGTCTGTCAGCTCAGTTTTTGTGGTGTGTTCCACATCTTCAGCACAAGTTGTACACCCTCACCATTTTATATTTTTTTGGCCGATTAATCATGTTGAATTGGAGTCAGGCAGTCAGTGAGACGGATCACTCTGATTGGCTGTTTATCTTACCGAATAAGTGCACAAGGAGAATAGCAAAAGTTCTTTAGCCAAAATTACTTTTAAAATACTTGAATAATTGTAATTGATTACTTACTGTATGTATTATTTTGGGAGACTTGATTTTTACTCAAGCACAATTTAAACCAATTGCTTGTACTTTTACTTGATTACATTTCTGTAATCTTTTTCATCTTTTTTCCAGTTTTATTTCAACTTGAAAAGTATTTGTTACATTTATTTTATCTTACACACGTTAAACATGGTAAACTGAAGCTCAAACATGCACGCTTGACATGCAAGAACAAATGCTGTTTGTTTTTGCACATCAAGTCCGCGTTTCAGCTTCAGTTATAACTTTCATCAGGGAAATTTTTGGCTTCAAAAGTTCACCTTTAAATCATATAGAGGTAGCAAAGTTGCTGTTCTTACAAAAATGTTTTGATATAGCCATTAGCTGTCTATACAGTAAATTGGCTATATTCACAAGTGCAAATAAAATAAAATCAGTCATGAGAATTAAAAAAAAAAAAAAAAAAAAAAAAACTTTTAGTGGCCTTTTTCCCCTCCAAAATGTGTTTGAAATAAACAACACAAAAACTGCCTTTAAAAGTCAATATTGTATGATTTAATTATATGTTACTCATCATTAACTGAACACACATTCTTGTTTGTCTGGAATATGTTTCAGGTCTCTGCATCACATCAAGCTCTTTAAAGGGGTAGTCTACCCAAAAATGAAAATTCTCTCATAAGAGTGAATGTTGAGAAATAGTTATGCGCCTAGTTAGCATGAGAATCTTCATTCAAAAAGAAGGCAAATGTGAACAGTGTCACAGTATAGAATAGCAGAGGATTTCACAAAACCACAATGCTTCTTGAATGCACAATGGTAAATCATGGTATTTTTTATTATTATTATTTTTTTTTTTTCTCCATGTGATGTTACGGAAAGGCAAAGGATCAGCAAATCTTAAAGACACATGCTTACAAACTGTAATTATTCAAGTACAATGACTTAGTATTTTCTCAATTTCCAACGCTCACAACAATATGAAGTTCAGCACTAAGCCCTAGCTTTATTAAGGATTATCATTCAATCTAATTACCTGAACTAAAAACATGGATTTAACAAGATTCTGCCAGACAGTGCAATATTTCTCATACTGTTATTCTGCACTGCTGCACACATAACAGGCCATTTTAGTATTTATAACTTTGAGTTCTTAATATTAACTAGTTGCTTATTAGCATGCATATTACTAGTATAGTGACTGGTTATTAGTACTTTTAAAGCACGTCTTATTCTGCATGAGCATATTTTTGATCCCTTAATCCACCCCATACCTAAATTTAACAACTAAACTTACTTACCATTAATAAGCAGCAAATTAGTTTTTAAATTAGTTTAAAAGTGTCAGAGCTTTAACACCGCTTAGTGGACATTTTATCTGGACAGTGTAGCTGTTCTTATCTTCATCCATGGATTTATTTAGCAAAAATGTATGTAAAGTCACCTTTTCATGCATGTGACTGCAGCTTTTGTAGATCCAAAACAGAGAGCAGATCATCTTGTGTTTATCAAGTTAAAGATCACTCTTCTTATTATATTATTAAGAGTCACAGTATAGGGTTAGTGATTTGCACAACACCTAATCCTAAGAATTCAACTAAGGCATGAAACTCTTTAACATATACAGAGGTTGGACAAAATAACGTGAACAGTTATTATTATAGGGGTGAGTAACATTTGTGTAGACTACACTGATAAAACAAATGTTGTGACTGTGTTTTATCTTTTTTTTTTTTTGGTCTATATTCTAGGTTTGAATCTCAGTGTAGTATAAGTTATGCTCAGCAGTGTTACAAGCCGTGGGTGAAATGCATCATTGTCAGACTTCCAAAAAGGGCAAATTATGGTAGCCCATTTAGCAAGAGCATCTGTAACCTTAACAGCCCAACTGTTTGGTGTTTTAAAGGGATAGCTCACCCAAAAATGAAAATTCTGTCATTAATTACTCACCCTCATATCGCTCCAAACCCGTAAGACCTTTGTTCATCTTTGGAACACAAAATAAGATGTTTTTGATGAAATCCGAGAGCTTTCTGACACCTCCCATAGACAGCAATGCAACTGAAATGTTCAAAGCCCAGAAAGGTAGTAAGGACATTGTTAAAATAGCCCATGTGACATCAGTGGTTTAACCATAATTTTATGAAGCTATGAAAATACTTTTTGTGCACAAAAAAAGCTAAAATAACTTTATTCAACAATTCTTCTCCTCCGCATCACCCTAGTGCCATTTTGGAGAGTACCATGATGCATGCACGTGCTTTCCTGCACATAAACAATGCATGCATGTGGTGCTGCTGACATAGAACACTCTCCAAAATGCCGCTAGGGTGACACAGAGGAAAATAATTGTTGAATAATGTCATTATTTTAGTTCATTTCTGCACAAAAAAAAAAAAAGGTATTTTCATAGCTACATAAAATTACGGTGACACAGATGTCACATGGACTGTTTTGTCGATGTTCTTTATATGCCTTGATCGTGGTAGGATCTATGGAGGGTCAGAAAGCTCTCGAATGTCATCAAAAATATCTTAATTTGTGTTCCGATGATGAACAAAGGTCTAACGGGTTTGGAACGACATGAGTGTGTGTAATTAATGACAGAATTTTCATTTTTGGGTGAACTATCTCTTTAAGAACAGCAGTCTTTATGATAACTACCAGTGTTGGAGAAAGTTACTTTTAAAAGTAATGCATTACAATATTGTGTTACTCCATAAAAAGTAACTAATTCCGTTAGTTACTTTTTTATGGAAATGAATGCATTACGTTACTTTTGCATTACTTTTTGTCACCTGGGCTGGGGTTGCTTATTTATTAAAAAAAAAAAAAAAAAAATTACATTTTTGGCAACAATAAGGCCCTTTCACACCAAAAGGGAAATTAATGAGCCTCAGGCTGAAGGAAATGCATCTACACTTACTCCCAATTTCTCTCACAATGCGGTCAGGAGAGCTGTGAGTGAATAAATGGGAATTTATTTGAAAAAGAAATTCATGTATTTTCTTGTAAATTTAAAACTAATGTGTTACTTTACTAGTTACGTGAAAAAAGTAATCTGATTACATAACATGTGCTAATGCATCAATCCCAACACTAATTATAAATGCAGTACTTCATCAGCAGAGAAGAAAATGTGCGAAAACTGAAGGACTGTCAAACATTAGGGAGGATTGTGTCCAGACAACACAGAACTATTGCAGGAAAATGACAGCGAACATCAATATTGTTTGGTTTCCCTAAAAACCAACTTCACAAAGCCAACATCCATTAAAGACCAGCAAAATAGTTCATTTACGGTACACGGTCTGTAAAAGTCATATGGGTGGTGAATAAAAATGGGGGAAAATAATAATAAAATCTCCAGATTGGTGACGAAAAGTCATCATGGATAATTAAACAGAAGAGCCGACTGTGATGTATATTTCAGTGCTAATTAGTATCACGTCTCTAAAGACAAGTGATTAGATTCCTAAAATGTCCCTGATGGAAACTGTTAAATTGCTAAAGAGCTGTTCAAGGGCTTTTCTTGGTATTTTCCACACCAGAAAAAGCAAACACACATAACTATTCTTCTGAACAACAGAGCAGGTTTCAGAGCTTCACAACCAGATGCTTGAAAATCCCCTTTGGGACGAGAAGTTTCTTACATGACAGCTAAGATTAAACTAATAAGGATTTGCCTTTTTCTAAAGGTCGTTGAAAATACTCTAGAGTATTGCATGGATTGTGTTGACCGAGATAAACCATCGCAACATTTAATTTTAGTAAAATTAAAATTCTGTCTTAATTTACATATTTTCCAATGTCATATGTCTTTCTTTTTTATAATCCTACAAAGCCTACTGTATCAACACGATTAACACTTAAAACCATCGGTAACACTTTAGAATACTGATCCTTCATTAATGAATAACTACACAGGAACAAGTGACTACATTTACATTTATGCATTTAGCAGACGCTTTTATCCAAAGCGACTTACATTGCGTTCAACTTATTTACATTTTATCAGCTTTAATGCAATATTAACTAATGACTAATGCAATATTAACACTGTAGTAACTACTATCACCTAACAAGAAACTCCGATTAATGATTTAGCAAGTAATAGCGCTCAGCTGAAACCGGTAGTTCATTATTAGCTAATCAATAACTACTATTTTTTATATATATATATCCTGGAGAACTACTAAAAACTACTGTATACAGGTTCATTATTAATGTGAATTATGCATAATGTATAATTAATTCTAAAATGAAGATCATGGTAACCCACTAGTAATGACTCATGTGTTACTACATCCTTCTGAAGAAATTACTAATTATTTGGATCAGTATTCTAAAGTGAAGATCACGGTAACCCACTAGTAATGATTTAAGTGTTACCAAATCTAGCAAAACGGATTACCAATCAAAACCTTACAAAAACCTCAAAAGCTTACAGTGATTTCAGTCATTACTAGGGAGTTATCATGATCTTCACTTTAGAATACTGATCCAAATAATTAGTAATTCCTTCTGAGGAATGTCATAATACTTGAGTCATTACTAGTGGGTTACCATTACCTTTACTTTATAAGAAATTATACATTATGTATTATTCATATTAATTATGAACCTGTATACAGTAGTTCTTAGTAGTTCTTATGGAGGTATGAAAAAATAATAGCTACTGATTAGCTAACAGTGAACTACCACATTTGACTAAGCACTATCACTTACTAATTCATTAATCAGAGTTTCTTGTTAGTTACTACTAGTTACTAGAGTGCTAATATTGAGTTACTCATGTGTTCTTGTGTAGTTATTCATTAATGATGGAACAGTATTCTAAAGTGTTACCAAACCTTCTCTTCACTTAACACTGAAAAACATGTTGTACACAATCCACTAAATGCCTCTGTCATCTCAATGATGAGCAAGTAAAAGGCATTTTAGTATGATTGTAAAAACGATGAACACGTCTTTACTGACATAAATGTAAGAATACATGGTCACACTTAAGTTTGGGGACCAATTCTCACTATTAACTAACTATTAACTACGACTTTTGCCTCAGAAAACTACTAATTTGCTGCTTATTAATAGTTAGTAAGGTTAAGTGTGGGTATGGGGTGGATTAAGGAATCTAAAACATGTTCATGCAGAATAAGGCATTGATATGTGCTTTATATATACTAATAAACAGCCAATATGCTTGCAATATTGTTAGTAATATTTAAAAAATAACACTTACAGGACTAAAGCAATTTTAGGTTTACTTGATCCATACATCATATTTAGAGAAATCATGTTAAAATGTATCAAATATGATCCATTTCTGAGACACAATTGCTGTACTATCAAACAGATTTCATTGACTTACATTACAAACTGTCAGAATTTATTTTTATTTATTTATTTATTTATTTTGTCCATATAAATATCAGAAGCTGCACCAAATATTGTATATTTTTGCTCAGTTTGGGCCTCTGAATTTCCCTCCTTCGAGTATGGGTTCCATATTCTCACTATATCAGACTATATGAGCCATAAAAGCCTGATGTATTTTTTTAAAAAAGCCTGATGTACTTTTAGACAAAAATGTATTTTGTCTAAAAGTAAAAAAAATAAATAAATAAATAAATAAATAAAAATAAAAATAAATAAATAAACTTTTCCCCAAAATAATCAATCAATCAATCAATCAATCAATCAATCGATAAATCAACATATCAGTCTTTACAGGGTTGAGGAAATATTTCAAAGAATGTCTGAGCTGCTGTTTTCCACATAATACAAGTTGACATTGGATTTTAATGTCTAGCTAATAGCAAATATTCAAACATAAGAAAGAAAACAAATAAGTCTCTGCAATTTTGATGTCAATGATCCTGAAAGGCACTGTTTAAAATCACCGTAAATTTTGCATTGAAAACAGTGGTTCTTACCTCAAAATGTCTTTAATATTCCATTAAAGATATTCATATAGGTTTAAAACTTGAAGGCAGGTAAAAACATTCAAACATGCTTACTGAACTCCTGATGCTCTTAAATATTGAGGACATCATAATTGCAAATCCTTTTTACAGGTATGGTAGGCTAATTTTGTTTGAATGACTTGAACTTTTAGTCTTCTTCATGACAGATGTTGCACTAACTCTCTACTGAATCACTCAAGAGCATGTATACAATAAACTCACTCTTTTTTACATTTAGAACATGTTAAATCCTTTTAATGACTTGGTTAAGCTCACTGCATAGTTGCAGTTAAGCCAAAGTCAATGGCAACCGTATCTCAGAGAGTCTGGGGAAGACAGAATAGCCTTTTGTGCCGGGAGCTCAAACAGACTGTATTGCACCGGCTCTTTATTCTTTTTCTCTGTTGTAAATGAATGGGAGGAAAATCAAATAGTGCGACTAATAAGCTGAATTCAGAACAGGTGCAGGGGAAATGTAGCTTGCAATCACTCAGAGGCTTAGTTAAACAGCGCAGAGAGTGTGTGTTTGTGCCTGTCTTCAATCTGCACTCGGTACACATGCCACTAAAAAGTCCATTTTGCATTAGGGAGTAAAATGTATCTGCCAATACTCTGGACGTGCCGAGGGTTTGTCAGGGGGACATGGTGGTGCAACTGCTCTGTGGATTGTAGAATGAATAGCTGATCAAAAACTAGATTGGAGTGCACTACAAAATGAATTACTGTATGTACAATGGATTTTGTCATAGCTGGAAGATATTACAACATGTTGCAATAATAGTACAATGGTGTAAAATTGATCAATAGTAAGGAAATCACACTAGGACAGCTCAGTTTTCGAATACTGCTGAGAGGAAGACACTAAAAAATACTCTACAAAACGTTTGAGCTGCCCTCTGACTACCAACCATGCAGCTAGTTGTCTTCTGAAGCCCTGTTCACTTTACCAGACAGCAACAAAACGACATGAACCCATCGTGAAAAGCACTATAAAAAAATAAACTTGATTTCAATTGAATATTCAATGGAGAATTGGCAATTTCTGGTGTTTTGAGCGACAGCGACTGTTGGCGACTGGATGTGTGTGCGTCTAGTGGCACAAGAAAGGTGTGCAAAATATTGAAGGACTTTTGGGAGCGACAATAGGAGTGAAGACCACCTTAGTTCATAATCTCAAGTGCAGACAAGACGGACAGATAATTAATGGTGAGATTTCACAGTTTTATATGATTTGTCTGTAAATAAAGTATGGATATAATAAAATGATACATGGACAAGAAACTGTCTGAGTCTCAATGAGTTTGATTCATACACTGATTGGCTGTTGTTGATTATATGTTGGAATGAGCAGTTAAGCACTGATACAGTCAAAGGTGCTGTATGTAATTTTTTTTTTTTTGGCCTGTACTAAAGCATAAAAACTCCATAATATGTTTGCAGATATTTAGGAAACATGTTAAGTTCACATACTTTTTTCTCTAAAAACAATGCTACAACCAGTTATTCTTCTGTGAAATGTGTCAGAATGTCTGTTTTTGTTTTGGTCTGTGTAACTCCACCCACTGCCAGTTTACCCAATAGTATTTTGACATCCCGGGTTGCCAATTGGCAGAAATTTTCATCCATGTAAGCCAGCAAATGAACTGGATCAGAGATCTTAGATCAGAATCAGAATCAGAATCAGAATCAGCTTTATTGCCAGGTATGTTTGCACATACGAGGAATTTGTTTTAGTGACAGTAGCTCCACAGTGGGACAGAATGACAGCGACAGGACAGGACACAGATAATAATAAAGAATAATGTACAAATATACAAAATGGACAGTATGCAAAATAGCACAAACACAATATACAAAAAATAGACAATTCAGTATGTACAGGTATGTTAGGTGCAAATTTGAAATGTAATAAGTATGTGTGTTAAATAAAAAATAAAAATGAAAAGTAGATAGTGTTGTGTGTTTCATGTTTATTGTTAAGAGTTCAAATGTTCATGAGATGGATTGCCTGAGGGAAGAAACTGTTCCTGTGTCTGGTCATTCTGGTGCTCAGAGCTCTGTAGCGTCGACCAGATGGTAACAGTTCAAAGAGGGAGTGTGCTGGATGTGAGGGGTCCAGAGTGATTTTACCAGCCCTTTTGCTCACTCTGGATAAGTACAGTTCTTGGAGAGTGGGGAGGGTTGTACCAATGATTCGCTCAGCAGTCCGGACTACCCTCTGTAGTCTTCTGAGGTCAGATTTGGTAGCTGAGCTGAACCAGACAGTTATTGAAGTGCAGAGAATGGATTCAATGATGGCAGAGTAGAACTGTTTCAGCAGCTCCTGTGGCGGGTTGAACTTCCTCAGCTGGCGAAGGAAGTACAGCCTCTGCTGGGCCTTTTTGACAATAGAGTCAGTGTGATTGTCCCACTTCAGGTCCTGGGAGATGATGGTGCCCAGGAACCTGAATGACTCCACTGTCGTTACAGTGCTGTTCATGATGGTGAGTGGGGGGAGAGCAGGGGGGTTTCTCCTGAAGTCCACGATCATCTCCACTGTTTTGAGCGTGTTGAGCTCCAGGTTGTTAAGACTGCACCAGACAGCCAGCTCCTTAACCTCCTGTCTGTAAGCAGACTCGTCACCGTCCTGAATGAGGCCGATAAGTGTGGTGTCGTCTGTAAACTTCAGGAGCTTGACAGAGGGGTCTTTAGATGTGCAGTCGTTGGTGTACAGGGAGAAGAGCAGTGGGGAGAGAACACAGCCCTGAGGAGCTCCAGTGCTGATGGTGCGGGTGCTGGATGTGTATTTTCCCAGCCTCACTAGCTGCTGCCTGTCTGTCAGGAAGCTGTAGATCCACTGACAGACGGAGGTGGGGACGGAGAGCTGAGTTAGTTTGGGCAGGAGGCGGTTTGGGATGATTGTGTTAAAGGCCGAGCTGAAGTCCACAAACAAGATCCTCACATAAGTCCCTGGTCTGTCTAGATGTTGTAGTATGTAATGCAGTCCCATGTTGACTGCATCATCCACAGACCTGTTTGCTCTGTAGGCAAACTGCAGGGGGTCCAGTAAGGGTCCAGTGATGTCCTTCAGATTAGCCAAAACCAGTTTTTCAAATGACTTCATGACCACAGATGTTAGAGCCACAGGTCTGTGGTCGTTGAGTCCTGTTATCTTGGGTTTCTTTGGGACGGGGATGATGGTGGAGCGTTTGAAGCATGAGGGGACTTCGCACAGCTCCAGTGATCTGTTGAAGATCTGTGTGAAGATGGGGGCCAGCTGGTCAGCACAGGATTTCAGACAGGCTGGGGTCACACCGTCTGGGCCTGGTGCTTTCCTTCTTTTGTTCTTTTTGAAGACCTGGCACACATCATCTTCTCTTATCTGCAGTGCAGGTGTGGGGGAGAGGGGGGTTGCTGGAGGTGTGAATGGTTGTGTGGAGAGGTGTTCAGGGCGGGTGTGGGGTGTTTTTTCAAACCTGCAATAGAACTCGTTCAGATCGTCTGTCAGTTGTTGATTCTCCAGAGTGCTGGGGGATGATGACTTGTAATTGGTGATGTCTTTCAGACCTTTCCACACTGAAGCCGTGTCACTGGAAGAGAACTGGATGCTTAGCTTATCGGAATAATTCCTCTTTGCCACTCTGATCTCCTTTTCCAGTGTGTATTTGGCCTGTTTATACAAGACTCTGTTCCCCTCTCTGTAAGCATCTTCTTTGGCCTGACGGAGCTGTCTGAGTTTTGCAGTGAACCACGGTTTGTCGTTATTGTAGGTTAGATGAGTCCTGGTGGGAATGCACATATCCTCACAGAAACTGATATAAGATGTTACAGTCTCTGTGAGCTCATCCAGATCATTTGTAGAAGCCTCAAAAACACTCCAATCAGTAAGGTCGAGACAGGCTTGTAAAACCTGCTCTGTCTCATTATTCCATCTCTTTACAGTCCTTAATATAGGTTTAACTGATTTGAGTTTCTGCCTGTAGGTCGGTATAAGATGAACCAAACAGTGATCAGAGAGTCCTAAAGCTGCCCGCGGAACAGAGTGATATGCGTCCTTTATTACTGTGTAACAGTGATCCAGTATATTACTGTCTCTGGTGGGACATGTAACATGCTGTCTGTACTTTGGCAGTTCACGGGAGAGATTGGCTTTATTAAAGTCCCCAAGAATGATTAAAACAGAGTCCGGGTGTTGTTGCTCAGTCTCTGTGATCAGATCAGCGAGTTTCTGTAAAGCGGAGCTCACGTGCGCTTGCGGAGGAATGTAAACACTCACCAGAATGAACGAGTGAATCTCCCGCGGCGAGTAGAAAGGCTTGCAGTTAATGAAGAGCGTTTCTAGATCAGAACAGCACATCTTCTTTAACACAGTTACATCTGTACACCACCTTTCATTGATGTAAAAGCACGTTCCTCCGCCGCGCGATTTCCCCGTTGATTCTGCCTCACGATCTGCTCTGATCAGCTGAAAGCTCGGAAGATGAAGGGCGCTGTCCGGAATGGCATCGTTCAGCCAGGTTTCCGTGAAACACAGAGCAGCAGAGTTTGAAAAGTCCCTGTTTGTGCGGGAGAGCAGAAGGAGTTCGTCCGTTTTGTTGGGTAGAGAGCAGAGATTCGCCAGATGGATGCTAGGCAACGACGTTCTAAATCCGCGCTGTCTGAGCTTCACGAGCGCGCCGGCTCGCTTCCCCCGTCTGCGCGTCCTGAACCGTCTAAACAGCACCGCCGCTCCGCCGACTACTATGTCCAGCAAAACATCCGAATAATCGAAAACCGGTTGGAGATTTTGTGGTGTGTTCTGCCGAATGTTCAGCAGCTCTTCCCTAGTGAAATTGATCTTGTTTGACAAACAAAAAACAGGAAAAACTAACAAAAACACTAAAACAACTGGAGAGCTAAGCACAATGGCTGCCATGCACGGCGCCATCTTCATTATTCAACCTGACCTAAAAGTTCTATGACAGTTTAAGATTTGTCACCCTCCATTGACAATCGCGCTCGTTCCTGTTGCACAGGGGTGTCCAAAACTTTTCTTGGAGGGCCACTGTCCTGCAGAGTTTAACTCCAACCCTAACTGAACATACCTAAACCAGCTAATCAGGGTCTGCAGACTCACTAGAAACTTCTAAGAAAGTGTGTTGAAGCTGGTTGGAGCTAAAACCTGCAGGACGTTGTCCCTCCACGAACATGATTGGACACCCCTGCTGTTGTGTGTCATCAATCTGGCAACCCACGAGAGTGTTGAGGGGCGGGAGGGCAGGAGAAACAACTCTCTCCAATATTTTGAATTTGGACTGCAGTACCCATTTCAACCGCTAGATGTTATGCTAGATGCATATTATATACCGCTAGATGCATATTATATACTGCACCTTTAAAACTGTCTCCTCTGCATACTGTTTAATAGTGAAAAGAAAACTGATAATTTGTTCAATTCAAATTCAGTTTGTTTACTTATCTATTTATTTATTACTATGAAAACTTTGAGTTTTAATAAAAGCAAGTATTAAATTGTATTTTGGTAGATTGTTTTTCTGGCTAAGGATTTACTGCAATAGCTTACATAACACTCTCTAACAGCAGAATGTTACTTCTTTAGCAACAATAAAACTATTCAAATTAAAATGATAACTTAGTTTTGCTATCAATATATACCATCTGTGATCACATTTTCTAAGAAATGTTAGATGTGCAGTCTACCAATAACATTAGAGCGACAGCATTAGAAACGCCCTCAAGCATCTTGAATTATGGAGACAAGCAACATGCAGCTAAAAAAAAAAAAAAAAAAAAAAAAAAAAAGGAGGTGTGAACAAAACTTAAAACAGAATCATAACCAAAGTGGAATCTCAGAAATTACTAATATGACATGCTGTACATAGGGATCAATTCTGCATGACACACGACCCTGCTGAAAAAGGTGGTCTCCAATCTTCGGCTGGTCTGTTTATTGGGTTTAGAGCACTCATCAGCAGGTCAGGTGGTGAGACCAGCTAAATCAGGTTAAACCAACTAAGATCAGCAAACCACCTTGGGCTGAATTAAGCTGGGTTGTGTTACAGCATCACTTGCCACTAATATGCATATATATTTCTGCCAAGGTGTCATATCAGGAATAGAAAATTTGAAAGAGTACTTGGAAATGAGTGTTACAACCATAAACCTAAAAATGAGCAGAATGCCAGTTATTATACTGAATGAGATTTTATTTTGCATGCATTAATTTTGTTCTGTTTTAACTTATTCACTTTCAAGCAGCATACTGTAACTCGACAATAAGCCCACAAGGTTTTATTTTTGCAGAAAACTGAATGTCATTACAAAGCTGGTGAAATGCTAAAACTTTCCTTCCACAAAAATGTTTGAAATGTGAAAAAGTGATTTGGTGTGCTTTATAATCCAAACTCAAAGCACCTGGAAGGTTTTACTATGAACTGAGTCAACAATCTGAAACAAGCTGAGACCTGGAAGCTTTACTATAGATTATAGCTATGAAGCATGACTCCCTTGTACTGCAAACAAAAACTAGTGAGGTAACAACACCCCTATTTCAGACCTAGATGTAGGATTTTTAACTCTGACATGCTTTTTACAGTCTGTTAATCAAAAAGAAAAAAAAAAAAAAAAATTGCTTTTGGTGTTTTACAGTTCAAATCAGATTACATCCACCAAACTCCAAAGTGGCATATGCCTTGAGACATTGATGTGCAAATGTGTGCATGTGTCAACAGCATGATGAGCAGTGCTGCAGGGGATTGTCAACATGCTAGTCTCTGGGTTTGCCAGATCTTACACGTCATCTCTATTGTTGTTAATCACTTATAACAGCACTGTGCAAGGCTGGGCTTACCCATTTATCTTCATTACTGTAACTGTTAACATATCTTAACTGACAAAACGAAGTGAGGGGGCTATGTTGCATGCATGTGATTATAGATAAAAGCATGTATGAGGATCCAGAGGGAAAAAAAGCAAGGAATAGCATTTGAGGAGTGTTGCAGAACAAAAATTATATATACATAATAAATATACACAGTACACATACAAATATTATGTAAACAAAAACTTTTATTTTGGATGCGATTAATTGGGATTAATTGTTTGACAGCACTAATATATATATATATATATATATATATATATATATATATATATATATATATGCATACCTGTATATATATAATACTTTTAAGTCAGAATACGACTGATTACCTTTTGGTTAACTGTTAGTTGGTCAGGTTAGCTCTTAAGGTAAACTCATATAGGCTTTATGCAACAGGCCACAGGTTTGGTATTTTTTGGGTCACCACTTGATGTCTGAAGTAAAATATTATGTTGTGGTGCAAAACCAGTGGAGAACTGGAGCCCAAATTATTGTAATAGTGAATTAGTGAGAGTGGAATTAGTCACAGCCAAAGACTGCGATTTCCCAACCCATCTACTTCACGGTAAAATTTCTCTTTGAGGAAGCCTTTGATTGAGTATGGAAGTCTTGCTAATATCACCTGTCAGGATGTGATGTTTCTAGCACTTCATTCCACATGAGAACATGTGTTGATAGAGGTATAACAACCGAACTCTACTGCATTCAAATGAAGGGCTTTTATATGGCTTGTTTTTCAGCGCAGGTGACAAGGTCAGGTGATTGCAAAGCAGAGACTTTAAAGTACCCCTGATACCCGAGGTGGATCAATCACAGTAATTTAAGTGCGGAGAGGTGTGATAATGTTTGAAGAACCCATTATGAGTGAAAGATTAAAGAACATCCCTATTCACCGCAGCCTCCTGGCTTTGGCTAAACACTCTCTGGAGACAGACCACAGATAGGGAACTATTACCTTATACACGGGAAATGGGGAGAACGGATGAGACGCGGGAAGAAGTTTAATGACGATAACCCAGAGATGAATGTCAGAACATAAATAAGGTGAAGATTTAACGTCAGACACCAGAATCAGAGAGGTTCCATTATAAACTGAAATTGGATCTTTTATATGACACCTTAAGAATCCAATTTAGTGGTTATGCGCATTAACAGTATAGATGGCTTTGTTAAGTAGCAGTAGATGGGCTCACCCTCAGCAGAGATGCATCCGCTTCATTTTAAATCGTATAGCCAGCACACAGTGACTCATACCGTTGGCTGGTGTTTTGTGTATCAGGCTTGGCAGGTGGCTTATGTTTGATAAGCTTTTGCTATTCGAATACAAATGGGCAGATTTAAGGGGCCAGGGAAGTTGATCTTGGACTGTGACTGTGAAACGCTTGATGCATTTGGCCCCTGATTTATTGGTTCATGTTTACAGAGAGACACTACGTCAAAAATGTGATTTCTGGTATCTGCATGAATTTGAATGCAGCAAAGTGAAAATCCACAGTCTTATTTCCAGAACCTTGTTCTGTTATTCATAAACACGTGTATTCACCTCACTTAGTTCCACAGTTTCAGTCAGGTCTACACTGTTAAACATGCATTGTTGGTAAATCAACCAGACATGGCATTTTTAGGTCATTGTTTACATTGTTTGTCATTCCAGCAACACTCATTTAGTGTGAACAAAACCTTATAATCCACATTATCCTGTATGATTTGAGAATGTGCTCAATGTGAAAAAATTGCTTCTATATTCTTAATAATTTAGAAACATCTTAAAAATGCCTTCTTCATTTTACACTTTTTTTTTTTTTTGTTTAAATAATTTAGTTTTTTGCACAATTTAAATAGGATTTTAAAGGTAGACATTTCTGAAGTCAGCATTCACTTTGGAGGCTTCATTTCAAGAGGATAAATGATAATGTTAAATGTTGAATGAAAAAAAAAGATACAAAACGATCTGATCTGATATTATATGATGTTTTTTTTTTGTTTGTTTTGTTTTGTTTTTTTGTTTTTCCAGCATTTTGATTTTAACAGTCTTTCTGGGTGATGATTTCTTTAAACAAAGATGCATTACGAGTGATTCTCATAACAAACGAGTTGATGAGTTGAGCTGAAATGAGTGGCTGTTTGGCAAGATGTACTGAGGAAATAAATGAAGCACAGAATCATGGTTGTAGGAAGCCTTTTTCACAGTTACTCTTATGAGAAAAACACTTTTTATAATGTGCTGTTTTGTCTCCTGATACCGCATAACAACCCAACTCTCTCTCTGACCTTGTGCTGGTCTTCTAACACTGAAAGATTTCCATTGCTGTTACCAGCTCACAATTAATTCAACACTCCTGTGATTTTTGTAGGTAAAAAGGAGAGAAAAATAATTAAACTTATAATAAATTATATACATGGCATGTATGATACAACTATAATCCTGCCATACATAATACATTCTATAAATCTGATGCAAAGATGTCCTTGACAGTGTTTATCTGTATGACTCATGGTCTTGAAGGAAACAAGTATCACATGGGTAATGTGTGTTTTTTTTATTATTTATTTATTTATTTATTTATTTTTTGAGGATCTTCAAAAATACACTGATGGATCTTCTAAAAGCTGTCAAGAACATGTCTGTTCGTCTTTCATCCCAATAGAAACATGGAAACATGCATACAAACAGAAACTGACTTCCATCAAACAAAAATAAATAAATAAATAAATTATATATATATATATATATATATATATATATATATATATATATATATATATATATATATATATCTCATAGCAGTTTTCATTTTGTTTTAATAAGTTTGCATCAAGTAACAGACATTAGAATGACATTTCTTAGTAATAAATTACGAAATGTGCTTAATTGTCATGAAAAATAATATCAAAATGCCCAAAATCATTATGGTCCTAAAATAGGCTTTCCTTCTTTCTGCTGAATATAATTTTCCGCTTCTGCTGAATATAATTGTTTTATCTTTTGTGACATGTGACCTGGACATGGTTTTGTGAGATTTATACATCACGATCATGGTTACATGGTCAGGTTTCACAATATCGCTGCATGATGGACACATCTAAATTAAACATTAATCTTTCAGGATCAGTACTAATTGTGTGCAATATATACTGTTGTTTCCTGTAGATGGTCCCCATACACAGATAAATATTATAGTTATGAGTTCATGATGAGGTCTGGGAGCATTGTGCTTGTTCTTACGTGTCCCTTCACAGCACAAAACTCATAAACGCAAACACGAAGAGACAGAAAGATTACACACACCACACATTCACTCAATAAAACCCCAGAGAGAGATGATCCATAAGGTTACCTGCACAGCAGTTTCATATTACATGCCTTCCTCATGTTTGCCGGAGCGAGGCGAGTTTCTCAGAAGCTTTCTTTATTTTCCGTCTCTAGCTCTCTGAGATGAAGCAGAGGGGCTGGAAGATGCAGGCTGGCTAACAGTGTGTCACTCGCACCCCTGGGCTGTTAGCTGGCTCATCGAAACAATGCGTGCAGGAAGGAAAAGGGTAAATTGTGCACATCCTCAATTGCAAAAAAAGAGTAGAGGACAGCTGAGTGGGTGTGAGCTGGGGGTGGTGAGGAACATTTCTCCACAGGCTGATTCATATTGGTCACTGCGAGCGTTCACTTCCATTTTACACAGTCTGTTGATGGGCTGGCACACTGCTTTAGCCTCCCCAAAACTGCAGCTGCACTTCCTGCGAGATGTGCTAATGTGACTGTATACATGCTATGTGACAATTGGTTACAGTGTCCCACATACATAAATATATTTAAGAAAAACAGCACTGAGTGAAATTCGAACTGAGATGTTGTATAATCTGTAACACTGAGTCTTTCAGTTTTAACAGTTGTTGAGTGTAACAGGTTAATGTAATAAAATCACTTACTATAAGTAATGTTTTTTTTTCCATCCTTATTTTTATTTATTTATTTTGTTAACCAAGACAGTGTGACAGTAAATGAAGAACAAATGCTAGAATACTTTTGCTTAAAGGAATAGTTCACCCAAAAATGACAATTATGTTATCATTTACTCACCCTCAAGTTGTTCCAAACCTGTATGAGTTTCTTTCTTTTACTGAACACAAAGGAAAATAATTTGAAGAAATTTGGTAACCAAACAGTAGCTGGTAGCCAGTGGTGGAAGAAGGTTACTTTTAAAAGTAATGCATTGCAGTATCGCGTTACTCCCTAAAAAATGTAACTAATTGCATTATGTAAGAGTTTTGGACTTTTAGTTGTGTTTTCCCTCTTCCTAATTGTTTTGTTCCTTTGACCTAGCTTTCATGAGTTGCCCTAGTTCATTCGGTTCACCTGTGTCTTGTTAATTAAGTCATTTGTCCCTTTCTTGCCTTTGTATAAGTTCTCCCCGTTTCTGTTCAGTCCTGGCTGGTTATTCATGATGTTGAGTTGTTGTTGTGCTACCTCCTGGATTCTTCCTGTTTATTCTGTGTGGATTTATTATTAAAGACTATTTTTTGGATTACTTCTGTGTCATGTGTCAGCACAGCATGTGACACATTACTTAGTTATTCTTTATTTTGCATTACTTTTTCGCATCTGGTCTTGCTTGCATGTTTTTAATGTAAAAAAAAAAAAAATAAAAAAAAAAAAGTTCTATTTTTGGCAAATGTAAAAGCAATTTCAGACCTAATGTGAAATGAATAAGCCTCAGGAGGAAGAAAATGTGAATTGAACCCTCTTCAGCAGTTAAAAAAAAAAGAAAAAAAAAGAAATGTTTATCTAAAGTCATTTGTGCTTATTAGTATGGTTGAATTGGGTCATTGAAATCTGTTTTTGTGCAAGTGAGATGAGCATGGGCACAGGGGAGCAGTCAGTCAATACATGAGAAAACAAAGTACTGTAACTGGTGTTACTTATTTGAAAAAGTTACTCAGATATTTTCTTGTGCATTAAAAAAGTAATGTGTTACTTTACTAGTTACTTGAAAAAAAAAGTAATCTGATTACATAACTCACATCACTTGTAATGCGTTACCCTTAACACTGCTGGTAGCCAATGACCTCCATAGAAATACTATGGAAACATACTATGGACATCAGTGGCTACCAACAGCTATTTAGTGCTTTAAAATATTTTTGTTCAGTAGAAGCCAGAATTTCACACTGGTTTGGAGCAACACGAGTGTGAGTAAATGATGACAGAATGAACTCTTCCTCAAACTCTCCCCTGAAGAAAAAGACACATGAACTCTGCAGAAAACTCTACTTCAGAGTTTCACAATAATGTCTCAAAGTGAAGGCTACTCAGATTTACCAAACTCATAGATTTCATTAAAAAAAAAAAACAAAAAAAAAACTCATGAAGCTCTTCTGAAATTTAAGCTATTATTATTATTATTATTATTATTATTATTATTATTATTAAAGCTCTATAAAATGTTAACTGAAGTCACTTTAATTTGGTTGACAAGTATGAATGTGTGCTTGCAGATCAATTTGAAGTCTAACTGTGACAGATCCTATATTGACTTGCTTTCTTGTATTTTGCAGAATAAAAATACTCACATTACATTGAATTCCTAACACTTACTGATAAGAAAATAATACCTTTGCAAATACACAATGTAAATGCAATTAAGATAGCAAATCATCTTATATTGACAAATTAATGTACAATGACAGATAGTAGCTTAAAGATAGTAAAATCTTATTACTATATATCGTTAGTAACTGATTATATTGCTACTGATCTGCTCACAACACAGTAAAACGCAAGAAAGAAAGAAAGAAAGAAAGAAAGAAAGAAATAAAGAAAAAGAAAAATAATATGAATACCTTGAGTGCTATAAAAGTCAACAGTGATTGATATAAGGGAGACATTTCCATAAATCTTAAAAATCAATGGCATTTTCACGCTGAGGAAATCCTAGACTCACAAATGTCAAAATCAGCTCTCCTTCTGTGGATTACCAAAGCAGAAAATAAATAATCAACCAATGTGTCTTCAACACTGCATAGATTCATACCGAGTGCATAGAAAGGCAGTCCATTTTTTCTGTGAATCAATATCAGCTTCTCACTCCTGACCACACATAATGAGATTGTTTTTATGTAGTCAGTATAAACATTCTCATTTGCATCTAAAGCCTTTGAGACCATTGTCCTATATTGCCTATAAACCCAGTTTAACATCAATTTGATGAAAATGTAGATTGTGGTGGATTGGGGTTTCTATGCCTCACTGGACACATGTACAAAATCAGCCTTCCTCCCAATAATTGGTGAAGAAACTCAGAAGTATGGCTCCATTTTCAGATGTGAGGCTTTTATGTCCAAACTGAAGAGGACAAAAAGTGTCTAAACGAGAGGGAAAATGCGCTGCTCTTGAGTTCCACAGTAACACATATTCACAGTAAAAGAGCACAGAAGAAATATGTAAGGCCAAAGACTCAAAAATGATTCCTTGTTGGCGGAATTCTTGTCTACTTTATTTGACTTATGCAGAGGTACTGAATTGATTACATTATTTATCCAATATAAAATTTTATTTTTAATTTATTTTAATGCAGTTATCATTGCTTTATTAAAATAAACTGTAAGTAGAAATGAATAAATAATTTATTCAGTACAATAGCTATATAGCTCACCCTGATATTTTTATTTAGGCTTAACTTTAGGCTGAAATCATGTGACAATAATGTTGCAGCTTAAAATGTTTATTGCATACTGTTTGCTTTGATCACTGTTTTTGAAAATAGCATGCAGTATGCAGTATATACTGTAAATAGTACACTAAAATAAAAACGGAAAAATGCAGATGTTTTCCAATAAAAATCAAGATAATGATTATAAGAAGTAGATAATGAATGAAAGGCGCTCACAAGTCAACAATAAAATACTTATTTATAACCAATATTACTGCACAGATAAAATATCAGGATGTAATAAAAAAAAATCAAAAAAAAAAAAAAGGAAAAGAAAAGAAAAGGTCTCGTAAAACCTTCAAAACAAGAGAAGTGACTCCTCTAAGAGCTATTGACTTGTCAAAATGCAGGGTGCTCATTACGGCGAGTGTGATCCCATCCCTGTCGTCATTTCAATCCTAATTGAAGTTTCTCTTTCTCCACACCATTGCCTTTTATTCCACCATTTCATGATGACTAGCCTCATTGCTCTAGTAAGTACTTTTATGAATATGTTGTCACTGCACCTGAATACTGTCACAAGACAAAGGCTAAGTGAGCTCATAATTATGAAATATGTATTACCAACTTTTAGACACAATGGGCTTGTCTGCATTGATCGTTCTTTTTGAGGCTGCTCCCAAATGACCTGCAAATATCGGCTATATTGGTTTTGTTGCAATGCTTTTGTCAGTGAAATTGCTATTGCATATTTTTGCATATTCTGTCATCATTTACTCACATTCATGTTGTTTCAAAATGGTATGATTGTATTTCCTTCATGAAACACAAAATAATATATTTTGAAAAATCTATGAGCTTTCATTCTATACATTGAAAGCATATTACTCTACGTCTACAAGCTTTCAAGTGACAAAAAGGGATACAAAAGTAGTTTATATGGCTAATGTATTATAATCTTCTGCAGTCATATGATCATTTATGCCAGATACAGACACCTAAGTTAATATACGCACATATTCAATTCAAAATTTATTAGGAAACATGTGAGAACCAGTGACATTGGCCATACTGACAATAAAGTGCTTGAATTTTTTTTTTTGTTTGTTTGTTTTGTTTTGTTTTTTTCTTGGTCAGACAGGGTTGGAGTTACATGAGGTTGAAGAAATCATTATTTATAAACTACTTATAAACTACTACTATAAAAAGTAAAAGGGGATTTAGTGACTACGAAACATTTGGTGTAATGTTTACAAAATACTTTCCAATATTTGTTTATCATATTATTACCTGTTCCTCTTGTTTTCTGCCTGCTGTGGTGGCCATCATCCCATATAGCTGTGTGCATCAGAACAGGTCATTATGTAGCTCTAAGTGGCCTATGAGCAAAATAACACCCTCTAACACAACACATTTATTAACCATATTATACAGCTGCCTTTCATAATGGCCTCCCTAAAACCTGGAAATAACAGGCTTATAGCAATAATAGCTGAAATTGTCCGTGTGATGGTGACTATTTGTAGAATAAATGCTCCCATGTTGTGCTCCAATGGCTAACAAGCCACAACGAGTGAAACCAGTGAAACATCCAAGAAAACATGTGGGCTGTTGCTTTTGTGGCAGACTGGTTGTTTAACATGATTTACATTACTTTATACAGTATATAAAATGTGTTGGGCTTTTTGCATTTACAGTAAAGTGTGAAAGAAAAGTAGTGATTAATAGAGGTTGTGAGATCAGGACATGACTCAGGTCAGATTTGAACACCACAACTCAGACCTCTTACCTTTACTATTATATAAGTTTATTACATATGCTTTTGGAAATTTATTACTAGGTTTTGTAAATGTTAACAGGCAAAGAGCTTAGGAAAATGTAATGAATAAGTTTCACACCAGTGACTGACGGATTCATGTCACTCATAGCTGTTGAGGTGTGAGCGGCTGACAGGGTTTGTCTGTTGTAATTGTTTATAGTGGCCCAAAGTCATTGACCCAACTAATGCCCATGTTTTGACCATTCTAAGTTATGTTTAAAGACCCAAATGCCACGTCAACCTATATTTTTCAGCACTTCTCTCAGAACTAAGAGCAGTTGTTAATTTATAAACATCTATCTATCTATCTATCTATCTATCTATCTATCTATCTATCTATCTATCTATCTATCTATCTATCTTTTTGCAGTAACTCACCTGCCATAGTTTAATGAGTGCATAGATGACAAGAACCGACGTGAGGTTAGCTGCTATGTAAACAGATGAGGGCACATATCCTACACACAGCCCCTGATCGGGGTGAAGTTCACAGGATTTTGTCCACAAAATGATAAGAGAACACATTATTTTATTATTTCACACACAATATTCTAATTTAAGCACTGCAAGCCATGCACACAGTGCCGAACATGGACAGATTTGCTGGTAAGTTATGGAAAACAAGTACTATACTGGAATTCCTTAAGCTTATTGACCTTGCTGTGGCAGCCAACATTACCATTATATATATATATATATATAGACCCTGGTTAAACAATTTAATAATCAATTTACAATTTGTACCTGTGTTGTATTACGTTGTATTACACAGTGGACCATCGCCTTGTAAAATGAATGGATGATGGATGATTCAGGTGCAGGCGCAATTTTCTGGCGAGACGGGGCAATACATTTGGTGCTACTCTCAGAGTGCATTATAGGTATTCTCTAGCCATTGAGCGTGCACCAGTTGTACACTCGTTTTTGCGGTGCATTGTGGGATTGAATGAGTGCACTCGAGAACATCCACTATGGTTTCATAAACAGCCTCTGATGGACAGTGGGTCTCCAGGAACAGGGTTGAAGACCTCTGCATTACAGTATGTGGACTGTTGCTATAAAGTGTTACAAACTAAATAAATAAATAGTTAGTTATTTAGTTAGTTAGCTAGTAAGTTAGTTTCCACAAAAAAAAATATCAAGCAGCAAAAACATATGTGGGACTTTAGTATATGCATGCTGACCATTTCCCAAGGGTGTCCAATCCTGCTCCTGGAGGGCCAACATCTTGCAGAGTTTAGCTCCAACTCGCCCAACACACCTGCCTAGACGTTTCTAGTAATCCTGAAGACCTTAATTAACCGGTTCATGTGTGTTTAATTGGGGTTGAAGCTACATTCTGCAGGACAGTGGCACTCCAGGAACAGGACAAGCTGAAGACTTTGACTTAAGTTGTCAAACGTGTTGTTTATAAATTTGTATTTTCTTACACAACCATCATACAACTATCCTGTTTCAGCTTGAGTGTTGATGTGAACTCATTGTTCTACAATTAGAATAAATGTGTGAGACCTCGCATTGAAACTATTGGCATGTTTCAGGGATACAAAAGCATCCTGAGAATCTGAGGTTGATAAATTGGCTCAATATTCTCATTGTGTGAAGAATAACAACAACATCATATGCACTTTTAAAGCATTTCCAATACTAAGAGCATAGTCCTAGCAAAGCACTTGGCTCTGTTAAATTTTAACCTATAATTCACTGAAAGGGCAGATAAAATGAGGACAATTTTGATCACAAAACTCAGAGTGCAATTTTACCATTGTCTTTGCATTATTGCTTGTGCAAAGGCACAGTATTAAAGCGGTAAAGCTTCCTTACTGTGAGTGTAACTTGTCATGATCTTCATTAGCCAGCTTAACCTGACTATACTGATGTACACAAGTATAAAGGGGGAGTGCATATAATGTACACATTCATCTGGCAGAAAGTATCAATAGAGTCTGTAAGATTTAATGAATTTCAGCAATATAATTAAAATTCTGCAAACAGAAGGGGGGGAAAAAAAATCAATCATGTAATCCAATAAGCATTTTCGTTGCTTCTTAGGAACAATGGTAACAATTTGTATCAGTCCAAATGCAACAGAATGAAGTCTTATTAAGGACACACTTTTCATTCAGCTTGCTTTTAATGAAGAAGCTTGAACAGGAGGATTCAATGGAAGCATTTTAATATCTGGCATGTTAGCAGAAGACACAATTGATCACATACAGCACTTTGTCATTAAGAGAATTCACTCGAGAGAGCTCTCTGAAGGATCTCATGAACCCCCAAACCACACACCTACTGCAAGCAACTCACTTTACCAGAAGGATGAAACAATTTGAGGAAAAAACAAAAAAAAAACAAAAACAAAAAAAAAATATAAAAAAAAAAAAAAAAAAAAAAAACAAACAAAAAAGTCCTCCCCTCAGATCTTCATTATCAGTATCTGGAAATATCTCACCCTCAGGTTAAACAAATACAAATCAAAGCATTGCTGTGTGGGTGATTGGTTATTGATTAAATGTCAGTGCATTAGGTGAAGTTCTGCTCTGGCCACAACAGAACAGGAAAAGAAAAAGGCGAAAATTGCTCCTCATGTCATTTTTTCTCTGAAAGCATTAAAAAGCCAAAGGCTTATTCCAAAATGCCCTTTTATCAATTGCATATCTGCAGGGGCTTTTTTAAGTACTATTTTCAGAAGAGGAACATTTTCAAAACTCTACAAAGCTCCAGTCTGATCATGCTTTAAAACAGCTGTTTACTTTCACACCATTATTCCTAATCAAATATTTTCATTGTGATGCGTAATGAGGATGTGTGATTTAATCACCAAAACTATGGGCAAACAGTAGCACATGTGCTATTAACATCAAGGTTATTCATGGGTTTGATATTACATGCATTTTAAGGTCCTTTGGATAAAACATACCTGCCACATGTATAAATGTGAAGCAGAATATAATTACCTTCTCTTCCTTCAGTGGATTAATTTTAATGACCAGTTAATTTTGTAGGAAGAAATAAGCAAAGATGAGACAATACACCCACTTAGCCTAACCAAATCACAATGACAAAATCCACAAATGCCAGTAATATATATCCAGAGCCACTGGTTATGCTCCCAAGTCCCGAGATGGGCATGGTGCCCTGCTGTACAGTTCGCTTGACCATCACGCCAACGTGTTGCCGGTCATTCACCCCCTGGACGGACCTTGTCTTTCTAGCCTTGCCTTGCGACAGTTCCGGCCGCTGCTGCTTGGCAAGCACGTTTTGTACATCAACTGGCAGGGTTGTCTACGATCACGTCGCATGACATATCTTGCCCGCCACATCCTCCTCTGGAGTCAGACGCGGTGCAAGTTGCTGCGTACCATCCACATCCCAGGGGAGCTCAATCGTGCAGCTGATGCACTCTCACGACAGCTCATGTTCCCCAGAGAATGGCAACTCCATCCCAAGACGATCCGGCTGATCTGGAGTCGATTCGGAGAAGCTCAGGTAGACCTATTTGCCTCCCACGAGTCCTCCCTCTGCCAGCTGTATTACTCCCTGACGAGGCCCCCCTCGGTATGGACGCACTGGCACACAGTTGGTCTCGGGCTTTACGCAAGTATGCGTTTCCCCCAGTGAGCCTTCTCGCACAGACACTGTGCAAGGTCAGGGAGGACGAGGAACAGGTCCTGCTGGTTGCGCCGTACTGGCCCACCCGGACCTGATTTTCAGAACTCATGCTCCTCGTGACAGCCCTCCCTGGCACATCCCTCTGAGGAAGGACTTTCTTTCTCAGAGGCTCGGCACCATTGGCACCCACGTCCAGATCACAGGATGCGGCAGACCTAAGTGATCTTCCACCGGCGGTGGAAGACACTATCACTCAGGCCAGAGCCCTTTCTACGAGGTGAGCTTTTGCCTTGAAGTGTAGTCTGTTCATGATCTGGAGAAGACCCCAGAAGATGCACAATTGAAGTAATGCTTTCTTTCCTGCAAGAAAGGTTGGAGCGTAGGCTGTCACCCTCCACCTTGAAAATGTATGTGGCTGCTTTCATAGCACATCACGATGCAGTGGATGGCCGGTCCCTGGAAAAGCACATTCTCATTGTTAGGTTCCTGAGGGGTGCCAGAAGGCACCTGAGAAATTCAACCTGAGAAAACTCATAAAACAGAGATTTCAGCTTATCGTTACTGCTTTAGGATTAATTCGCCCAGTTCAGCAAGAGATGAAGAATCGTTTTATTAGCGATTGAGTTGAGAGCTTTGGTTTTCCTTCTCTGGCTGAGGGAACCCCGGCGCTTCTGATTGGCTGGTGAATGGATGTTGGATGGCGTCTTTCGGGAAAGCCCTCGCGGTGATTGGTTTGTTGCCTGGTTATGTGAGAGTGACGTGCTCTGGAATAGGTTGCCTTGACTGCGGACGTTGATTTCTTGCAGTTCTACTGAGAGTTTCTTTGTGCGGCTTTAGGCTTCTGAAGATTTCTGGCAGTCACGAAGCTTCACGGAGTGTTTAAGTTCTGGAGTCTCTCTAGCCTGATGTTGCAGCTGTGAGCGCTTTGGAGCGCGGTCAATAAGGCGAAGGGCCCAAGATCGAGAGAGCAAGAGAGCCACAAAGGCTTTGTGTCCAGTTTTAAGCAGGCTGATTTTGGTCCATTCCCCGATGCGACCTTCCAATCAACTTGTTGCTTCAGGGCGGAGCCACGCCCCGTACGGTTTCTTTTTCGTGCATAAATTAACATAATGCTTCATTCATCATGTGAGACCATCTCTGCAAGTTTGTTAATAACTTCTACAAAATGTCGTACAACTAACACTGTTTATAATAGCGACTTTTCATCCATTTCAATGTTCTTCAATTAAGACAAGCTTTCATTCAAATATCAGGTATCTTGCATATACAGCGTACACTTACTAACCTTATCTACCAAAATGTGGTTATAATGCATAGATTAAAATATCACCAATTACAATAAAACACATCAAGCATAAAACAAGGCATATAACACATTATTTGCTCTAATAGCAAATGAAAATAAATGATTGTGAATGAATGAATGAATGAATGAATGAATGAATGAATGAATGAATGAGTGAATGAATGATGCATTTATATAGCGCTTTTATGTGTATTGCTGTACACCCAAAGCGCTTTACAATCATGTGGGGGGTCTCTCCTCAACCACCACCAGTGTGCAGCATCCACCTGGATGATGCGACGGCAGCCACAGGACAACGGCGCCAGTGCGCTCACCACACACCAGCTACAGGTGGAGAGGAGAGATAAAATAAATGATTGTCTTTTAGAAATCCTCTTTGCAAGTTTGAGTGTTTCTTTATCTGCAAAGAAAGAGTTGAAAGCGCAGAAGAGCTGGAAGCAGATGGTCAGAAGCGTGGATCATGGGATGTCAGGCTGTATAGATCCCCTGTGTGTTTGCAGGCTTGAGGGTATCAGTTAATTTAATTATCCTTTTCTGTAGATATACTAGTTCCATACTTTGCGATCACGAGGTATCTCGACCACGTTTTGCGTGAACGAACTCCTTAGTTCTTGATACAAAAAGAGTTTTGTTGTCTTTGGATTAGATTAGTTCTTTATCACTCCTCTGAGCAGATAATGACGAGGCGCTGACAGGAACTGACTCAGAATATTGACATCACGTGATAGTGTGATTAGTTTAGACCTCGTGATGAGTGGATTCAATGGGGTATCTATGTCTGTTCAATAGCTTCTTTGCGTCTGTTCGAGAGGAATCCTACATGACCCACAGATAGGGGACGTCTCGGTTATGTACGTAACCCTCATTCCCTGATGGAGAGAACGGAGAAGTTATGTCCCCATGCTACAACCTTGAACCATCGCTGGTTGCCAGGGACAGGTTCTCGGCTCCTCAGCATAAAACCTAATGAGTGGATGCACCTGTCGCCTATTTATACCTGTGTGCACAGGGAGTGGCTCAGCATGCAAAATCCACTAGCCAAATTTCATTGTCGTTTTCTCTTAATCAGAGATAATTCGGGCTCCCGAGTAAGACCCCTAATGTCGTCATGACATAACGTCTTCATTCCCTCCATCAGGGAACGAGGGTTATGTACGTAACCGAGACGTTCTTGTGGCATTTATGCTGTCATATGTCTTATTTATGCTGCCATATGTCTTATGTCTATATTTCTTTTTCTCTGTTAATAATTATTAATAGTGCTACAAACAGATCCTTTCTTCTCACGTCTGACCCACCATGACAGAACACTCTACACTCACCCACAAGGTCTATCTGCTTCAAAATGTCCAACCTTTGAAAGAGTAAAAGCAGGGGTATTTGGATTCTTACAATCAGGTGTACTAGGTCGAGGAGGTTCTGATTTTTTTTTTTTTTTTTTTTTTTTCTGGATTGGATTGGACATCATCCTCAGACAGATCATGGTCAGTGTTAGTACATGTATTAATATGCACTCTTCTGAAGCCTGTCACTAACAAACTGTTTTTTGTTTTTTTTTTTTATTTTTTTGTTTTTGTTTTTTTTTTTCCCACAGACACAAGCATTTTTGGATCATGTAAAATAAACATGGATATTAGAAAATAGCTTGTCAGCTTGGTGGCTTGCATGAGACACTTGAGACTGTGAAAACATTGTTGGAAACATTTGGGATAATGTACTGTAAGTACACAACAAAATATCAGGGCTGTCATTTTAGCATGTTAATTTAATTAATTAGTTATGGAAAAATAATGTGATTAAAATATTTTAACACAATTAACGCACCTGCCCCACCCCAAACCTGTACTTCATCTTACATTTCATAAAGTTGACTGTAGACAAACATGTAGGGCAAGAACTCACTGCATGACAGCCTATAAAATTAAGTTATAAAGAAAAAAAAAAGACAAGAAAAAAAGGCAAAAAAAAAAAAAATCGGATGTAGTCTATGCATCAAAACAATGTGCCTTTGACTCTTGCTGCTGATTTGAATGGCGATGCTTCCCGTTTTAAGTGTCGGTTGATGGCCTTTCATTTTTAACCAGAAATGTGCTTAAATGAACATCAGAAAAGCAGTGTGGTTTTCTGGTGTTCATTTAAGTTTTCCATGACTTTTTCCCGTGTCACTTGAAATGCATCCGTTTTGAATCATTTCGGTGAGACACAAGGAAAAAATAAACGATCAGTTGTCATAAATCGCTTACCATTCATTTCTGAACTTTCTACCGTCCGTTACTGGAAATTAAATTTCTGGTTGATATGTCCCGATCTCAATAAAGTTTACTCACGCTTTTAGTCCGTGAACTGTATCTCGCTCAGGATGCGCACTATCTGTGGAAGTTTGGCCAGGACTGGTTCCAGAATTAAATCACTGAGGCATTTTTGTCCCATCCATTGCTTATCACTGATATTTCGAGAATGAATCCAGCATCATTCCCGAAACTTTGCAGCCTGTATGTGTCCGAAAAATGAAAGTTTCATTCAATTCTGAATGGATTATAGCCTAGAAAACATACAAAGCGTGCTCATTTTATTATCACTAAAAGAATCACTCATCAAAGTTCATCGCAATCTCACAAAATTCCGATATAATCAAGCTCTCTAATCTACACAATAAATCTCTTATTTAATCACGTAAATATATATACATCACAATTCACGGGCGTGCAAAACTCCGGCGCTTTCAGCTGTGTGAATTCTGAAAACTCTGTTTCTGATTGGCCATTGCGTTGAAGAAATCAACAGATATGTCTTTCTTTGGCTACACTGCTCAATGCTGCAAAAACACTTTAGATAGTTTGCCAGATCTTTTAATTGCTTTTGCTTTCGTTTGAGGGTATTTAGCACCATCTAGTACCCCCATGCAACTGGGCCTGGGCTGACATCAGAGATTCCATGACTGACGATATGGTGGGGACAAACCCTTGCCCCCTCCCCTCCTAATGTCGCCCATGGTTGCCACAGAGAGGCACCTGTGGCTGAACCTCACGAGGATCAAGGACAGAGATCGGGTGTTCCTCCTTGATTCCACCTCTGACGCATATTTGATGGCTCCATTAATGTGGCCATCAGTAGGTTCCCGGGAGGCAAAAAGGTACAAAGAAGCTCTCGTAAAGTTGTGCCTCCTCATAAAAACTGGGGAGCGGCTCGGGGGCGATGCTTACCAGTATCGGTCTCTTCAGTTCAGCCTAGCCTTATCACCCTGCACATGCATGAAATGTATGGATCACGATGCAGGCATCTCCTTCACATGTTGAATCCATTCTAAACACCCTAAAGAATAACAAGCTAGGATAGAAAGTTACTGTCCATTACTTTAAAAAAGTTCTAGGTCTCATGGCGGCTACATCCACGGTGATAACTTTAGGCCTCCTGTACATGAGACTGTTTCAGGTGTGGCTCAGAGTCAGCGGATTTCATCCAAGGGCCAATACCCAGAGGCCGATAAAGGTTACGATTTCTGACTTTGCGTCCCATTCTATGTGCACGTTGTCATCGCAAGATGTTAACAAAAGACGCTTCACGGGCTGGGGTGCAGTCTTAAATGGCAATCCAGCCCAAGGGATCTGGAGAGGTCATCAACTGGCACATCAACTGTCTGGAAATGATGGTTGTATTTCAGGCCCTGAAATACTTCCTTCAACAGTTAAGGGGCGGACTGGGTTCGCGCTGCCTGAACAGGCTATCTTTGCTTCACAGGAGACAGCACACATCTCTCTGACTTCTCCCGCTCCCCTGGGTCTGGACGCAATGGCCCATACATGGTCCAGACAGTATGTTTTTGCATTTCCCCCAGTCGCTCTGCTCCTTGAAGTCCTGGCCAAGGTCCATCAACAAAGGTCTCGGCTTTTACTAATAGCGCCTCAATGGATGACCAGAGTGTGGTTCTCAGATCTAATATTGCCTGTCAAGCTTCTGACTATGAAGATGGTTTTTCTAATGTCTGTCAATTCTCCAAAGAGAATTGTGGATTTGCAGGCTCTATCAGTCTCGCCCATCCTGTTTGCCCCTGGCATGGTCAAAGCTATTTTGTATCCTCACCCTAATTATCTTCCTAAATTTCCATTCTCAACCATACATCCGGTCATTCTTGAAGCATTCTGCCCTCCACCATTTGCAACACTGGAGCAAGAATTTAGAGCAGTGTTGGAATTTAGCTTTTTTTCAGAGGGAATCAAATCTTAAAGATTCGGGTTGACTTGATTAAACTGATTCAAAATTTATAGCTTACACTTTATCAACTATTCATCCAGCATCTAGTAGAATTTAATGTATCTTACCAATTCTGTTTTATTCCGTGGCCAACGATAATAATACAAGATTGGTATTTGTGTTAACAGTGAGCAAGGTAACAAGATCTGGGCAAAAGTTTAACTTTAAAATGCACAAAAAAAGGCAATGATTCTTTATAAAGAAACAAGAATTTATTTGAGATACTCTAATACATTAAACTAAACTACTGAAAACACACACACACACACACACATTTCAAAGAATGAGATTTAACAGAGTTTGTGGAGTTCCAAAGTCTAGTAAGTGATTCGCTACTAGTTCTTTAAATTGCAACCTGAGAAAATCACAAAAGCAGAGATTTGGCTTATCTTTACTGCTTAAAGGATCTAGCACCAGTTTTCCAGCTAGAGAGGAGACCTTGTTTGGTTACTTGCGTTTTGGTGACAGCTGAGTGGGGTTTCCTCGATGGGTTGTCTCAGGGAATCCCGGCTCCTGATTGGTTGCCGATCTGTCATTTGGATGATGTCTTTCTGGGAAAGCCCTCGTGGTGCATGGACGTTGCTTGGTTATGCAAGTGTGACGCGCTCAAAGTTCTTCTGAGAGTCTGTTTGCAAGACTATGTAGATTTCTGGCAGAGTCACTAAGATTCAACGGAGTGTTTTGAAGGTTCTGGATGTCCCAATCGCTTGATGGAGCAGCGTGTGAGCGCAAGTTGGAGCCCGGTCAAACAAAAGCGAAAGAGCCACAGATCTGCTCTGACATTAGGGTTTTGATCAAGCCGCATAAGTCCGTCCCACGACGTGATCTTCCAATCAGATGTAGTTGCAGGCCTTAGCCACACCCCGTACGGTTCCTTTTTCATGCATACATTAACCTAATGTTCTGTCTGTCACATGAGGAAATGTCCTGGCAGGTTTTGTTGACAACTTCAGCAAAGTTTCTTAATGCGAGTATTATACATAATACCCACTTTTCAGTCATTTCAATGTTATGCACTTTTCGTGACCATTCTTTTAACACTAAACTCCACATATCTTACACACATTAATAGCTTTATCTACTAAAAGGGGTATAATGCATAGATGAAAATTCACTGATTACATAAAACAAATCAAGCATATAAAAAACATTTGTGGATACATTTTCACTACTTATGACAAGTTTTTAAATGATTGTCTGTTGAACATCGTCCATGTAACTTCTGTGTTTCTTTGTTACAACGAAAAGAGTGTGTTTGCCTTGGCATGTAGAGAGGAAAGGGAGAATGTCCTGAGGTCACGAAAATGTCACGCTGTGGAGGTCTGCTGAGCTTCCCTCTCAGACGTGTCAATGTAAATCTGTCTTTCTTGATTATTGGATTATCGATTTATGCTGAAGCTGGTCAAAGTTACACTGCACATCTGGTCCTTGAATGGTCTCAGACAGAGGGAGTACTTTTCTTCTTTGGTTGATTTGAGTCACGTTATCACTGTTATTAGTGTTTGCAGATCTGGAGATCGTTCGCTAAATCACTCTTCCTGTGTCGTACATGGGTGTGAGCGAAGCTCGGTCAGCAGGGGACAATCAACCATTTGTGCTGACATGTTCTTCAAACACTGCTTTCGACGTCTCTTGAGAAGATAAGTGAACTAGTCGAGACAATTGGGCGCTATATTGATCATTAATTAATTTTATGGCTGCAGATGGCGAGGAGGAGAATCTTTAGTTTTTCCTTTGGAATGTGTCTGTTCTGCGGGGTATTGGGCTCAAAGCACAAAGCCCCTGCACCAGTCCCTGCACTAAAGATTTATGTCCAGCATACCAGCCAGTGCTTCAAGTCGAAGCAGCTTTTTACATGCCATGGTGGCCGCAACCAGGGGACGGCTGTCACTAGACTAACAATGTCACAGTGGGTGAGGGATGCTATTGCTCTAGCATATGAGGTATGCAGCCAAGCTTTCCCTCTAGGAGGTACCCAGGGATGTTGAATTTAACCAGGGGTGTTGCGTCCTGTAAGACTCTAGCAAGAGGTGTCCCCTTGCAGCAAGTGTGTGATGTGGCAGGCTGGTCCTCCTCCCACACCTTCATCAGATTCTATAGTTTGGATGTTCGTGCTACTTCTTGCTTTCATGTCCTAGAGTCAACATCCCAAAGTCAAGTCTAAGACCTCTTCAGTGTTTGTGTGTACACACTACACAATCTTGAGGGGTCATTGCCACACTGTGGACATGTTTGGACATCCCTTCAGACAAAGGTATAACCTAAAGGTGTGTCTGCTTCACGTTTATTTATAACCTCTCAGAAGCATGCATTCCAATGATGTTCTTGACTGAGGTTATTTAAGTCAAATTCTTGCTGTGTTTTGCCACACATGCTTCACAACTGGACGAACAAAGAATATTCTCATCAGCGTTAATGAAATGCAGCATCACATTCCTGCATTTTCAGGGAACAAGTAACCAGAGACAATCACTTTATTTGTCAAATTAAATTGTGGAGTAAAACAGCACTGTTTTACATAGTCAAAACAATCATAAAGTACAAACAATATATTTGAATGTGTTAAGTGTTGTTATAATGTTACTGTATGCATTAGCTTGGTGGCTTGCATGAGACACTTGAGATTTGTTGGAAACATTTGTTATATTGTACTGTAAATACACAGCCAAATATCAGGGCTGTCATATTAGTATGCTAATTTAATTAATTAGTTATGGAAAAATAACATTTAATGCAGACATGTACGTCATCTACATTTCATAAAGTGACTATTGACAAGCATGATGCAGGGCAGGGGTTCTTACCACTGTGAGTTTATGTCTTAACTTTAGAAAACTCAGAAATTTGAGTTTATATCACACAATTCTGAAAAAAATAAATACATAAAATAAAAAAAAATAAATAAAAAAAAAAGATTTTGAGAAAAAAAAAGTGTCAGAACTGTGAGATTGAACAATTACAATTACCTTATTTATTTATTTATTTATTTATTTATTCAGTGGTGGAAACAGGCTTCCATAGTTTTCCTTCCTAGCCAAAGACCTTTTTACTCTCGTTCAGCACTAGGTGAGTGTTTTGGACCTTATATATCATCCTATTGTGACTAAAAAGATTATTTGAAAATGTAAAGGCAAGAGAGTGCTTGGTAGCTTTGGAATAAGCCACAATTTTGCCATCAAGACCCATGGGTAAAAGGAGCCAAATAGCAGCTCCTCAGGATTGAGGGTTTCCTGGTGGGCAGAGGTCGGATTCTTAATTTTACCTTCAGAGCCCTGTGGAGATGGGGTCACAAGCGTTGTTTGGACCCTCTTATTATGGAGGGGGCGAGCAATCCCATGCCTTTTCACTTTCCTTGATTAAGATTTGTGACTTCACAGCTTGCAGAAAGAAAAATGAAGAGAGAAGAGAAGCACTTTCATTAGTATTCTGCCTGAGAGAGGCCACTAAGTCCTTGGGAGGGCTTTCTGCTCTGATGTGAATGACAAACTGAAATCAAAAAGCAAAGTCAGACACACTGAGCCCTTATATCTGCCTGACAAAACTAACAGTAGAAGAGAGGACAAGAATGACAGAGAAAGAGAAGAGGGAACAGATAAAAGGAAAGAAAGCAATCACAAGGTTGGACTTCACTACTGCTGTTAAATTTCTCCTGGTTTCCAGATATTGTAGGAGTGGTTCAGCCAAAAAAAAAAAAAAAAAATCTGCCATCATGTCATTCCAATCCATAAAGTATTTTTGCAGCTCTTACACTGTTGGGATTATAGCTCTCATTATAAGAGAATGGAGTAAAGGACATTGTTAAATTGCTGCCTAATTAGGGGTATGCTTGTAACTGCATGACCTTTTCACTCTGTTCACAATTTATTTAAAGTTCACAGAGGGAGAAAGGCAACAAACGCTACCCAGGCTCATTGGAAATACATGCTTCAACTTACATTTCTGCAAAACTTTTAATCCTTTTCACGCAGAGTACAATTTACAGGGCCAGAGTTTCAATTAATAAAGCCTAATTTTCTCACAATTACTTGCACAATATTATGACAAAAAAATTACATGCTGTGAGCATTAGCATAACACATACAGCTTCATATGTATGGGTTTCCTAACTCAGTAGGTTGGCTTGGTAGCTCACGTGATACGCCGTTGCAAATAAAAATAAAATAATGTAATATAATGTAATAACAGTGTGGTCATGGTCTTCATAAATTTGACAACACACCCACAACAACAACAACAACAAAATAATGCACTGCAAATACAACACAAAAAAAAAAATAAATAAAATAAAATAAATGGGCTGCAGATAATCACAACGCAAACAAAAACAGAAATGCTGCAAATACACACAACACAAACAAAAACAGAAACGCGCTGCAAATAGGCACAGATCATATCGGAAATGTTTAAGGGAACTGCAAAGTGACGAACATGGCTGGGACATGCTTATCAATGTCTTCCTTGAAAGGTGAGATTTTTGTTTATTTTAACATCCTGATCATACGATTACTTAGAATCTATATATATATATATATATATATATATATATATATATATATATATATATATATATATATATATATATTAGCCTAAATAAGCTGATGAAATACACACTTACTGTAACTGTGAAAGGTTATGTAAGCTGGCTAACTTACTTTTACAACTTCCCTTAAAAAGTTAACCATTGCCTATGGTTTTACTGTTAAAATTAATTATTTAATTAATAATTTCATTATATAAAAATATAATAATACTACTAATAATAATAATAATCATCATAAAAAATTAAAAATAAATAAAACAAAAAAATAGTTACTATAGTTAAACCATAATAACCATGCACAAATTAACCATGAATTAACCATGAATTTACTATACTAATCATAGTTTAACCATGGTATTTGTACAATTGTGGTGTACAAAAATGCCCCCCCCCCCCCCCCCCCCCCCCAAAAAAAAAACATGGTTAATTTTTGTTTTGTTCTGTGCTACTTGCGTGTTTCTCTATTTGGTTGTGTTGTGAGTATTTGCAGCACATTTCTTTATTTGTTTGTTGTGAGTATTTGCAGCGTGTTTTTTTATTTATTTGTGTTGTGAGTATTTGCAATGCATTTCTTTATTTGTTTGTGTTTATTTGTTTGTGTTGTAATTATTTGCAACACATTTCTTTAATTGTTTGTGTTGTATTTGCAGTGTGTTTTTTTTATTTGTTTGTGTTGTGAGTATTTGCAGCGCATTTCTTTGTTTGTTTGTTTGTTTGTTTGTTTGTGTTGTAAGTATTTGCAGCACATTTCTTTAATTGTTTGTGTTGTGAGTATTTGCAGCGTTTTTTTTTTTTTTATTATTATTATTTATTTGTGTTGTGAGTTTTTGCAGCCCATTTCTTTATTTGTTTGTGTTGTGAGTATTCGCAGCGGTTCTGTTTGTGTGTGTGTGTGTGTGTGTGTGTGTTGTGAGTATCTGCAGCATGTTTCTTTATTTGTTTGTGTGGTCAGCATTTGCACCTTTTTTCTTTTTTGTTTGTGTTGTAAGTATTTGCAGCACATGTGCTGTCAAACTGATAAAGGTATTTTCTTAATTTGCCGGTGCTATTTTAGTTTGTTTGGTGTGTTAAACACGTCGGCTCTCATTGGGCTAACATCGGCGGCAGTTTCCCCGATTCGACATGTTGAATCGGCATCTGGGCCATCTGGGCCATCGGGGAGAGTGAGAACTCTGATAGGTCGTTCAGTTTAGCAAACGAATCAGTGAACAAGAATTAAACCAAAAATAATGAAAATGAGTAAGTAAATGAAGGCAGCTTAGACAGAAGGCTGTTCTAATGTTACGTGATCTGTTGTTACTACTGTAAATCTATATTCAATTATTATGGGATCTCCTTCAATGCTTTCAGAATTTTTACTTTTTTTAAAATGATTTTGTTTCTGTATTTTGAAATATTTATATTTTATATTAACATTTTATTGACAGTATATTTATTAAATAAAAAATAATTATTTCATTTTTCAAAATAAGCAGACAATAGTACAAACTTTGCTACAGTGATTATTTTGAACAAGTATCAACTTTATTAATAACTAAATTAATTTAAGTAATAACTATACATTATTAAAAAAAAAAAAAAAACAAAAAAAAAAAAACATCATTTTATTTGAAGTATTTGTATCAATATTGTGTGCCTTTTGCCCCATGCTGGTGAGCCTTTTACCCTGTGTGTGGGGTTAAAGGCCCCCCTTGCCACCTCATGTATATATAAGATTTTTAAACAAAATAAATTACTTGTATGGTTTATTTTCACACAAAAGCTGTTGCTCCATTAATATTTAATACAAACGTATCTGTTTTTTCTGCAATTATACATTTAAAGCCCTAAACACACTGCACGATTTCCAGCTGTCCCAGATGAAAGATTGGCATCATGAAACAATCGTGGCGATTTCTGTGATCGTGGCTCCTAATCGGTGGTCCTGTGTCGTACAGTGAGAGAGATTCAAAGACGGCTGTTTTCACAGTCTTGCGACTAAAGATAGCTTATGATACAGCATGATCATCACACAGTGTGTTTGCTGGCATGATCTACATTTACTGACCAGCCAATAAAAATGCTGTATGAAATCAATGTGACATGGTGCTAAAACATAAAACTGCTTATTTCAAGCTCTTTTCCCTTCCTCTTTCGCCGCTTCCACTTTTTTCAGCACACATAAAAACTACAGCTAAAGTGTGATTTATCATGCTCTTTTTGTTTACCACTAGCACATGCTGATGACGTTTTATTCTTCTATAGAAACGTGCATCGTAGCATATGAGTCAACAGGTGTCATCATCGTACAGTCTACACACACATCGTAGCCAAGTTTATTAGATCCATGTCACAGTGTGGTATGCAGTGATCTTATAGAATTGCTAAAATCATGCAGTGTGTTTTGGGCTTTAGGCGCAGTGAATATTAGGTATCGTCTCTGACAGACAACATGTTGAAGCTGCTCAGGCAACTATTTTCTCCTTCCTCTCGGAAAGCAATGACATACTTAAAACATCCAGTAGTGTGGGTTTTCCCAGTGGAAAAGTATGTATACTCCATGGATCTCATAAATACTACTGTGTATTGTTCACATTATTTTTTGACAGACAAAATGTTACTTTTAGCTATTGCAAATTTGTTGTTAATCAAGATGAGGACATGGCTGAGACCTTTTTGAAGGATACTGGTTTACTTACAGTATGCCCTTTTTGAGTACTTGAGCTCAACTGAGACTACAGTGTTTGTGGAGGCTGTTGAGTTTACCTTGATTCACTGCAATATTGAGGTGTTCCATATTATTTTTGATTTTAGAAAATAAACACGTGATTGTTCTCTTCAGAAATAAAATGTTCCTTGTTTTTCACTTACACAAGGCGTTGAGGACTTGTGGATCTCTGAGCCTACATTCAGTATGAGTAAAATATTTAAAGCACTGTTAAAATCAGATACTCTAAGACTTTTACTCAAGTCTATTGGAACTGGTGTCTTGTAACTTGTAATGAAGTCATTTTCACAGCCACATGCCATAAAACATAATATTTACTTACTATGGAAAATCAACTATTCTGCCGTAGAAGACACTTACAGTACAACATCACAAACCAGCAGCTAAAGTTGTGCATGCACAATAGAATGCCAGAATGCTGTTTCATAGCAGCTGTTGCTTAAAGTCCCTAGTACCAGTGTGGTGTGGCACGTGTAGGGTGCTTCTCAAGAGAAGGCTGCATCCTAGTGAGGCTCTTTCCCAGACCAGTACTTGTGAGGCTTTTAGGCTCAACTCCTCTTCAGAATTTTGAGTGATTGGAGGATGTGAAGGATAGACTTGATGCATTCTTCAAAATACACTGAATGAAGGCCTCAAAAGCCAAAGCTGCCCTCCAACGACTTGAAAAGGATCACTAACGGTACACAGCAGAGCAGTGTTGTATAAAATGATTTGATTGGCTGATCTGCATTAAATGAGTGCTGCATGATAACAGTACAACAACACTTGGACTTTTCACTACTTGTGTTGCTTGTCTGTTCTGCTTAATTATGTTTGTGAAAACCATGGTTTTTTTTTTTGCTTTCTGTTTTTTTTTTTTTTGGATGAAAAGAAATTTTAAAAGAATACTATTTATTTATGAGTTCAACCACCTGTCAAAGTTTGCAGAGGTTAACCGTGGATTCTGATGAGTGAGTTGCTGGCATTACGCACATGCATGTGTATCACCGAGGATTTAAACAAGCCTGATGCACAATGTAAGTTTCTTTAATAACAAACAAACATACTGGAAATATAGGTAACAATTTACTTTCTGTATTTACTTTAGACATGCAAAACATATCCACCCATATTGTGCATCAATGTCTAATGTGTCCATGTACGCAACTTTTAGAAAACATATCCAAAATGAAAGCTAATCAATACTCTTCAGTCATTTTCAACATCAAGGATCAGTGAATCATATTGTGACCACAGATATCATTAACTTTAAGTGAATAAAAGGCAATAATCAGCAATATGCATTCACGAGAATACATTTGTTTGAATGTTTCATTGATAAAACATGACACTGAGTTGTTACAAAAGAAATAGTGGTATTATTGCATGATGATGATTTTGTATTTATATGTATTTGCAACACTATTATAAATGTGTTCAATGTGTCAGCATTTCTATCAGGCAGTGAAGATACAAGTCAGGATCTAAGTGCAGCATTCATACCCAGGACACTAGAACTAGCAAAACACAAACAGATGAACACAACAATATCTAACAAAGACAGACAAAGAACCTAGGAAAACACAAGACTTGAATACAGACCAAACCTATCAATACAATGACTCATAGAAATAAACTGAAAACTAGGTAAAATAACCAAAACAAACTCTAAACAGAAAGAAAACATAGACTCTGTATCCATAGACTATCCATATATAATGTCACTTTTAATCAGTTTAATGCATTCTTGCTGAATAAAAGTACTCATTCAATAAAATAATGCAAACAAACAAACAAAAAAAAATAAAATAAAAATAAATAAATAAAACCTGACTAACCTCAAACTATATACTAATATATCACAATGATATTCATTCATTCATTCATTCATTCAGGTACAGACACAGAAATGATGTTGATTACCATTTTAAATCAACAGAATGAACTACAATCAATTTCTCACATTTGCTAGTTTGAGTATTTCTAGCCAAATCTGTTTTTGATTCTTTTTTGCTGACATCAGCTCCTCTTACTGCTAAACCGTGACCTCCCATTATAATGATAATGCTCCATTAAATGAGAGACGTGTGTAAAAAGGGCCGTGGAAGTGGTCAGGTTAGTGCTAATTGCTTTCTAAGAAAGCCATTTCCACTGATGAAGCCAGTCATCTGCACCTGCCCACATCAGAGATCTGAGTATTAGCTGCACAATGAGTCAGTCTCTAATCACTGACCATCATTCACTTGCTGAGATGAGAATTAATTGGAATCAGTTATTACAGTGGTAATGGAAAAAAAAAAAAAAAAAAAAAAAGTTCAGAAATGGATGTCAGGGCCTCTCTGTTTAAATGTTAAATTTGATGTTTAATTTTACATTTTCAGTCCAGTTTTGTCTAAAAATGTTTGAACTTTTGGCAGTCCAGTTAAATAGCCATAAAGAAGATGATAACCAATGTCCATTGAATATATACATTTGTTAATAATGTGAATAATAATAAAAAAAAAAACATCCTTCACACAATAATATAATTTCACAGCAACTAGTATTAATATATTAATATACACTGAAAAAATGGTGACATCTAACTGATTTTAGTCAAAAATATGATTAAACTTCACTCAACCAACATATATACATTAATTTATATCAACAGAATTAATTGTTATGGATTAAATCAGGTAGTAATAGCTCCTTAATGTAACACTTGCAGGTTAGCACCTTTTATTGTGTACATATGTACAAATGTTATACGTGCCAACTTATGGAATGTGCATTTGTTGGCATTGCTTTTATTTTTAAATTTTATTTTTATTTTAAATTTTTTTTATGGGATAAAGCATTCCACAAAACAGTATTCCTGTATACTGCACATTTGTATGAGGCACCAAGTGTGATCTGATGAATTTATAGACAATGTGCTATGACAAATCTTATTACACTTTAATGCCTGTTGCATTTTGTTCGAATGTAAAGTCCTTCATCACATTGATCGCATCATGTAGTGCACAATATTCTAAACCACAAACTGATTTTATGCATTAACTTAACATCCCATTCCAGCGAGTTCCATTTCATGGTAAAATGCACTTGAAATTTTGTGGAAAACAGAAAACACCTTTCATGGACAAAATCCACCCAGCATATCACAAAATACATGTTGTGAAGAAAATATGAGAATATTCATTTCATGCATTATGCATTTTGTCCACTAAAGAGCCTGTATTGACCACAAAATGCATTTTGTACATGTTGTCCTTTTTTAACATTTATTTATTTATTTAGACTCTGCATGTCACAATGCATACATTTTGTGAATGACATGTATTTCACCCACAAAATGAGTTGTTTTGATCATAAAGTGCATTTTTGTGCATTTTTGGTGCAGATTAAATACACAACAAATAACATTAAATATTATTTTCATCAGTTTTGATATTATTATTATTATTATTATTATTATTATTATTATTAATTAATTAATTAATTAATTAATTAATTAATTTATTTATTTATTTATTTATTTATTTATTTTTTCAATTGCTCTAGGACCTATTTCTCAATACTTAGGTCACTTTTTCAAAAAACTCTTCACACTGTTCTCCTAACCATCTTTCAGCTTGGCACAGCAGTTAATTTCACATTCATAATGCTCTAAAGCTACTAAAACAGTTCATACATGTTTCAAATCAACTCATTTCTCAACTCATGCTTTGTCACTCATAAAACACAGACCTAAAAACACTAACGACAGGTAGCATTAGGCAATGTTTTATTTTGTTAAATGTAGAACGTTAGTCGAAATGCTTTGATTTTGGTTTCCGTATATTTTTCCATTTTAATTTTTCTGGACTCCTTTTAAATGGATAAATTAAATTTTATTAATCAAAAAGCATGTCTATTTAATGAAAGCAAGAAACTTAAACAATTTAACATCAATTTATTAAAATTTGAACACAAATTGCATGTTTAGGGCTCTATGAAATGTTTTATTTTTTTCCAACCTTATGTTTTATTGTTACCAAATTCTGTGTTTTAGCATGTCTAATTATTTGAAAGCATAAAAACAAGTTTAATTTATTCTTACAATAGCCTTACGATTTTTTTTTTTTTTCCCTCAGAAATTCTGTGTTGTGTATTTGCATTTTTTAAGGCATAAGTCAAGTTCAAGTCAAGTTGAGCTTTATTGTCATTCTGCTACATGTGGACATATAGTGGAACGAAATGTCGTGTCTCGCAGGACCACGGTGCTACATACTAGTTAAGCATAAGATAAACATACAACAATGCAAACATAGGAAAAAACAATAGAGCTATACAACAGTTTAACCATCTGACTATACATATACTATAAATACTATAACTATTATACCTAGTTGACTACACATACACAAACTGAGACTGTACAAGAACTTTACATAAATACTGTACATTAAATTGTGCTAAAGAGATATTTGTACATGAAAATGTGCAGAAAAATATATATTTTGTACATTACATTGTTCAGAAGAGAGGTTTTGTGGGAAGCAGTGCATAGTGCAAAACGATTTAGTAGTGCAGTGCTCAAGTAAACATATTATTTTGTAGTGCAGTGTTCAAGTAAACATATTATCTTATTGAGTCTTTGTAGCAGCGAATGTTTATAGAAAGTGTCTAGTGTGCATATAGTGGGATGAGTGCGTTACTACAGGTGGTTTGTATAGCCCACTCACCTGTGTGTAGCACACTCAGAATTGTGTAAAATTGTCAATAGTTATTTATGAGTTTATGAGTTTATTTATGAGTTGGGGGGCTGAGGTGTTCATGGTTTCAGAGGGGGACAGGGAGATTGGAGTTAAGAACTCTCACAGCCTGGGGAAAAAAAGCTGTTGAGCGATCTGACTGAACAAGCTTTGATACTCCAGTACCTTTTACCTGATGGCAGGAGCTGGAAGAGGTTGTGGGAGGGGTGGGTGGGGTCCTTCACGATGCTGGAGGCCTTGCTGGAGCATCGTGCAAGGAAAATGTCCAGGATGGAGGGGAGAGGGGCACCGATGATCTTTGCAGCAGTGTTCACCGTCCTTTGTAGGGTCTTGCGGTCAACAGCACTGCAGTTCCCATACCAGACATTGATGCAGGTGGTCAGCACGCTCTCAATGGTGCCCCTGTAGAAAGTGGTGAGGATGGGTGGAGGGAGACTTGCCCTTTTCAGCCGGCGGAGAAAGTGGAGGTGCTGTTGTCCCTTCTTGTTGAGTGACGTGATGTTGGTGGTCCAGGTGAGATCCTCTGTGATGTGCACCCCCAGGAATTTAGTGCTACCGACGCTCTCCACGGTTGAGCCGTCGATGGTCAGTGGAGGGTGGTCAACAGAGTTTCTCCTGAAGTCTATCACAACCTCTTTTGTCTTACCCACATTGAGGGACAGGTTGTTAGCACCACACCATTCAGCCAGATGTGCCACTTCCTCTCTGTAGTGCGTTTCATTGTTGTTGCTGATGAGGCCTACCACAGTTGTGTCATCAGCAAACTTGATGATGTGTTTGGAGCTGGACTTGGCAGTGCAGTCGTGGGTCAGCAGTGTGAAGAGCAGCGGGCTGAGCACACAGCCTTGTGGGGCACCTGTGCTCAGTGTGGTAGTGCTGGAGGTGTTGTTGCCAACACGGACTGACTGAGGTCTTGCAGTTAAAAAGTCCAGGATCCAATTACAGAGGGAGGTGTTAAGACCCAGCAGGTTTAGTTTGTGGATGAGCTGTTGTGGGATTATTGTGTTGAATGCTGAGCTGAAGTCGATGAACAGCATTCTTAATAAGTGTCTTTCTGTTCAAGGTGAGTAAGAGCTAGGTGGAGAGTGGTGGACGGTATGCAAACTGGAATGGGTCCAGCGTGTTTGGGAGACTGGACCTGATGTGATGCATGACTAACCTCTCAAAGCACTTCATTATGATTGGTGTCAGTCCTATGGGACGATAGTCATTCAGACAGGACACATGTGACTTCTTTGGTACTGGGATTATGGAGGTGGATTTGAGACATGTGGGGACAACTCCCTGGCTCAGCGAGGTGTTGAAGATGTCTGTTAGGACATCCGTCAGCTGTGCAGCACAGTCTCTCAGTACACGTCCAGGTATGTTGTCAGGGCCCGCAGCCTTTCGTGGGTTAATCCTGGATAGAGTCTTCCTTACATCGGCAGGAGAGAGACAGAGTACCTGGTCGTTTGGAGACGAGGGTAGTTTCTGTGCAGGTGTGTCGTTCTGTATCTCAAATCGTAAGTAGAAGTGGTTGAGTGCCTCTGGTAGGGTTGTGTCATTATCACTGGCCTGTGGCGGAGCCTTGTAGTCAGTGATGGTCTGAATGGCTTGCCACAGGGTCCGAGTGTCTTTACTGTCGCTGAAGTTGTTGTTAATTTTTTTTAGCATACTGATGTTTTGCCTTCTTGATGCCATGAGATAGATTGGCTCTTGCTGTTTTGAGGGCTACTTTATCTCCTGATCTGAATGCTTCATCTCTGGTCTTTAGCAGTCCACGAACCTCTGCTGTCATCCATGGCTTCTGGTTGGCACGTGTGGTGATGGTCTTGGTGACTGTCACATCATCAATGCACTTTTTGATGTAAGCAGTCACAGTTTCAGTGTACTCCTGCAGGTCTGTGTGGTTGTTGTAGGTGGCCGCCTCTTTAAACATGTTCCAGTCTGTGTCCTGGAAGCAGTCCTGCAGTGCTGAGGTAGCATTGTCTGGCCATACCGTGATCTGTTTTTGAACCGGTTTGGCAAGTTTGAGAAGTGGTCTGTATGCTGGGATTAGCATAACAGAGATGTGGTCCGAGTACCCGAGGTGGGGGCGGGGTTCAGATTTGTATGCGTTTTTCTCTGTTGTGTAAACAAATCCCAGTGTGTTGTTTCCCCTTGTTGCAAAGTTCACATGTTGGTAGAACTTTGGCAAAACTGTCTTTAAGTTTGCGTGGTTGAAGTCACCGACTATGATGAAAAAGCTGTCAGGGTTATTTGTTTGTTGTTCGCTGATGGCGCTGTACAGTTCACGAAGTGCGTCCTTAGTGTTTGCACACGGAGGAATGTAAACCGCGACAATAACAATGGCTGTGAACTCCCGCGGCAGATAGAACGGTCGACACTTCACAAACATAAACTCCACCAGCGACGAACAGTGTTTTGACACTACCGCAGCATTGTTACACCATTCTTTGTTGATATACACACACAAGCCTCCCCTGCGAGTCTTACCAGACAGTGATGAGTCTCTGTCCGCTCGGTAGCAGGTTAGCCCGTGCAGCTGAATGCCGGAGTCCGGGATGTTGTCCTTTAGCCATGTTTCAGTGAAAACAAACACACAACAATCCCTTGCCTCATGCTGTGTAGATCGACTGAGTTGAATTAAGTCCAGTTTGTTTTCCAGAGAGCGAAAGCATGAGTTTGAGAGCATGAGTGTTGGAAGAGCCGGTCTTATTGGGTTAGCCTTCAGCCTAGCTCGTATACCTCCGCGATTACCGCGCTTCTGTCCTCTCTCACACCGCTTGCGATGCTGCCTTGTGCGGGTAGCGTCAGTAGGCGAGGCCGCGGTTTCGAGGTCCGGCTTCAGCAGTAAACAAAGGCCTCGTAGCTTCTCAGTAGCCGCCAGCGAGAGTTGGTGTTTGTATGCATTGCCGATATCCAGAAGACTTTGGCGATCACAGATGAGTTTTGGAGTGATTTCCTTATGAATTAGCAGTAAATTGACACTATTTGGAGACAAACAGACGACATTAAAAGACATAAAAGCACCATCTTTGGGACCTGGAGTAGCCGCTGCGTCTGACTGCGCCACCATCTTGGATGCGGCGCATCCATTAATTTATCTTTTAATTAATAAAAATTAAACACATTTTATTTTTTGGGAAAATAAAGGGGATGTAATATTACAATTAAAACATTGAAGAAATATTGTATAATTATTCCTTAAAAATAAGGTTTTAATAATTTTAATAGTAGTAGTAGCCTATTACATACCTTCTACTGAACAACAGTAATATATTTCTGCCACAATGTATTCAAGTTAAACCAAACTTTTATTTTGACGGGTTGCCATAAATACCTTAGGTGCCCTAATATAATGGCAGGGGAAACATTGCCGTACATAGTGCATGCTACACAAATAGTGAGGACTCATTTTGACAGTGTACTATTCTGGACATGCCTCCCCTAATGCACTGCCAGCAGCAGCTCATCTCACACGCCACAGAACCCATGGATAATCCACAGCAGTCAAATATCATCAGTTTTCCAGCATCCCAGGAGCTGTGACATCACAGGCTCCGGGCCGCTCTCTCTTTCAGGAGGAAAGTGAATCGCCTGCCCGCTGACAAATTTATCATGAAATGATGTTAGTGTAAACAAGATACAATCAATAATGTGTTAGCAGAAAAAGACTCACCATGGAATGCTAAAATACTTTGAGACCTTGATAAAGCAGAGAGAAGTTACACATTTTTATGTTATTGTGGCATCCCAGTTGCCTACACTGTAAAAAAAATATATGGTTCAGTGTTGTATAGAAAATATTGAGGACTTTTTACTAATAAAAACAAGAGATGTGTTTTGCTTATTTTTTTAAAGGAAACTTAAGCAGTTTTGAGGCTTGAATTGAGTAACTGATTCTAAAATAAATAAATAAATAAATAAGTAAATAAATAAAATAAGGAAAGAAGGTGACCTATTTATTTTAAGATAATTAGCTAAATTTTGCAGTTTTATTTTAGAGGGGATTGTTAGTTCCCAGCATGCTTTGCATATGGCTGGATATGTAGAGTAAATTTTGAAATTAAATGCTATTTTATGTGTTTTTGAGTGAAGGGAAACTTCTGTTAATGTTTAATGTTCAGTTATGTTTGACATTTGAAAGAGTTTCTATTATGTTGAAGTTTCCATTGTGCAGAAGAGTAGCGCTTATGGTTATGGATACTATGAAGCATTAAGCCTTGTTCAATGAGCAGTAGCTTTGTTAGTGCAATATTACCAGTATTTCTCAAGTATTTTCCTATTTGAGCTATTTGGCTGTATACAGTCTTTTAAATGTACAATAACTCAAAGTTAAATACAAACAGACCTCACTCAAAATCACAGACTTTTGAGAATCAACTTAAAATAAATGAGCACATTTCACTAATTATATTAAATTCACTGTGTCATAGATTAATTAATTTAGGAGATTTTTACATGACTTATTCAGGTAGATTCCATTAAAAAATCAAGCATTAAAAACTACTCAAAAATATTATGTGTAATATTGTTACCGTATTTTTCTTTTTCTTTTTAAGTAGACATCTCGTTCTATTTTTTACAGTGTACTGTATTCTATTTGTGAAAGAAAGAAGATAATATGACTGTGATAGTAATACTATTCTGCCTACTATTGCAGAATAGTACGCAAACTTCTGGACATATTACCATAATTGCAGCCTGTTGTATAGTTACATGCATTCTGTCACCATAAACCAGTCTGTCACAGTTATTATCCTCATATCTACACTCCACTGTTTATTTTATTAAGTTTAGATTACTCAAACAGTTCGTGCTATAGTATTGAAGGGAAAACAAGTAGCTCGTTGATCTGCCATGTGTGGGTCTTTCATGCAGAGATCTCTTTTTGCATTTATTAATTAATGATCATACGTATCTGCTGTTGTGCTATTTGTATCTTTATGGAACTTTACGGTGTAAGCTTTGTCAATCATAAAACAGTGACCTAAAGAACGCTTACAACAGGTATCATTATACAGTATTTTCTTTTGTAAAATGTCTTTACAAAATAAGAATGTTAGTAGTTTCAAAAGCACAATAGGTTGTGGGCAATATCAGTGTTCAAGAATCCACACTTCACAAACCTACCAGAAATAGTAGACTATCCATGACTTCTGGCATATACTTCTCAACATGCTATGATTTTGGACACATTCTAATCTCACATATAGTGTAGGATGGATAGTATTTTAAGTACATTGGGTCACAGGGCTACATTCAGCTCTCAAATCTTAAATCCACAGTGATTGAACGGCATCAGGTGTGGTGTAGATCAGTACACAACCATAGACCGCACACAGTCTGTTCACTGACCGTCTGATGCATATTGTATGAAAAAAATAAAAATAAAAAAATAAAAAATGACTGATTGCTTGGCATCCATGTGCTCTAGAGACTGTCAGCATATTCCGATTTATTTTTGTTTGTTTTCATGTGAGATAAAACAACCTGCATTTAATATTTTTGGTGGCGCAACTGAATTAATTTTACAGATATTGACGATACTTTCCATGTTTCTGTTTTCCTAATCTTCCCTTGAATTGTAATAGTGATCATTAATAAATAGAGTTGTGCTCATTTATGCTGTGTATTGTATGAATTTGTGGACTGAAGCTTATAAAACAATGCACATATTTGTGTATGTAATTTTGAATTTCCATAAGAATTTGTGCAAGGTTTTGGAACTATTTTAACTCTTTAATTAGTTCTGTCCTTCCCTTATAAAAGATGAGAACTGATGTGATGTTCCCATGGCGTTTTAAATAAATGCCACAGTATGCGTTTTCTGCCAAGCATGTTTGAGAAAAATGTGAAAATGTTAGCTTTCGAGTACTCATGTTTTTATTATTATTACTATTATTCTGCCCATTCTAAAGAAATAAAAGACGTGTGCATATAAGTTGCTGCTTCATCATTTTAGTAAACAAACCCCTATCATTTCCAAATACTCTCCGATCGCATTCTTATAGATACTGCATGCAATTTCCCAGCATGTCAGAGCATCCTCTACAAATCCTCTCTGACTGAAGTGTATGGAATTACACCGTCATGTCAAAGCATATGAGAGATAAGTCATCCACGAGCAAAGGACAAGAACCAATATCCAATCACAACTGCAAGGGATTTAGGAACATTAATTTCTCCCAGTGCCATCTCTCCTGCAGACGACTACACATATGGTCAATAGACAAGAGATAATTAAATCTTTTGCTGCATGCAATGAAAAAAACAAAAACAAAACAAACATTTTGTGGTTCAGTGAATTCAGAGGAAACAACTGTCTACACTGAATAAGTTAGTTCAAATGTGAACTTGAATGTATTAAGCAAAAGCATTCAAGCATGAAGAAATGAGAACTCTAATAATCATGCTAGAAATTTTGTGAACCTTTAATATTGTTCTATATTTAGTACATTTAACTTGAATTGAGATCAGATATTCATTTATGTCCTATTACTAGATAAATACAATCCATTTAAACACACACACACACATGCACACACACTCACACACTATGTTTTATGTTTGTGTGTGTCCATTAAATTCTCATTTATTTAATAAGCCAAAAGATATAACATTGAATCTCCTGGCTGTAAAAAAAAAAAAAAAAAAAAAAAAAAAGTATCCCTTGAGCTGGCAATAACAGCATTGTTTCTAGGAACTGCAGTGGCTTACTAAGAATTCATGCTGCCTAAGGAAACAGTCACTCAAGTGACCCTCATCCCAGTCATTTTAGTGACCTTATTATAAAAACAAACAGCCATTATTATTATAATTGTTTGTTGTTGTTGTTGAAAACAAATTGGAAAAATGTGCCTCTACATGTTTGTTAAAAAAAAAAAAAAAAATGTACCTACAATAATAAATACAACTATAACAATTGAAATAGCCATTTTAATACATCTCCTGACCACTAGGTGGCACTGTACTGAAACTGTGCAGATAACCTTAGTTCCCTATCTGTCGCTCACTACGAGTTATGTCGTGACGACATAGGGGATTTACTTGGAAGCCCCAATCATCTCTGACTTTAAGAGAAAACGCCAATGAATATTGGCTAATGGATTTTGCATACCTGAGCCACTCCCTGCCCTCGCGGGTATAAATAGGCGGCAGGTGCATCCACTCATTAGATTTTTGCTTCGGAGCCGAGTGGATGAACGTGTTGATCTCCACAAAGCCTTTCATCATCTGTCTGGAAGCTGTTCTGGTTGGCGTTACGGTGCGAACAGCGGTGTCCCTGTCTGCAGCGATTTCCCTGGGCACTTCAACTAAAAGAGCAATTTCCTAAAAGAGCAAATCACGGTCGGTTCGCGTCTTTTTAAAGACGCCGTTCCGGCCGTGTCCTCTTGGTTGCGGTCGTTTCCTATCCTCCTTCGACAGCCACGATCGTTGTCTTCAGTGTCTGGGCATCCAGCACGCTGAAGCTGCGATCGTGGATGGTTTATGCGCTCGTTTTGAGCGTGTAACCATGACAGCGCTGCGATCGCGCCTCTCTCTCCTCACGGGGATGAGAGAGGCTCCCTCTGTCACTACCCGCGCTGGCTTCTCTGCTACGAGCAGAGAACCATCGGCTAGTGCTCTGGGCGATCTGAGGATTACAGTGAGAGCTTTTCCGCCGGGCCAGTCCCCACGGACCTTTCACTCCTCCAGCAGCAGCTGTTCTGTGCGGCTCGCCGGTGATTCTGCTGTGCCGTCTTACAGCGCGCTCAGCGTTTCATTCGGCGCGCCGATAGAGGATCAGATGTCGATAGCTGCATCGGGGGATGGGCAATCGTCCTCTGAGGATGAAGATTCGGCAGGGCTGCCCCCTCGGGGGTCGCGGCCGCCGCCGAATCGGACCCAGAGTTGACGGCCGTGCTTTCCCGGGCCGCCGCGAGCATCGGGCTGGAGGCGTGCACACCTCTCAGTCCCGAGTCCTCGCGGTGAGATGATTGGCTCCTCGGCACGGGCCGTGGCTCGCGACCACGCCCTGCCCTGGTCCCTTTCTTCCCGGAAGTGCACGAGGAGCTGATGAAGTTGTGGACGGCCCCTTTTTACGGCCAGAAGCGGCTCGTTTGTCTCCCCCATCCTCGCTACCCTCGATGGTGGGGCGGCTAGGGGGTACGTTGACATTCCCCAGGTGGAGAGGGCGGTTGCGGTGCACCTGTGCCTGCAAAACGCCGCCACTTGGCGGAATCGTCCTCGTCTCCCGTCCAAAGCCTGTAAGCTGACGACTGCTCTCGCGGTCAAAGCTTACAGTGCTGCGGGCCAAGCTGCCTCTGCTCAGCATGCCATGGCTATCCTGCGAGTACACCAAGCCAAGGCATTAAAATGCACGAGGGTAGTACCAACCCGAGGTTGAAGCAGGACCTGTGCTCGACGACTGACCGTGCCCTATGGCCAACGGAAGTCACAGTGCAGTCCCTCGGGAAGGCGATGTCCACACTTGTGGTCCAAGAGCGCCATCTATGGTTCAGCCTTGCTGAGACGAGCGATGTCGACAGTGCGGTTTCTCGACACTCCTGTCTCCCAGGCTGGACTGTTCGGCGACACTGTCGAGGACTGTGCCCAGCAGTTCTCGGCAGTACAGAGGCAGACCGAGGCCATCCAACACATCTTGCCCCGGCGTGATGCGTCATCTGCCACCGCTCCGTTGCAGGGCATGCCCCGGTCTGCTTGTCGCCGTGGGCGCCCTCCTGTGTCCCCCAGAGCCGCTCCGCCCCGTGCTGAGGTAACACCTAGGCCGGTGCGTTGAGCCTCTCGCAGGAGCACAGCGCCCCCTGTGTCCCAGCCGGCCCCTAAGTCACCCAGGAAGGTGACAAAGCGGCCCTGACACAGGCAACCCGGAGATGTGGGAAGCTGCTCTTTCTTGGGAGATGGCGAGGACAGCGCCGCTCCTTCCCCCGGAGGAGGGCCGGGTGGAGAATCTTCTGTTTCTGTTCACTTCTGTTTCTGTTCACCCTGGCCCGTAGAAAGGCAAGGTCCGTCCAGGGGCTGAAGGAGCGGCGACACTCCTGTGTGATGTTCACACAAAGTGTACCGCGGCGCCATGCCCATCTTGGGACTCGGGAGTGTAACCAGTGCTGAAGTGGTCTCATATGAAGCAATCCGAGCGGCGAGACTGCGGCTACGGATGCCATATGCCCCAGGAGCCTCTGAAAAGGGTTTCAGTGGTACCACCGTCCTGCCTCTGAAGGAACTCAGGCAGTTCAGCACGGACTGGGCACGCTCGTTAGTGAGACGCAAACAGTTCCGGCCACTGCTTCTAGGCAAGCACGTGTTTCTGTCCTCAGGCTCGCGGGTCGACAATGAGCGACGCGATGCCTCCTCACTCTCGCCCACGAGCCCCCTCTCTTTTGCCAGTAGCCAAGAAGTTGCGGTTGGGAGATGCAATGCCTCTCCACGCATCTCTGGCCAGTCCCTCCGGGGATGCGGGGAGTTCTGCTGTGATCGGTCAGAACACGATGCCTTCTGGGCTATCCAGCTCAACTCCCTGCCGCTGCACCACCGCGGGTATGTCGATTGTTCCCTTGGTGCCACTCGCACGGAGTTTGGGGGCGTGGCTTGCACTGCCCAACCCGTCTCGCTGGCTCATTCGCACAATCCGACTCGGCTATGCGATTCAGTTCGCCAGGCAACCTCCCAAGTTCAGCGGCGTTCTCGAGACTTCAGTGGCAGACCGAGACGCACCTGTTTTGCGTGAGGGGATTGCTGTCCTCCTGGCAAAGGATGCAATCAAGCCGGTCCCTCCAGCTGAGATGAGGCAGGGGTTTTACAGCCCCTACCTCATCATACCCAAGAAAGGCGGTGGCCTTTGGCCAATCCTGGATGCACCTAGCCCCAGGATTGGTTTGCAGCGGTCGACCTGAAAGACACTTACTTTCATGTCTCGATATGGCCTCGAAACAGGTCGTTTCTACGGTTTGCGCTCGAGGGTCAGGCAGGGAAGTACAGTGTTCTCCCTTTCTGGCTGTCCCTGTCCCCCCGTGTCTTTATGTAAGTCACGGAGGGCGGTCTTGCCCCGCTATGGGAAGTGGGCATCAGGATCCTCAACTATCTCGAGCTTGGCCCGCGTGCGAGGACAGTTGTGTGATGACAGGGACCCAGTGCTCCTGCACTTAGCCAGCTGGGGCTTCAGGTCAACTGGGAAAAAAGCAAGCTCTCCCTCATGCAGAGAATCTCTTTTCTCGGTGTGGAGTTAGACTCGGTGAGTATGATGGCGCGTCTCACTAACGAGCGTGCCCAGTCCGTGCTGAACTGCCTGAGTTCCTTCAGAGGCAGGACGGTGGTACCACTGAAACCCTTTTCAGAGGCTCCTGGGGCATATGGCATCCGTAGCCGCAGTCTCGCCGCTCGGATTGCTTCATATGAGACCACTTCAGCACTGGTTACACTCCCGAGTCCCAAGATGGGCATGGCGCCGCGGTACACTTTGTGTGAACACCACACAGGAGTGTCGCCGCTCCTTCAGCCCCTGGACGGACCTTGCCTTTCTACGGGCCAGGGTGCCCCTAGAACAAGTGTCCCGGCATGTTGTTGTCACGACAGATGCCTCCAGCACGGGTTGGGGTGCTACATGCAACGGGCAGGCAGCCTCGGGGCTCTGGACAGGGCCTCGACTGCTTTGGCACATCAACTGCCTGGAGCTGTGGGCAGTGCACCTTGCCTTGCGGCAGTTCCGGCCACTGCTTCTTGGCAAGCACGTGTTGGTCCGAACAGACAACACTGCGGCTATCTTGTACATCAACCGGTTGGGAGGTCTACGATCTCGTCGCATGTCACAGCTCACCCGCCATCTCCTCCTCTGGAGTCACACGCAGCTCAAATCGTTGCATGTCCACATTCGGGGGGAGCTCAATCGTGCAGCCGATGCGCTCTCACGACAGCTCACGTTCCCTGGAGAATGGCGACTCCATCCCGAGACGATCCGGCTGATCTGGAGTCGATTCGGGGAAGCTCAGGTAGACCTGTTTGCTTCCCGCGAGTCCTCCCACTGCCAGCTGTACTTTTTCCTGACCGAGGGCCCCCTCGGCACAGACGCACTGGCACACAGCTGGCCTCGGACTCTACGCAAGTATGCGTTCCCCCAGTGAGCCTGCTTGCACAGACACTGTGCAAGGTCAGGGAGGACGAGGAGCAGGTCCTGTTGGTCGCGCCGTACTGGCCCACCCGGACCTGGTTTCCCGAACTCATACTCCTCGCGACAGCCCCTCCCTGGCGCATTCCTCTGAGGAAGGAACTCCTTTCTCAGGGGCTCGGCACCATATGGCACCCGCGTCCAGATCTACGGAACCTCCATGTGTGGCTCCTGGACGGGACGCGGCAGACTTGAGTGGTCTACCACAGGCTGTGGTAGAGACCATCACTCAGGCTAGAGCTCCTTCAACAAGGCAAGCCTATGCACTGAAGTGGAGTCTGTTCGCGAACTGGTGTTCTTCTCGTCGAGAAGACCCCCGAAGGTGCACGATTGGAGTAGTGTTTTCTTTCCTGCAAGAAAGGTTGGAGCGTAGGCTGTCACACTCCACCTTGAAAGTGTATGTGGCTGCTATTGCGGCCCATCACGATGCAGTGGACGGCCGGTCCCTGGGAAAGCACGAACTCATCGTGAGGTTCCTGAGGGGTGCCAGAAGGTTAAATCCTCCTAGGTCACCCCTGATGCCCTCCTGGGATCTTTCTGTCGTCCTGGCTGGACTTCAGAGGGGTCCCTTTGAGCAGCTGGACTCAGTCGAGCTGAAATTTCTGTCAGCTAAAACAGCGCTGCTGACCGCGCTCACTTCCATCAAGAGGGTCGGGGACCTCCAAGCATTTTCGGTGAGCGAAGAGTGCCTTGTGTTCGGGCCGGCCTACTCTCACGTTGTCCTGAGACCCCGGCCTGGATACGTGCCTAAGGTTCCCACCACGCCCTTCCGCGATCAGGTGGTGAACCTGCAAGCACTGCCCTCGGAGGAGGCAGATCCAGCCTTGGCGTTGCTGTGTCCCGTAAGAGCACTGCGCATATACGTGGACCGCACCCGGAGCTTTAGAAGCTCTGAGCAGCTCTTTGTTTGCCACGGAGGTCAGCAGAAAGGGAAGGCTGTCTCCAAGCAGAGGTTGGCCCACTGGATAGTGGATACCATCGCCTTGGCGTACCAATCTCAAGGCGAGCCGTGCCCCCTGGGGATGAGGGCTCACTCCACACGGAGTGTTGCCTCCTCCTATGCGCTGGCGCACGGCACCTCTCTGGCAGACATCTGTAGAGCTGCGGGCTGGGCGACACCGAACACCTTCGCGAGATTCTACAGTCTCCGCGTTGAGCCAGTTTCTTCCCATGTGTTGGGTAACAGGTAAGTGGCGGGAAGAGCTGGCCGGTGTCACGCTTGCTGCGCCATTCCCCCTCACCCGGGGATACAAGCGGCTTTTTCCTCCACCAGTTCAGTTCCCCGGACGGCGAACCCTGGTGGAGTTCCTCCAGCACCCCCGGCAGTCTGACGCCAGCCCCAGTACTGGTGTTAGCTCGCCCGGGTCTCCGGTCAGCCCCTGTACTGGGCTAGGTGTCCGTATGGCTTGATTCCCTTCGGGTAATCCCATATGTGTATTCTTCCACGGTAAGGTTTCCCTTATGGTAAACCCGTGTCTTCCCTTGACAGAGCCTCTGTCAGGCCCTGCTGGCAGCTCTCCTCCCTACCCTAGGTAGGATCTGCCCCAGGGTCCAGTCGTATGTAGTACTGCCCCAGACCTGGGTCAGTCCATATCAGTGTCTCCACATGTTACCTCCCTTCGGGCAGGATGTGGCCTCCATAGCGCCCTTCTCCGGAAGGCTCGCTTCCCTGTCATCACTGCCAAGCTGTAACAACAAATAGGAAAGACTTGAAGCTATCTTTCATTGAAGGTCGAAATCCCTTCCGACTTCTGTGGGAAAAGGAACAGCGGCTTGGCTATCTCCAGCAGCGATGTACTCAGTGGTCCCTGCGGGCACCAAGGTTAGCGAATTTGGGCTGGGGCGATGGGAAGGTTGCGACCTTTGCATGGCATTTGTCTGTCACGTGCTCGCTTGTCAGCATCTGCATGCCACAAGGTTGTGACGGGGTTCAGGTTGTGGCGCTTTCCATAGGACCCCTATGTCGTCACGACATAACTCGTAGTGAGCAACAGATAGGGAACGTCTCGGTTACGTACGTAACCCTCGTTCCCTGATGGAGGGAACGGAGACGTTATGTCCCCATGCCACAATCTTGAACCATCGCTGGTTGCCAGGGACTCGTTCTCGGCTCCTCAGCGTAAAACCTAATGAGTGGATGCACCTGCCGCCTATTTATACCCGCGAGGGCAGGGAGTGGCTCAGGTATGCAAAATCCACTAGCCAATATTCATTGGCGTTTTCTCTTAAAGTCAGAGATGATTGGGGCTTCCAAGTAAATCCCCTATGTCGTCACGACATAACGTCTCCGTTCCCTCCATCAGGGAACGAGGGTTACGTACATAACCGAGACGATTATGGTGGTCATAACACACTCCAAGTTTAGTATGAATACGCTAAAGCACTGCAGAGATATAGCCTCACATCTAGAAGTTCTTCAGCAAATTTGTTTGTGTGGTATTTGGAAATGGATTGACTGATGGACTTGATTTCCATGTTTTTAGTTAATATAATTGAATATGAAGATGATATGGTTCAATTTTTGTGAAAATAGGACATGCAGTCTAGCAGGAGTTTGAAAAAAGTAGTTTATTTTATTTATTTTTTATTTTATTTTTGAAAAAAAAAAAAAAAAAAGAGAATTGCCTTGAGCCAAGGAATCAGAGGGAAAAAGAGTTAACACTTTATTTTGCTATGATGACTTTTGTTCTACCCACTTACTTAATAGAAGTACTTGTGTTGTCCAATCTTTAAAGACTGTGTCTGTTCTCCGAATAGTGAGGTCAAAATATAAATTTAATGCAGGATCTAGAAATAATCTGATCGTGATTAAACCAGAAAAATGCAAAACAAATAAACAAAAGCAATTTTTAAAGCTTGGGGTCCTAAACATTAGATCACTCGCACCCAAAGCAGTTATTGTAAATGAAATGATCACAGATAATAGTTTTGATGTGCTCTGCTTAACTGAAACCTGGCTCAAACCAAATGATTATATTGGTCTAAATGAGTCTACTCTACCAAGCTACTGTTATAAGCATGAGCCCCGTCAGACTGGCCGTAGCGGCGGTGTTGCAACAATATATAGTGATATTCTCAATGTTACCCAGAAAACAGGATACAGGTTTAACTCAATTGAATTACTTCTGCTTAATGTTACACTGTCAGATATGCACAAGAAATCTCTCCTATCTCTTGCTCTGGCTACTGTGTATAGACCGCCAGGGCCGAATACAGATTTCTTAAAAGAATTTGCAGATTTGATCTCAGAACTATTGGTTACTGTTGATAAAGCGCTAATTGTCTGAGATTTTAACATTCACGTTGATAATACAAATGATGCGTTAGGACTTGCGTTTACTGACCTAATAAATTCTTTTGGAGTCAAGCAAAATGTCACCGGGCCCACTCATCGTTTTAATCATACGCTAGATTTAATTATATCACATGGAATTGATTTTACTGACATAGATATCGTACCTCAAAGTGATGATGTTACTGACCATTTCCTAGTATCGTGCATGCTGAGTATTACTGATATTAACTATATGGCTCCGCGTTATCGTCCAGGAAGAACTATTGTTCCAACCACTAAAGATAGATTCAGAAATAACCTGCCTGATTTATCTCAACTGCTCTGTGTACCCATAAATACACATGAACTAGATGAAATGACTAGCAACATGGGCACTTCTCTAATACATTAGAAGCTGTTGCGCCCATCAAATTGAAAAAGGTTAGAGAAAAACGTACTGCACCATGGTACAACAGTAATACCCATTCTCTCATGAAAGAAACTCGTAAACTTGAGCGCAAATGGAGAAAATCTAACTTGGAAGTTTTTAGAATTGCATGGAAAAACAGTATGTCCAACTATAGACAGGCTTTAAAAGCTGCCAGGGCAGAGCATATCCGCAAACTCATAGAAAATAACCAAAATAATCCAAGGTTTTTATTTAGCACAGTGGCTGGATTAACAAATAAACAGACGCTGCCCAATCTAAATATTCCCTCACAGTTTAATAGTAATGACTTTATGAATTTCTTCACTGATAAGATAGATAACATCAGAAATACAATAAAAAATGTAGATTCTGCAGCGTCTAGTACTTCAGCTTCATTCATCGCACCCAAAGAAAAACTGCGGTGCTGTACAACTACTGTATATGACAGGAAGAGCTAAATAAACTTATCACTGCATCTAAACCAACAACATGCCTATTAGATCCTGTACCCACTAAATTACTGAAAGAGTTGTTACCTGTAGAAGAAGAACCGCTTCTCAATGTTATTAACTCATCGATATCTTTAGGTCACGTCCCAAAATCATTCAAGTTGGCTGTTATTAAGCCTCTTATTAAAAAACCACAACTAGATCCTAATGAACTAGCAAATTACAGACCCATCTCTAATCTTCCGTTTATGTCTAAAATTTTAAAAAAATTTGTGTCTGCTCAATTGTGCTCCTTTTTGCAAAAAAATGATATCTATGAAGAATTTCAGTCAGGTTTCAGACCCCACCATAGCACAGAAACCGCACTTGTTAAAATTACAAATGACTTGCTGCTTGCGTCAGACCAAGGCTGCATCTCATTGCTAGTTTTACTTGATCTTAGTGCTGCATTCGACACTATAGATCATGACATACTCATAGATCGATTACAAAACTATACGGGTATTCAAGGGCAGGCTTTAAGATGGTTCGGAGTCTCTTGGATTATAATTTGCAACTAGACCTGTTACTTCCTCTATAGTAAAAAATCTGGGTGTTATATTAGACAGCAACTTATCAGTTGAAAATCATATTTCCCGTGTTACAAAAACAGCATTCTTCCATCTTAGAAACATTGCCAAGCTACGAAACATGTTACCTGTTTCTGATGCAGAAAAGCTAGTTCATGCATTCATGACCTCTAGACTGGACTATTATAATGCACTGCTAGCTGGTTGTCCTGCATCTTCAATAAACAAGCTACAGGTAGTCCAAAATGCAGCGGCTAGAGTCCTTACCAGGTCAAGAAAATATGATCATATTACCCCAATTTTACAGTCTCTGCACTGGCTACCTATTAGGTTCCGTATCAGTTACAAAATATTATTACTTACCTATAAGGCCCTTATAATGGTTTAGCTCCTGTGTACCTAACTAGTCTTCTACCATACTACAATCCATCACGCTCCCTAAGGTCACAAAACTCTGGACTTCTGGTAGTACTGAGGAAAACAAAGTCCACTAAAGGAGGTAGAGCTTTTTCACATTTGGCTCCCAAACTCTGGAATAGCCTTCCTGATAACGTTCGGGGTCCAGACACAATCTCTCTGTTTAAATCTAGATTAAAGACACATCTCTTTAGCCAAGCTTTCAAATAATGCATCTCATAATCTTGTACTGCAGTTATATCTGATCAAACACACATTATTGTTCTTTAGCTTGGGTTGAACAAATCATTTTTGCTTGGATGGAACAGCAGCTACGCTAATTATGTCTCTGTCTGTTTCTCTGTTTCTGCCACGGCATTAACATCCCATGGTAACTAGGAATTACACAAGCTTCAGTCTGGATCCAACCCTTAAATGATCTGAGATGACCAAACACCTGAGAAGAGATGATGCCAACCCCTCAGAGGACCTCAGAGGATGCCAACCCTCAGACAACATACAGAATTACCAAATTTCGCCATAAGTTAAATATATTAAGTTTCTACAATATATAAATATATTGTAGAAACTTAATTTCCTGTAAAGCTGCTGTGCAAAGATTTGTATTGTGAAAAGCGCTATACAAATAAACTTGAATTGAAAATTTATTTTAAGGTGTCCTTGTTACACATATTACATGTACTTACAATTATAGTAACAATTAATTATGCATAATTACATGCAAATAATGCAAAGGCAAACCCTAATTCTAACCCTAACCATATAGTAAGTACATGTAGTTAATAAATATAACTCAGTACTTAAATGTATAATTACACCGTAACAAGGACACCTCAACATGAAGTGTAATTGAAAAAGAATTTTGTTTCCAGCCCTTCAATTGTTAGCATAAATATGAGTGAAAATTTGGACTAGTGCTGGTGCTAGAGGGTTTAAGTTAGAGACTGCAAATTCGGTGTGGTTAATGTTCAGACTAGCCTCTATCGGTGTGCCAAATTTCACAATTTTTTTTTTTACAATATGGTTCAATGGGCTGCCATAGACTTCCAATGCAGCATTAGAAGGAGAAGAAGGCCCAGTCCCAAATGGCACACTTCATGTGCACTTGTGGTTTTGCAGACTTACAATGGCCACTGCATGCACATGTTCATTAAGTCCACAAGACCGTAGGGTGTCCTATTAATTTTAGCTTTCAGAAGGGTGCTTGCGTGCACCCCATTTGCAGCCACTATGAGCCCTCAATGCTACGCACCTTTTGTGCTTGGCCTCTAATAACACTATAGTGACAGTAAAACACCAGCAACTCACAAATTGTAAATTATAATTAGAGTGGCAAATTATCCCAAATAATCTTGCACAATGCTATGCTATGGGCTCAAAACACTTTTCAACAGCTGAAACATTTGTATTTCATTCATGTGCAAAATAAAATAGCGAGAATTATGAGTGCAAATCACAGCTGAATCTCAAAACACTTTTATCATAGATCATGATCTAATACATATTGATGTTTGCATCAAATAATCATCTACATATGCATGGCTTTTTTTTTTTTTGGACATAGCTGTAGTAAACTTGCACACCTGGTACAGCGCTGTGTTTGCTAAGTGTACGTGTACAAGTCCTATGAAACATGAGTCGTGATTAAAATGGCATAAGCAAGCTTAAATTGCTGCTCATATTTTACCTAACTTTATCAGTTAGGTGTAAGGTGGGATTAATGTAGATGATATGTTATAAATGTGACAAAGCATTAATGTTTTAGTGCACTGATGTTTTAACAGACGTTTCCTTTCCAAACACTCATTTTATTATGTTAGTTGTTTTGCATTTGGAAATGACTCACATTCATCTGTTTTGGATAAAACTTTTATGACTTTTTATTTATTTATTTATTTTAATTTTTGTGAAATACAAGAAACAACAAAATACCATTTTGCAGAAATGTTGCCACAAACACGTTTATCCAATTCCAATGAACATGGGTTGCATTATATTTTGTATTCCTGTAGTTAACATATTGCTAACTTTATTCCAATGCAATTTAAATTTAGTCCAGTGTTTCAGCATGACTCTTACTTTGAGGGTAAATAGAATAATATCTTGCCTTTTTGTCAATCTGTTTTTCATTCATAGTAGAACATAAAAAAACCCCACAAATTGTTATATATATATATATATATATATATATATATATATATATATATATATAAAATTTATGTAAATAAATTTGTGACAAAAGTGACAGACACAGGCTGTGTGTGCTGTGTGTGTGATAAATTATGCCACAGCATCATCCCAGGACTCAGGAAAACTCATATTTCCTTCTGTTCTTTAGTTGATTTGTTTGTGTGCTTTGGGTCATTGTCTCGTTGCATCACTCAGTCTTTTTAAAGTCATGAACTGCCATCCTGACATTCTCCTGTGAAATGCCTTGATACACTTTTGAATTCATTGTTCCTTAAATGATTGCGAGGTGTCCAGGTCTCGAGGCAGCAGAGCAGCACTAAACCGTGATGCTCCCACACAGACCCACACTTCCAGTCTCATCTCCTTCTTTGACTTCAGTTAGCTGACTACAATTAGTCGTAACACACTCTGTGTCATCAATAACATTTTGACTTAAATTAAGATCAGACCACATTATGTGAGTAAGCAATTTACAGAATTTCTAGGCTGATGGACATGCCTGTAATATTAATGATGTTTCTAAGGAAGAGAAAAAAAAAAAAAAAAAAAAATCCAAGCATACAGTATATATGTGTTTTACACTTTATTTTACAGATGCATTGTTAAATGCAATTTAAACCTGTCTTTGTATTCTGAAATATGTAAAACAATATGTAATATATTGTATTGTATTTGAAGTGTTGTTGAAAATTAATTCCTGTTATTTTTAATTGCATATGCTCCCATTATTCTCTGGGACATTAAAGTATATGCTTTGTTTTACACTGCTATTGATAATGTTTTCTTATGAAATTAGAATGTTCTGGAGATCAGAGTCAATTCAAATTGAATATATTCATAATTTGTACTGCTTTTACTCAAAACTGAGGGCTTAATTCTGAGTTTTGGTCAAAAGCAGGTCATTCAAAATAATTTGTCTTAATGAAATTAGAGTATATAGCATATATTACTCTATCAAGCATTGTAAAATTCATCTGACATTGTCAGAATAACAAAAACCAAACACCAGTGATTGAGATACTTGATTATACTGTAAGGGGTAATAGGTAAATAAAGGACACAAAGTCAATTTAGCTCAAATGGAATCATTTATGATTTTATAGGGAATTTGAACAGAATCACTGTTTTACGGCTGATCGCTGAATCTGCCTGCGATTCACTGAACGAGCCGCATAACATCAACTCTGCACTGGATATTAAAATCCAAAATATAGTGAAAAAACTATTAATAAGCACAGTAGCAAGGTCGGCAGTTTAAGACATTAACTTGTAAGCACAAAACACAAGATACTTCTCTTTTCAATATAAATAAGACTTTATTTGATAAATCTAAGATATGTAAACTAATCTAACACATGAACACATGCATTCACACATTCATACAAGTTGCAGAAAGAGAGAAAGTAAGGAAAGGATGAGTTAAGAGAATGAAAATGTGATATCCCAAGTTTACAGCAATATGTGCAATTGCATAGACCTGAACAACCATCAATCACTTTTTCAACCCTTGCATTGAGTTTCTCAATGAGGCTAAAATTTATATTAAATGTACCAGCTCAGAAAAAATCTGGAGTTGTATTACTTGTGTTGCCTTGGTGTTAAGGGATTCCCTTTTGTTGTCATCTTGCAGAAAGGGGTTTTCCCGAAGTTGCGGATTGGCTGAGTTCAGTGGTCTTTCGTAGTAAAGTCTTGGGTGTTGGCTCTTGGCTGAAGTTGGTCTGGTTTAAGTTTGGGGCGGGTGCAGTCGGAGCTGGACTTTGCGGCAAACTTAACTTAACGAAACTCTCACGGAAAGACAAGAAATTAAGGTAAAAGAATAAAAGGATGTAACAAGACTAGGTGGGTTTTCTTCTCATTGTGGTAGCAGCTGGCATGTAGGCCAGAGCACGCTCAAAGAGCGCTAAAAAGCATGGCTAAATGTACAAAGCAAGAGCAACGACGAAAAAGCTCAATTTGATGGTGTCCTGAGTATTTAAACTCGGCTTTCAGACCGTCCTATCTGGACATCTTGACCAATTAGAAATGATCTTAGCCTAGGGGTGTTGCTCTGTTTCTTCCCCATCATAAATCCTGTATCAGTCACATGGTCCGAATATTCCCGCTCTTGTAAAATATAATTTTGGACATGATTTCTATAACAAGACTATGATACATTTGACAAAGAATTGATTGGAAGAAACATTTAAAACATGATTTTTCATACTCATACATACCAAACAAGAATATGAACCCTTAAGCTATTCCCTAGTTATTAAAAAGACATACATAATATGTGATTAAAACATGATCGTCAATTGTGTGGGTTACATACATAATATGGAGTTCATTAGTTGCTCATAAGTCCTTTTAAGATGATTTTGGTGCATCTATATATGAAAAGGCAGTGTCTGTACCATTCTGTGAATATAAGGACATGTTCTGTGAGGACTAGAGAGGTTAAAAGGTCTCCTAAGGAATTTCAGTCTCAGTCTTTGTCTTGTGGGAATAAAATCAATCTAAGGAAGCTCGTGATTTCTATCGTGGAACACATGTGATGGCCATCTCTCTGACCATCAGTCCTGATTATTTGCCCCAAATTTGACGACCTCCTTCCTGCATTGGAATTGTCAATAAGTATTCTTTTGTTTGAATGTTGCAAGCTGTTCTTTGAAAGAGGCTTATTGGTAAGTCTTTCTTAGAGGGCTGGAGCTAGGAATCTGATTTATGGCATCCTGTTGCAGCCTTGGGGCCCCTCTGTGGAATTTGGCTCTTTGGGTTCAACACCAATCCGATCAAATCTTAATTTGTCTGATTCACTCTCTGATATCCTACAATACTAAAAGAGTGTAATAGCATTAAACATACTGGCCTCACTTTACCTAATGTTCCACATTTTTTGTTGTACTATTGTATTGCCATGGCATCCTTTGAATATTGATATCACAGTACCATATGGTACAACCATTAAACATTAGTCCTCTGATAGAAATCAAACAAATAAAATAAATAAATAAATAAATCTTGCAGACTATGAGCTATGGTATGCTCAGGGCTGCTGGTAAACTATTCACATGCAAAGGGTCACAGATGGACAGTCCTGAAGTGTGTAATGTATGTAAATAACAACATAAGTGCAGTACAGTACATTAGCTTTCAGCTAAATTTGAGTTTTGACCGCGGAATGAATGCGGCTTAATTGAACCCAAAGTAAGAAGACACTAGAAATAAGCGTAACACCTTGAATAGAAGAAGACAAGTGGGTATCTTTTTCTGCCAAGCTTTAGTGTCTCTCACCCAGACGGCTAAATACAAATAATTTAACATGGCACCAGTTCTCCTTGTTCACTCTAAACCGCTTTGAATTAATCACTGCTTATGTTATTGTGCATTATTGTGGCATGCAGAAGTTTAACTAAAACATATTTCGGTTACGTGTCATATTTATTGTGTATTTATTTTGTTGCTGCTGCGTGTTTTGAGTTTGAGCTCCGTCAAGTTAATTCTTTATCGACTATTTTCTAATCCTGAAATCTATTTTACACACCATCATTTTCGTTTCTATAACGTGTGAATATATCCCCTATCGTATTCTACAACAAAAACAATCAAAGCGCCTTGTTATCACTAGTTTTATTTTGATTTCCAGAGTCCGCTATTAGCTTATAGCCCGTTAGCATCGCCAGCGTGGTTGCATTAGCGGCAACCAAGGAAGGTTGCCGCTAATCTCGCTTCCATTGCTAATACTCTATTCACACACATTACCATTGTTTTACTCACTGTTGCTTGCTTTAATGGCGGATGTGTGTCTACCTTTGAGTGCAGGCGAGGACACGTTCGAGCTGCATTCGGTGCAGCTGGAGCTGGAGGCCGTGGAGAAGCAGATCCGTGAGCTGGTGGAGAAGCAGGCCCAGCTGAGAGAGCGGAGAGCCGCGCTGGAAACATCCCGGGCTGACGCTCACAAGTCCGGGGTAAGTATACAGCGCGCCGCTAACACTCCCACCACCTCTACTCTGTGTGTTTCTCTGCACAGATCCTGTGCACCCAGGACGCGATCTTCCCAGATGTCCTTCACTCCGGCGCCGGGACACCACGGACCCTGGGTGCAGCAGCAGCGGAAGACGCGAGCCAGGCCCCGGGCGAGGACCTCTCCCCCTCCGCCGCCTCCGGTCTTCGAGATCTCCACCCGGAACCGCTTCGCTCCCCTCCGCGAGACGGAACGCGACGCTGTGATCGTCGGAGACTCCATCGTCCGGCACGTCCGTGCTACGTTAGCTGAAGGTAAAGCACACACTCACTGTTTCCCTGGCGCTCGTGTTCTCGATGTTTCTGCGCAGATACCCGCGATCCTGAAGGACGACGAGAGCATCAGCGCGATCGTGCTGCACGCGGGGGTGAACGACACCAGGCTGCGGCAGACGGAGACACTGAAGACGGACTTCAGGAGCCTGATCGAGACGGTGCGCAGCGCATCACCCGCGGCGACGATCATCGTGTCTGGACCGCTTCCCACGTATCGACGAGGACACGAAAGGTTCAGTAGACTTTTTGCTTTAAATGAGTGGTTATTGTCATGGTGTAAAGAACAGAAACTGCTCTTTGTTAATAATTGGAATCTTTTCTGGGAGCGTCCTAGGCTTTTCCGCGCTGATGGCCTGCACCCCAGCAGAGTCGGAGCAGAACTCCTGTCGGACAACATCTCCAGGACTCTACGCTCCATCTGACTAGTAAGCCAATTCACAAATAACTGCTATGATGACTTTTGTTCTACCCACTTAAATGATAGAAATACTTGTGCTGTCCAAGCTATAAAGACTGTGTCTGTTCCCCGAACAGTGAAGCCAAAATATAAATATAAATTTAATGCAGGATCTAGAAATAATCTAATCGTGATTAAACCAGAAAAATGCAAAACAAATAAACAAAAGCAATTTTTAAAGCTTGGGCTCCTAAACATTAGATCACTCGCACCCAAAGCTGTTATTGTAAATGAAATGATCACAGATAATAGTTTTGATGTGCTCTGCTTGACTGAAACCTGGCTCAAACCAAATGATTATATTGGTCTAAATGAGTCTACTCCACCAAGCTACTGTTATAAGCATGAGCCCCGTCAGACTGGCCGTGGAGGCGGTGTTGCAACAATATATAGTGATATTCTCAATGTTACCCAGAAAACAGGATACAGGTTTAACTCATTTGAATTGCTTCTGCTTAATGTTACACTGTCAGATATGCAAAAGAAATCTCTCCTGTCTCTTGCTCTGGCTACTGTGTATAGACCGCCAGGGCCGTATACAGATTTCTTAAAAGAATTTGCAGATTTCCTCTCAGACCTATTGGTTACTGTTGATAAAGCGCTAATTGTTGGAGATTTTAACATTCACGTCGATAATACAAATGATGCGTTAGGACTTGCGTTTACTGACCTAATAAATTCTTTTGGAGTCAAGCAAAACGTCACTGGGCCCACTCATCGTTTTAATCATACGCTAGATTTAATTATATCACATGGAATTGATCTTACTGACATAGATATCGTACCTCAAAGTGATGATGTTACTGACCATTTCCTAGTATCGTGCATGCTGAGTATTACTGATATTAACTATATGGCTCCGCGTTATCGTCCAGGAAGAACTATTGTTCCAACCACTAAAGATAGATTCAAAAATAACCTGCCTGATTTATCTCAACTGCTCTGTGTACCCATAAATACACATGAACTAGATGAAATGACTAGCAACATGGGCACTATCTTCTCTAATACATTAGAAGTTGTTGCGCCCATCAAATTGAAAAAGGTTAGAGAAAAACGTACTGCGCCATGGTACAACAGTAATACCCATTCTCTCAAGAAAGAAACTCGTAAACTTGAGCGCAAATGGAGAAAAACTAACTTGGAAGTTTTTAGAATTGCATGGAAAAACAGTATGTCCAACTATAGACAGGCTTTAAAAGCTTCCAGGGCAGAGCATATCCGCAAACTCATAGAAAATAACCAAAACAATCCAAGGTTTTTATTTAGCACAGTGGCTAGATTAACAAATAAACAGACGCCACCCGATCTAAATATTCCCTCACAATTTAATAGTAATGACTTTATGAATTTCTTCACTGATAAGATAGATAACATCAGAAATACAATAACAAATGTAGATTCTGCAGCGTCTAGTACTTCAGCTCCATTCATTGCACCCAAAGAAAAACTGCAGTGCTTTACAACTATAGGACAGGAAGAGCTAAATAAACTTATCAATGCATCTAAACCAACAACATGCCTATTAGATCCTGTACCCACTAAATTACTGAAAGAGTTGTTACCTGTAGCAGAAGAACCGCTTCTCAATATTATTAACTCATCGATATCTTTAGGTCACGTTCCAAAATCATTCAAGCTGGCAGTTATTAAGCCTCTTATTAAAAAACCACAACTAGATCCTAATGAACTAGCAAATTACAGACCCATTTCTAATCTTCCGTTTATGTCTAAAATTTTAGAAAAAGTTGTATCTGCTCAGTTGTGCTCTTTTTTGCAAAAAAATGATCTCTATGAAGAATTTCAGTCAGGTTTCAGGCCCCACCATAGTACAGAAACTGCACTTGTTAAAATTACAAATGACTTGCTTCTTGCGTCAGACCAAGGCTGCATCTCATTGCTAGTTTTACTTGATCTTAGTGCTGCGTTCGACACTATAGATCATGACATACTCATAGATCGATTACAAAATTATACGGGTATTCAAGGGCAGGCTTTAAGATGGTTTAGATCCTACCTGTCTGATCGCTTCCACTTTGTTTATTTAAACAGGGAGTCATCTCAATTATCACCAGTAAAATATGGAGTACCACAAGGATCTGTCCTAGGTCCTCTGCTATTTTCAATATATATGTTGCCCCTTGGTAATATTATTAGAAAATACGGGATTAGTTTCCATTGTTATGCTGATGATACTCAACTATATATCTCAACAAGACCAGATGAAACTTCTAAATTATCTAAGCTAACAGAGTGTGTTAAAAATGTAAAAGATTGGATGACCAGTAATTTTCTCCTATTAAATTCAGATAAGACAGAAATATTACTTATTGGACCAAAAAACAGTACACAGAATCTCTTGGATTATAATTTGCAACTAGACAGATGTACTGTTACTTCCTCTACAGTCAAAAATCTGGGTGTTATATTAGACAGCAACTTGTCTTTTGAAAATCATATTTCCCATGTTACAAAAACAGCATTCTTCCATCTTAGAAACATTGCCAAGCTACGAAACATGTTACCTGTTTCTGATGCAGAAAAGCTAGTTCATGCATTCATGACCTCTAGACTGGACTATTGTAATGCACTGCTAGCTGGTTGTCCTGCATCTTCAATAAACAAGCTACAGGTAGTCCAAAATGCAGCGGCTAGAGTCCTTACTAGGTCAAGAAAATATGATCATATTACCCCAATTTTACAGTCTCTGCACTGGCTACCTATTAAGTTCCGCATCAGTTACAAAATATTATTACTTACCTATAAGGCCCTTAATGATTTAGCTCCTGTGTACTTAACTAGTCTTCTACCACGCTACAATCCATCACGCTCCCTAAGGTCGCAAAACTCTGGACTTTTGGTAGTACCTAGGATAGCAAAGTCAACTAAAGGAGGTAGATCCTTTTCACATTTGGCTCCCAAACTCTGGAATAGCCTTCCTGATAATGTTCGGGGTTCAGACACACTCTCTCTGTTTAAATCTAGATTAAAGACACATCTCTTTAGCCAAGCTTTCACATAATGCATCTCATGATCTTGTACTGCAGTTATATCTGATCAAACACGCATTATTGTTCTTTAGCTTGGATTGAACAAATAATTGTTGCTTGGTTGGAACAGCAGCTACGCTAATTATGTCTCTATTTGTTTCTCTGTTTCTGCCACGGGATTAACATCCCGTGGTAACTAGGATTTACACAAGCTTCAGTCTGGATCCAGAACACCTGAGAAGAGATGATGCCAACCCCTCAGAGGACCTCAGATGAAGCATACCCTCAGACAACATACAGAACTACCAAATTTCGCCATAAGTTAAATATATTAAGTTTCTACAATATATAAATATATTGTAGAAACTTAATTTCCTGTAAAGCTGCTTTGCAACGATTTGTATTGTGAAAAGCGCTATACAAATAAACTTGAATTGAATTGAATTGAATTGAATTTCATCTGCAAGTAATCAAGTTTTGCAAGATATAATCAGAATCCCATTTTTCACATTTAGTTGGTTATTTTCAGGATAACTTGGAATTAAATTGGGATGTCTGCTGGAATACTTAGTCAGCAAGCAGGTTTAAACATCTGATAAATTAAAGTATCGATGTGAACATTATCTCCTGATTATAGGCTTTGTCTATGCAAAAACAAAACCAGTTTTAATCAGTAAGGCAAGGCAAGGCAAGGCAAGTTTATTTATATAGCACATTTCATACACATAATTCAAAGTGCTTTACATAAAAGGAAGTGAAATAGTCATTAAAAAAATAATCACAACAATAAAAACAAGGAATTAAAAAATGAAATAAAATAAAATAAAATAAAAATTATATAAAAAATTATTTAAAATGAATTTTATCAACGCACTGGCAGAGGGAGTCAATGGGGCTATAGTCATTTGGAGATAAGGCTAGGTAAATCTGGGTATCATCAGCATAGCTGTGATAGGCAATTTGGTTCTTTCTCATTATTTGACTTAGTGGGAGCATATACAGGCTAAACAAGAGCGGTGCAAGAATTGAACCTTGTGGGACTCCGCATGTCATGGACGTCCACTTAGACTTATGCTCTCCTATACTCACATAATAACCTCTCCCTTCTAAGTATGACCTGAACCATTTGAGTCCCATCCCAGAAAGCCCGACCCTGTTTTCCAGTCTCTCTAGAAGTATGTTATGATCGACAGTGTCAAACGCAGCACTAAGATCTAGTAGTACCAGCACTGATATTTTGCCAGAATCAGAATTAAAGAGAATATCATTTATAATCTTAATAAGTGCTGTCTCTGTGCTGTGATGCCCTCGGAAACCAGATTGAAAATTGTCCAGGTATCCATTTGAGTTTAAGTAGTTGTTCAGCTGATTAAAAACTACCTTTTCAATAATCTTACCTATTAAAGGAAGATTTGATATTGGTCAACATGATCTTATCAAGATTGCGCTTTTTTCAGAAGGGGCTTAACAACTGCAGTTTTCAGGGAGTTTGGAAAAGTCACAGAAAGAAGTAATGCGTTCACCACTTCTAAGAGATCTGCTTCTAAACAGTTAAGCACATTTTTGAAAAAAAGATGTGGGAAGTGTGTCAAGATAGCAGGTTGGCGATTTAAGGTGCTGTATTATTTCTTCCAAAATTTTACTATCAATTGCTTCAAAAATAGACATAGTCTCTTCTTTTTGAAATTGCAGTTGAATCTGTATGACCTTTGCATAACTTGAGAATGTGCCAATCTCCTTTCTGATATTATTGATCATCTCAGAAAAGAAGGACGCAAACTCATTGCATTTGCTGTCGGAGAGCATTTCACTGGGAATCTGACTTGGGGGGTTTGTCAGTCTCTCAACAGTAGAAAAAAGAGTTTTGTTTAAGTTACTGTTTATAAGGTTTGAGAAGAAGGTCTGTCTAGCTGTGGCTAGTTCCACATTGAAAGCCTGAAGGCTGTCTTTATAGATGCTATAGTGAATTTCGAGTTTCGTCTTCCGCCACATCCGCTCAGCTTTTCTGCATTGTGTTTTCATACTCTGAACTGCTGTTGATTTTCTCCAAGATGATTTTTGTCTGCCAGTCTTCTTGCTGACCTTTATCGGAGCAATATCATCAATAATATTCTTAACTTTTGCATTAAATGAATCCAGGAGAAGATCAACAGAGTCTGCAGAAATGCTTGGTGTTAAAAATATAGCCTTCATAAATAGCGCACTAGTGCTCTCGTTAATGCATCTCTTTCTGACAGAGACAGATCTAGATTCAGTGGTAACAGAGATCAATATATCAAAGAAAATACAGAAGTGATCAAATAGTGCTACATCCTTAATGTTTCGTCATTTAGGCCAGAGGAGAACTGGTCCTCTGAATGTTTTCTCCCAAAGTTTATTTTCTCTATTTCTGTCACTTTATTGGGTTTGGGGTTCCTTGTCACTGACACCCTGACTTGCTTAGTCGATGTTTAAAAGACACATTATTATTATTATTATTATTATTATTATTATTATTATTATTATTATTATTATCAGTTTGATGCTACTGACACTATTGGGTGAGGACAAAACTTGAACTGAATTGAGCTATTGAACTATTTTCGTTCATGCTTTATGGCTGAAATGAATTTGTTCATAACTGATTTGAATTTTGCAACATCAGCACTGTTATTGGTCTGGGTTGCATTTCCCAAAACCCAAAAAAAAAAAAAACAATTATTTTCAGTATCTTCTTATTAAACGATAGTTTGATCATCTACTAATTTTCATGTCAGCTTGAACATTCTGCTAACATCTGTTTTACTGAGCAAACAGCGTCATACAGGTTTGGAAGTACATGAGGGAGAATCATTATACCTTTATTGTTTTCACCTCTTCCTGAGAGTTTTACATCCTCAAGCCATATAAATTGTAGTTGGCTGGTTGTATGATGTAATTTATTGAAATGCTGAATATGACATCAGCCACAAATTGCATATTCATGTTCAGATTTACATAGTTTGATCAACTGTATTCTGTTTTACCAACAAATATTTTTAGAAAATGAAATTTTCACTGTAACTTTATGGAGGAATGATATGCAGCTGAATCCCTCTCAAAACGCCTGAAGACATGACTCTTCTGTGAGCGCTTGACTTTATTATTAATGCACTAATTAAACTCTTTAAAAAGCCTGTAATATTCTTTCACCAGTGTCTTATCTACATCAAGGTACTTTAATTCTTTTCTGAATAATTCCAGACTGTTTTATTCAAGCACTTCATCATGCCTCCCTTTTGTTGTTCCTAATTATTATGGATAAAAGCATCTGCTAAATGAATAAATGCAACTTTAATGCAAACAACATCTCAACTCAGAACTTGCAAGTAAGAAATCTAAAACCTAATGTCATAGTGCACATACAAACACAAGTTCACAGTATAATTTTATTGCATTTCAGATTACATAAGTTTTAACGAATGTACCTGACAATTATCTGTAATATTTCTATATACTGTATATTTTACTGAACTCGTTGAGGTTTATACATTGAAGAATGCATGAGGCTGCTTCTTATGCAAAAAAGTATATATATATATATATATATCAGAATCAGAATCAGAATGAGCTTTATTGGCCAGGTATGTTTACACATACGAGGAATTTGTTTTAGTGACAGAAGCTCTACAGTGCAACAGAAAGACAGCAACAGGACAGGACACAGATAATAAAAGAATCATTTACAAATATACAAATAGGCAATGTACAAATAGCAAAAACACAATATATAATATAGACAATTATGGTGTACAGGTCTGATATGTGCAAATCTGAAATGAAAAAATAAGTATGTGTGGTGAATAAATAATTTATAATAGTGTTGTGTGTTCCACGTTTAAGGTCAAGTGTTCATGAGATGGATTGCCTGAGGGAAGAAACTGTTCCTGTGTCTGGTCGTTCTGGTGCTCAGAGCTCTGTGGCGTCGACCAGACGGTAACAGTTCAAAGAGGGAGTGTGCTGGATGTGAGGGGTCCAGATTGATTTTGCCAGCCCTTTTGCTCACTCTGGATGAGTACAGTTCTTGGAGAGTAGGGAGGGTTGTACTAATGATTCGCTCAGCAGACCGGACTACCCTCTGTAGTCTTCTGAGGTCAGATTTGGTAGCTGAGCTGAACCGGACAATTATTGAAGTGCAGAGGACAGATTCAATGATGGCAGAGTAGAACTGATTCAGCAGCTCCTGTGGCAGGTTGAACTTCCTCAGCTGGCGAAGGAAGTACAACCTCTGCTGGGCCTTTTTCACAATGGACTCAATGTGATTGTCCCACTTCAGGTCCTGAGAAATTGTGGTGCCCAGGAATCTGAATGACTCCACTGCAGTCACAGTGCTATTCATGATGGTGAATGGGGGGAGTGCAGAGGGGTTCCTCCTGAAGTCCACGATCATCTCCACAGTTTTGAGCGTGTTGAGCTCCAGGTTGTTAAGACTGCACCAGACAGCCAGCTTCTTAACCTCCTGTCCGTAGGCAGACTCGTCACCGTCCTGGATGAGGCCGATCAGTGTGGTGTCGTCTGCAAACTTCAGGAGCTTGACAGAGGGGTCTTTAGATGTGCAGTCGGTGTAGAGGGAGAAGAGCAATGGGGAGAGAACGCAACCCTGAGGAGCTCCAGTGCTGATGGTGCGGGTGCTGGATGAGAATTTTCCCAGCCTCACTAGCTGCTGTCTGTCTGTCAGGAAACTATTGATCCACTGACAGACGGAGGTGGGCACGGAGAGCTGTATCAGTTTATTCTGAAGGGTGTCCGGGATGATGGTTTTAAAAGCGGAGCTGAAGTCTACGAACAGGATCCTCACATAAGTCCCTGGTCTGTCCAGATGCTGCAGGATGAAGTGCAGTCCCATGTTGACTGCATCATCCACAGACCTGTTTGCTCTGTAGGCAAACAGCAGGGGGTCCAGTAAGGGTCCAGTGGAGGCCTTCAGATAAGCCAAAACCAGTCTTTCAAATGATTTCATGACCACAGATGTTAGAGCCACAGGTCTGTAGTCATTAAGTCCAGTAATTTTGGGTTTCTTTGGGACGGGGATGATGGTGGAGCGTTTGAAGCATGAAGAGACTTCACACAGCTCCAGTGATCTGTTGAAGATCTGTGTGAAGATGGGGGCCAGCTGGTCAGCACAGATGTTTAGGCAGGCTGGTGACACACCGTCTGGGCCTGGTGCTTTCCTTCTTTTGTTCTTCCTGAAGACCTGGCGCACCTCGTCTTTGCTAATCTGAATTGCAGGTGTCGGGGAGAGGGGGGTTGCTGGAGGTGTGAATGGTTGTGTGGAGAGGTGTTCAGGGCAGGTGTGGGTTGTTTTTTCAAACCTGCAGTAGAACTTATTCAGATCGTCTGCCAGGTGTTGATTCTCCAGAGTGTTGGGGGATGGTGTCTTGTAACTGGTGATGTCTTTCATACCTTTCCACACTGAAGCAGAATCGCTGGAAGAGATTTTTATATATATATATATATATATATATATATATATATATATATATTTATGTAAAACAAAGTCAGTGAGTGCAAACCTTGTGGAATACTATGAAAAGATGTTACCAGGGCCATGGGAGACAATGCATTAGTGTTCATATTAGAAGCCGCAGGAAGGGATGGAAGTCTGGCCTTGTAGATGAGGCTTTTGTGTGAGATGCAATAGAGAGCATCCAGGTTCTGTAATCGCTTTAAAACAGACGCTGTGCACTTCATACTGTATCCAATCCACAACACACAATGGAGCACTGTGGACTAGAAACCATCATTAATTTACTAGTTTCTTAAAGCTTCTGTTCAATCAGTTCTTCACACCTTTAGGAATACTAACTCAAAATGGTCAGCTTTTTTTTTTTTTTTTTTTTTTTGAAAATGTGTGGTGATGGGAAACAAATATTGAAATGGAAAAATTATATTTTTTTGTTTTTTGCTTGCAAATCTGTGTTCTCTTGCAAAAATATTGTATTCCCCCAAGAAACTTTGATATACACACACACACACACACACACACACACACAGTGCTGCTTGAAAGTTTGTGAACCCCTTGCAGAATCTGTGAAAATGTGAGTAATTTTAACAATTTAAGAGAGATCATACAAAATGCATGTTATTTTTTTTTATTTAGTACTGTCCTGAGTAAGATATTTTACATAAAATGTGTTTACATTTAGTCGACAAGACAAAAAAAAAATAAATAAATTGCTGAAATTATTAAAATAACCCCATACAGGGATGGGCAGTATTTCAAATACATGTATTTGAAATACAAAATACTATTTTGTTTTTAAATACCTTTTTTGCATTTAAATACATTTAAGCTTAGTATTTTTGTATTTTCAAAATACAAAAATACTAAGATTAAATGTATTTAAATACAAAACACATTTGACTTTTTTCAAAGGTATTTAAATACAAAATATAAAATAGTATTTCAAAAATACATCTCTATATACACATTTTGTATGATCTCTCTTAATTTGTTAAAATTACTCACATTTTCACAGATTTTGCAAGGGGTTCACAAACTTTCAAGCAGCACTGTATATAAGCCATCTTTATGCAAAATAAAATTTCTTATTGCTTTCAAGTTTTGACATGATCTTGACATCTTCATTCAGATTTTATGATATACGCCTGGAGGAAGTAATTGGGCAGTGAGCAAAATTCTAATTACATGCTAATTATAAATCATAACACAGATCAACTAGTCTGAACTCACATATAATCAGCTACATGTAGGGCTTTGGTTTTCAACAAAGACAAATGTTGTCTGGTGAGACGAGGCAGAGAAAGCAGTCATTCATCTGACCTTATCAGAGCGTTCTAAATAAACAGCATTGTGGGAAATAAGAAGGAGATCAATGCACAGCAAGAGTCATCCATCGCCACCATTGAAAGCCTCTGGCCTGTTTAGCGATTTGATAAAAGTCCATTAAAGCATGTCTAATTAAATGATAAGCTCAAATGAAATCACAGGTTGGAAAGATTTGCAGTAACCACCTCATGAAGCGGCAAGTGATCATGGGCCATCTAATAATCACAAACAAACACAAGTATATAGGCACAGCAGCATGCAATAATCACCACGCAAATTGATTTGACTTTTATATTGAAATGCTGAGATGCGAGGCTAATTGGATTATATAATGTGTCATGACCGGTCAAGTCCTGGCATGTTCTTGAGATATCATTGCTTTACAACTAAGATATATAGAAATAAGGTCAAGATGGGTCAGAGGAACCACAGAGAAGAGACTTATCTCCACGCTGCAGTTTTATGAAGCATAATAAAACAATTAGCTCATTGAAGCAGCTTCTTACCATCTGATCAATTACCAGTATGATAAATACACTTTTAATGAAAAGCAAACAGACCAGGAGGGTCGAGTAATAATGAGTCTAATTTACTCTTTTGTTGTTCACGGTTACTCTGCTACCCACAGGATGTGATGTTATTACTCAGATGTTGCTCTTTCATGGATCAGAGCACTTAATGGAGATCACAGTCATGTTCATTTAAATATCATCTTTTTGTCTTAGGACAAACTCTGGATAATTTTAGGAAAATCTAATTGCTGGCAGTGATTTAAAGAATATAGATTTCTTCAAAAACTCAAAAAGAGACATGAGGGGCCTCATATATGAAATGTTTAAAACCATCCTAAATTTGATCTTACGATCATCTCTCAAATATGCGTCTCTTTCAGATGCGAAATCTACGAATCGCAAATGATCTTGAACTTGCGTGCAACTGAATGGTTTCAGCTCTCTGCCTTGTAAATGACTCCTAATTAATGTCATTAATATATAAAAGATCAGTCATCATCCAAATCCTTTAATTTAGAACAGCAAGCTGCAAGAGCAGCTTACATTTTCAAAAACCTGCGGTACTCCAACAAGAAAAAGTTTGTACGTCTGCTCAGACCCTGACATGATGCTGAGCACTTTTCCACGTCAAAGACAGATTTTACAAATATGAGCGCTAGTGTGGATTTAAGCATACGCAAACCATAAGATCAAATCTGAGCGTACGCACGCTTTATAAATGAGGTCCATGATTACTAGCATCTGAGGAGATCAATCCCAGAAGCAGGAGACAAAACAAAAAAAAGAAAGAAACCTGAGCCATCTTCAACTGTGTAATTAATTAATTAATCAAATAAATAAATAAATAAATAAATTCAAATACATTTCATGCAGATTGCTTCCAACAGCAGTGCAAAAGATAAAATATGATGATGATTACAACAGCAATAATAATAATTATTAATTTCTTAATTTCTTTTTCACTGCTTTCAAACATTAATCCACAGTGCACTTATTTAGCTAGAAACCAGCAAGACACCTTAAAGTTTCTCTTTTATTGACGAGATTCATATACAATACTCATTATAAATTTTCGAGTTTATGGATTAAGAATTTTAAAATGCCCTTTATGAGCAAGGAGCAGCATTTAATGGCCTTCCTGTAGCTCACACAGTAGAGCATGATGCTTGCAAACAAAGATCATGGGTTTGATTCCCAAGGAAAGCAATAACTGATAAATGTGCACCCTGAATGCAATGTAAGTCGCTTCAAATAAAATTGTCTGCCAAATGGGTTAATGTAACACGAACAGAGCTGCACTGAAAACAATGGATCATGAATTGCTCATATGTAAATAAACAGCGTCGTGGCAGAAATGCTAAGGATACAGGGCCAGTTCTACACATTAGGAAGCCCTAGGCAAAAATCATGTTGGAGGTCCCTCCACCCCCAATAAAAAGCACTTGAAACAAATATGATTCCTAACCTTTTTATTTATACAACATTTAATTTTAAATTTTGTATATTTTTACTTATGCAGTACAAAAATTTGGAAACATTACTATTTTAAATGTTTTTGAAAGAAGTCTCTTATGTTCATCAAACCTGGATTCAGCCTGTTTGATCAAAAATACAGAAATAATAATAATAATAATAATAATAATAATAATAATAATGTGAAATATTATTACAATTTAAAAAATAATGGTTTTCTATTTTACTATATTTCTGTGATGCAAAACTGAATTTTCATCAGCCATTACTTTAGTCTTCAGTGTCACACGATCCTACATAAATCATTCTAACATGCTGATTTATTATCAATGTTAGAAACAGTGCTTAATGTTTATTTTATAACCTGTGATACTTTTTCAGGATTTTTTTATTATTAAAAAGATGTTTAAAAATAAAAATATAAATATTTTATAACAATATAAATCTTTAATATCTTGTCTTTCTTTTATGTTCTTTTAAAAACATTAAAAATAGTAATGGGTCCAAACTTTTGACCGGTACTGTATGTACATATTAATCAAACTTTATACTTTAGGTAATCTCTTTTTTGTTTGATGATGTTATTGTTGTTGTTGTTATCATTTTGCTGTTTTATTTAATTTAATCACAGTTCCAGAATACCACTTCAGTAAGTGCTTTTATCATTTTTTTTTTATTTTTTTTTTTTTTCCCTAGCTGGGTCTGGGCAGTATTTCCCCGTCCCATTTAATCAATATTGACTACAGCTATTGTCATATTAATTACAATAATATGATATTATGTATTGCATTGTTACCTTAAATATGACATGTATATACTCAAATCAAGTGGAAGAGAAAGACACGATCACTACTACAGTTTTTTTACGATTGCTTACACACTAAAATGAAAAATAACATACGTTAGTAAAGTAGTTAGTTTTACAAGTTAGTAAAACCTTACACTCAAGGAGCAAAACCTCAGCCCAGATCTGCAGAACTATAAGCACATTCTCAGCCTCACAATTTTTGCAAAACACTACACACAGTGTTTTGCAAAATACTAAACACACTTCTCTACATTAGACACAGAAATCTAAAATGATTTGCCATTTCAAGACATTGCTTTCCAAAATACCACACCTATAAACCAACTGATCAAACACAGTCGTCAGGTGTGCAGACACTTAGGTGCTTAACTGTAAACTCAACAATCAGGCGCAAGTAGCCTACTATAAAAAGGCAAAAGATGAGATTATGTGTCTTCAACAAAAATGGAAGGCAATGTTGCCGTAAAAGGGAAAGGGAGAAACATCATGGGCCACAGAGGTATTTTGAATGTCCCGGGCCAGCGTGGTGGTAACATCACAAATTTACGTTGCAATCATGCAGAATAGGGTCATCCACTGGCATGCCAACTTAGGCCCTTACAACATGGCCCACATATTCACAGTTTTAGACAGACTACACAATATCGTCACAGCAGAAGACCAAATGGATGCAGAGTAGATGAGATACATTGTCATCTGGGATAATGTGTCTTTCCACCGATCTGCTCTGGTCCAAAACTGGATTCATAAGCGTCCACAATTTTCACTCCAATACCTCCCATACCATGTTTTTTGTTGTTTATGTACTATATTCCATTTTGAATATGTTCTGATTTCCAGTGCAACATGCAACCTTTGGAAATGCATGGATGTATTGACTGATTTTACAATGTGGAGAGAACTAAATATTTTCATCAATGTACTGGTCTTGTGTTTTGTGTTTGGTCAACCATGTACTTTACTCTAACAATATTTCTGAAAAAAATCAAACCCAGACTACAGTAAATCATTAGAAAAGTAGAAATGTTACAAGTGTTTAAGATTGAGCACCACAGTGTGTAAGTGGTTCAAACAGAATCCGACTGTATGAACCATGTGTGTCCCATATGGTGGCAAAATTAGGTTTTGTTAAATTATTGTAAAGTTTTGAAAAAAGTGCTTCATTTTGCAAAAGATCTGATAGATGTTCTGATACTTGTGTGTGTGGATGAGTGAATTGTGTGTAGTGTTTTGACAAAAAGAGCCTTGTTTTTAAAATTGTGCTTAAGCAATCTTAAAAAAAAAAGAAAAAAAAAAAAAAAAAAAAAAACTGTAAGCAGAAAAAAAGTTAGTTGAAACTGAAATTATAAGTGTTATGTTAGAACAGTAATCCTAAGCATCAGCCGAATTTAGAATATACACCTGAGATCCTTTATTTGAACCATTAAAAAAAAAAAAATGTTTTAGTGTGTTTGCTTTTTAACTTTGAATACAAACTTCTCTGCTTTTACTTTTGTAGCTATTTTGTTAGTCAGCTCCTGACGCAATGTCATTCACTGTATGCGCAAATTCAAAGCGTCGCGTCTGGGCGCATCAACGGCGCTCACGCTCTTTTAAACTTGTAATAAAGCAGTGAATGATCTTTCCAGAAATTATGCTGATCGACAGAACAAGTTTATATTTAGAATACATTGCGATCACACCAAAATAGATGACAACAACTCACACACCTGCATTACGAGCTGTACTTCTTTGTGTGCCTATTTAGCAATTTGCATCACATAGTTCGCAACACCTGAAAGATGCATTCGTTACGCAAACATTCAGAAGGCGGGACCTACTTTGAAACTGCAACATTAATTAGTTTAATTGCAGATGAGTGACAATTCAACTCTATCCAATGAACAATGAGGCAAGTATTTCTGCCCGTCTTGACTACGGTTATGGAGGCCCCTCCTCAAAGCCCGAGGCCCTAGGCCCTAGGCAATCGCCTGCTCTGCCTTTAGCTAGCGCTGGCCCTGTAAGGATATCCAGCACAGAGCTGGAAGATGGCACCGCTAACTAATAAAAATAAAAATCTCACCATTTAATCTTGTGGTCTAGGAGAAACAATTGAGCTATTATTTTTAATTTTGTTTAATTTCCTATGTGTATTTCTATTTGGAAAACAAATGTGATACAAAATCAACAACAATAATGGCAATGAGATTAAAGCAACATTGGAATGTTTTATTCATTCATGTTACATTTTTATTTTTTTTTTTAGAAAATAAAACACAACCAATAAATACAAAGATAAAAAGCAACTTTTTGGCGACTGCCTCGGTGTATTCCAACAGTAGCATTTCTGTTTCTTTTATATAGTTGCGTATCTTTTTTTGTTTTACTGCACTCAATGACAGCGGGGAGCAGCACCCAAAGCAGACGTCTCACAATAGATTGCAATGAAACATGAAACAGGCATGCAGATCCATGAGTGATCCTCTTCACACACACACACACACACACACACCATACATACAAATATGAGTTGGCACATTAAAGACAACATCTAGAAACATTTTGTTTGTTTTGCAAAATAGATATTATATATACACAAAAAAAAAAAACAAGAAATAAACCCAGAAACCATCTTTGCATCTCTCACCTGTCAAAACACTTTAGAGTGTCACTTTAAGATTTAAAGGTGAAGTGTGTAATTTTTGCACCACTAGCATCACCAAACATTTGCAAGATTTGCAAGAAAATGTTACCGTTTTAAAAAAACAGTCCTGAACATGTCCCCATTTCTCACTGATCAGCCAAAAAGACAGTCCCGCCCCAAACTCATGCCATTGGTTGAGTCAATGCTGCTCAAACAAAGCGATGTTTTGATAGCGCCACAGTGTTACACTTTTGATGAGAAGCTGGGATAGGAGATTAACGTCAATTATACACATCACCTTTAAGTAATTCAATGAAAAGAAAACCTCCATCTGCCATCACATTCTTACATTCAAGGTATGCTTTCTGGTAAAATCAGGTGCGTCAGTACAGTAGATCACCCCATGTACAGAGTTTAACAATACACGTAATGTACAAACACAATATCACCCATGCTGTCACATGGTTTTGTTCAAATTCAGCGTGTTTTCCTCCTGCTTGGTGCGTAAGGCAGAGAGCCTGTCAATGTGATCAGAGACGCATGTCGTAATCTCAAAGCTGCTAAAATCTCATCGACTCCCTCATGGGTTTGGCAGGAATATCTGGCACAGAAGGTCGTGGAGGAGAAAACGCCAAAACAGAAAGTGCACAGAGGACAATAGAGGTTGAAGGTTAAAGAAATGTGCCGAGTCTTGCATTCCCACTCTTGATGTAGATGTGCATTCTCACTGGAGGACAGAAGGCTCATTCAGGTGGGCTGGATCGGCCCAAGCGAAAGGAAACAGAGGAGGCAAGGTGAAGAGGTTGAAGCCGGTGTCGATCGGGTCTGGAGCTCTCGTGTTATCTGACCTCCAAGCAGTCCAGGTACTCCAGAGCCAGCTCGTAGCAGAACCTGTACTGCTCCTACCAACAACAGCGAGGCCACGTCAGTTTCTCTGGCAACAATCACACTGTATCAATTTTATAATGCTGCTAGATTTTTATATTTGAAGAAAATATTGGCCTGTGTATCATTAATCCAATAATACAAATCTGATTATTATATTATATTATATTTAATGATTATAATGACTATAAAAATGTGTTAAAGAGGCTGTCTCAGATTTCTCACAACAGATACAGAACAAGAGAGACTGAGGAAACAAATGCACACTTTAAAGAAATGAGTCCAGGTTCTGAATCATTATGCACAATTGTGCACATCCATTAATGAAAAACCCAAATTAACTGTTGTTGTGTTCCTACTAACTCCAAATCTTTATATTTAATATATACTCAAGTATTTACTAAAAATTTCTAGTAAATTTCACAACTGCATACAAAATAAATGGCAAGCAACACAATGAATTAAAAGTGAAACTTTGAAGCAGAAAGACTGAAATATATATTTACATGACAGACTTTAAGACTTTAATGATCATTAATATTACTAAAATTAATATTATTAATAATTTATATTATATTTAAGATTTGAAAGTCTACACATACTTAACACTTGACATAATGTCTATATGTGTTATTTGTGTTAGTTTTCTTAGGTGTCATCCTTTATTTTATTTTATTTTTATTTTTTTACTCAGTCAATACTAAATACATTGACAGTTTAGTATTTAAATTCAATTTTCAAGACTGTGTCAATATGTGCCTGTAATACAAACTGTCTCTCGAGTTCATTTTTGTCCTAGCATTTTATTTTATTTTATTTTATTTTATTCATAATTATGAGTTAATATTTCACTATGCATCTTAATCATAAGGTAAAGAACTGTAATCAAATCATTGCAAGAACAAATATTTACCAATTGGTAAATGGTAAATCCCAAACAGGATTGCTTTGCCCAGTGTATCATTTGCCAAGTAAAATAAAACCACCTCTTTTCAAGTGTGATTTCAGGTATACAGTTGTGTTCATAAGTTTACATACCCCTTGCAGAATGTGCAAAATGTTAATAATTTAAACAAAATAAGAGGGATCATGAAAATTGCATGTCATTTTAATTATTTATTTATTTATTTTTTTTTATTTAGTACTGTCCTGAATAAGCTATTTCACATAGCATATGTTTACATATACTCCACAAGACAAAATAATAATTGAATTTATAAAAATGACCCCATTCAAAAGCTTACATACCCTTGAATCTTAATACATTTCCTGGATGATCCACAAGTGTTTTTATATTTTGTGATAGTTGTTCCTGAGTCCCTCATTGGTCCTAAGCAGTTCAACTGCCTGCTGTTCTTCAGAAAAATCTTCCAGCTCCTGAACATTCTTTGGATTTCCAGCATATTCTGCATATTTGAACCCTTTCCAACATTGACTGTATGATTTTGAGATCCATCTTTTCACACTGAGGACAACTGAGGGACTCATCCACAACTATTACAAAAGGTGAAAACGTACCTTCTTGTTTCTCAAGAAGGAAACACAATGCATTAAGAGATGGGGGTGTAAACTTTTTAAATTGGATGATCAGGGTAA